>CM077149.1:94913213-95395985 GCA_039583875.1 Platanthera guangdongensis
AACCAGGACTGTCAGAGTCACTTCCCCTCAGGTCTATGCCCCTGCAGATGACCTGCCTGCTGCTGCCTCTCCTCCTCCTCCTCCAATTCCATCTCTTCCAATTCCATCCACCATTCAAATTCCATCCACCATCATCATCTCCAGCCTCTCTCCAACATCTATATCATCTCCAATCCCTACTCTACCAACAATAGAAGACCAATTCCATCCATTATACTCCTACCCTCAAACAGACATTGCCACTTTATCACCCTCCATTCCATCCTTCAACCTCCTTGATGATTCCTTCATGGACGACTCACCCTCCTCCTCCTCCTGAGCTGCCCGCATCATCAACATCTTACCAAGACCTTCTGTACGAGATCATTGATCAACCTACCTTCACACCCTCTATCTCCATCCCACTGTCCTCCATCACCACCTTACCCACACCTCAACCATCTCTTCCCCAATACACTAGCTCTCCCCTACCATCATCAAAAGTACATGTAACAGTCCAAATTTCTGAAGCAGGAAGTTTTTGGGTGACACGGCCTGGGACAGGGGCGTGTCCCAGGGTGTGTCAGCGGACACGGCCTGCGACACGGGCGTGTCACAGGGCGTGTCGAGGTTGTGTCGACGATCGGCCTTGATGTCGATGATTTTTCGCTCGACGATATGTCGAGAGGTGGCACACGGCCCAGGACACGGGCGTGTCCAAGGCCGTGTCGTATGCTCGACGACTTTTACTCGACGATCGTCGAGTGTCGAGACATGAGTGTCGAGACGTGGGTGTCGAGTGTCGAGAAGTTGCACACGGCCTGTGACACGGGCGTGTCACAGGGCGTGTCAAGTCGGGTCGACGAACTCAGCCCGACGAAGCATTTCGATAGGGCGTGTCTTTGTGCCGTGTCTGGGCACACAGCTTGGGACACGAGCGTGTCACAGGCCGTGTGAAGTCTCGGGATGTTTTGGGATTTTTTCACCCAGGCACACGGCCACAAACACGGGCGTGTCTGAAGGCGTGTTGGTGATATGGCACATGACACGGGCGTGTCCCATAGGCGTGTCACTGGTTTGGATAGGTCGGTTGACCACCGCTTGAGGCACACGGCCTGGGACACGGCCGTGTCACAGGCCGTGTCAGGTCAAATTTGCGTTTCTGGCAGTTTTGTGGCCGTCCATTCCTTCAGCTGAGATACAAGGGCTGAAGCTTCTTTCCTCTTTTCCTAAAGGCCGAAATCTGAGAAGTTATTCTCATTTTACTTGGCCTTGATCTTTCTTCAAGTTGGAGAGAAAGAGAGAGAGGAAGAAGGAGGAAGAAGGGGAAGGGCTGCTGCTGGTGGTGCTGCGGTTTACCGACAAGAGATCCGAAGCCGGCGTTGCGGAGGAAAACCTCTTGTGCTTCGTGCAAGCTAGTTTTGCATTCATGGCACCGAAGCGATTGTCAAGGGTAACGACTTTTCTTCCTAGCCATGTGAAGGCTTCTTTTTGGTATATCTTGTGATTTCCCCCACCAAGATGTGGCTGATTTTGGGAATCTTTGGGTGGATGCTTGAAATCCCCTTTGTTAGCATATAGATCCGGAAATGGAGTACAGAATAGGCATGCTGTGTGAAGCCCATCTGGACAGGTTGGTCTGGATTGGTGATGTTGCATACGAACCGGAGAAGACTCCGTGATAACGTGTAGTTTAAGGAGTCTACGGGTTATGCTTGCGAAAAGGAGTAGCAGGAAGTACTGGGGTGGTAGCCCAGGCAAAATTGTCATGTGATGTTTTTGGGTCCAACCTGTGAATGAGGCACATGAAGTACTGGTGTGACCAGAAAAGGCCCTTTGTGATGCTTGATGTCGTAGGGTGTCCACCTGTGAAGCGAAGGAGTAACAGGAAGTACTGGCATGATAGCCAGGAAAGACCCTGACTTTATGCTTGTGCGGTGTCCACCTGTGAAGAGAGTCGCAGGAAGTACTGGGAGGCCCAGGAAAGACCCGCTGTTGTGCTAAAAAGTGGGTATTGAGACATACCCAGGCTGTGTGCCAAGAACAGGATTGGTGAGACTGACCCGCGCCTTTGATATAGCCATGAGTACGCTGTACTCGGATAAGGCAAAGCGATTTGAGCAACGAGGGGTGGAGGATCCGACCTGCGCTATGTCCGTCCGACGTGAGACCAAAAGGTGCGGTCTGTTGGAGCGCATAGCAAGAGTCTTCGGCCTGCGCGCCATGACACAATGGGGGGCTACGGGCCATCCCGGTGTAGGAAGACTAACTCCGGCTGCACGCCATGGAGAAAATGCTCAAGAGATTTACCGTTGGGTTGTGACTCCGATACGGTGGTGGGCAAGAGCTTTGCCAGAACACCAAGAATGTGCCCTGAGTGCACGGACCGTTGGGCCGGGTGGCGAACGGTTGTGATGGCTTGTGTGCATGAAAGCACATTTTGATGATATATCTTGCCATACTTGTGATTTGATATGCCTGCAGGGAAGAATACCGCTGCCCCAAGAAAAAGGATAGGGTCATTATAATTTGGTCAGCTGAACGCTGACTGTTGCTTTTGTTTGCCACCGTTGGGTGGATTGTCCCTGTACAGGTGTTGGCGAGCCAAGCGGACACGAAAAGGCTGATGTTTGTGCTGATGTTGTTGCGACTACTGCTAGCCCTCGAAGGCTATCCGTGTTGTTTTGTATAGTTTCTATTCATGTGGCCGGCCTGTGCGCCAATTGATTTAGGTCACTGTGTGAAAGCCATGTAAGGCCATAAGGCCAACTCTTTTCACGTGGTGTAAGACATTCCTATATTGTATAAAATGTGGAGTTTTATGTTTGGACATTCATGAGGAGTTCAAGTTGTAGTCTAGGCTTCCGCTAGAATGTTTTGTGCGATGCTCTACTCTGGTATCATCCTGTACCTTCACCGCCTGTTTTGTGATATATACTGTGGGGCCCCGGCCAGACCTTCTAGAATATATCATATGAACGGATGGGGTTGTTACATTTTTGGTATCAGTCGTCTTGGTCTTTCCCTCTCGAAGTCGTGGCTGACTTCTTTTGTGGGGTGGCGAGCACGTGTTTGTGCCAACCAAAGTCTACGATTGACCTCCTGAATGTCCATGATAGGAATGCACATTTGTGTGTTTGAGGAACCTGCGTGTTCTTATTTTGTGTTGTTTGCTTGGGTACGACCGCTAATGTGTATGTCTTGTCCACCTTTAGGTGACATAAAGTGGAGCTGGGTCGTCTGAGCCCCAGCGTTCTGATGAAAGTACGGCACCAGCCGTGGTGTCTATACCTCCACCGTCTGCGGAACATGTGCGTTTAGTTGCGGAGGCCTTATTGACCATGATCCAAGGCCAGCAACTTAGGCAGGAACAAGTGGCTGTGAGGCCAGAACAGGTGGCGGCAAGGCCTGAACCTGTCGTGGATGTGGCTCCTCGAGTGGCTGAGAAGCAGCTAACGCGATTTATGAGTTTCCATCCTCCTACGTTTTCGGGAGCGAGAACTCCGACGCAGGCTGAGGATTGGTTATCGCGCGTCAAGCGAGTGATGACGGCGATTGGAACAGCGGAGCATCAGAAAGTTACCTTAGTTACCTTCTTACTTGAAGGAGAAGCTCGATTATGGTGGGATGAGATGGAGTTGCATCACTTGGCGGGTCGTCCTTTAACCCAAGTATCCATGGAAGAATTCTCCAGACTCTTCCTAGCGAAGCACCTTCCTGCGGCTCAGCGGATAGCCATGGAAAATGAATTCCAACGGTTGACCCAAGGTGATGGCAGTGTTGACGCGTACCTACATGAATTTACTCGCTTGGGGCGGTATGCGGGTTCTATATTTGCTGATGAACAAAGGAAGACCAACAGGTTCTATGAAGGACTGAGGGACGAGCTGAGGTTCCTTGTGTCAAGTTCAGTGAACCAAGGTTTCCAAGCATTGGTTGACACTACGAGCGCGCTGGAGAAGGATATGAAAAGGGTGCAAGGGAAGAGAGCTTTGGCTGTGGCGCAACCGGAGTGGAAGGCGCCCCGATCGGGGAAACCATTTTATAAGAAGAGATAGGGCAAGAAGTCCAAGCCTAGTGGACAAGCTCCTTCATCCATTGCAACGGGAGCAACGTCAGGGGCTACCTCCAAGCCAGATACTCGTATCTGCTTCAATTGTGGCCGAATGGGGCATATTGCGCGAGATTGTCGGATGCCGCCAAAGAGTGAAAAGAAGGCGGGAGAATCTTATGCGGAAAAAGGAAAGGCGGTGGTGGATTCCTCTGCCTCGCAGGCGCAACCCCGGGTATACAATCTTGGCCTGCAAGATGCCATCAAGAAGAGCGACATGGTCACAAGTATGAGTTTAGTTTTGTATATGCTATTGTTTGTATGCTTTGCTTAGTACCCCTATGTTTGCGGTTTGTGTGTGTGACATGTTTGTCATAGGCTTTGTGATGATTCGGGACACGCTGGCGTGAGCACTGTTTGATACGGGTGCATCGCATTCGTTTCTGTCTAGCGACTTTATAACGTGGCTTGGTATACCCAGTCGTGCAAAGACAGATAACGTCAGAGTGGTGTTGCCGAATGGCTGTTGGATGCTTGTGGATCAAGTTTGCGATGTGGCGGTTCAGTTAGGAAGTCGGGAATTTCATTTAACTGCATTTGTTTTGCCAATATCGGAATTTGACGTGATTTTTGGGATGGATTGTCTTGCGGAGCAGCATGCTATGATTGATTGCCAGTCCAAAGAAATCACGTTGGGCCAGAATACCAAACATGAGACAAAGTTCGCGGGTATGTGAGGAGTGGGCTGGACATTGATGTCTGCACTCCAGGTAGTCAAGGCTGTTTGGAAGGGTGCGGAATGTTATTTTGCACTGATTCAGGCTGTTGAGCCTAAGGCCAATTTGTGCGAGGTTCCAATTGTGGCAGAATTTACAGATGTGTTTCCCACGGATCTCCCTGGGCTACCACCCCAGCGGGAGATTGACTTCACGATTGAGTTGGTGCCAGTGCGAAACCTGTGACCCGCTCGCCATATCGCGTTGCGCCAAAAGAGATGGCGGAGTTGAAGGTTCAACTACAAGAAATGCTAGAGCAAGGTTATATACACCCAAGCATGTCAACTTGGAGCGCGCCTGTGCTTTTTGTAAAGAAGAAAGATGGTGGGTTGCGGTTGTGTGTTGATTACCGTGAACTGAATAAGCTGACCGAGAAGAATAAGTATCTGATACCTCGGATTGATGAGTTATTCGATCAGTTGGTGGGCTCGACCGTCTATTCGAAGTTGGACCTGAAGTCTGGTTATTACTAGTTAAGAATTCGGGAAGGTGACATTCCCAAAACCATATTTGGAACGCGTTATGGGTACTATGAATTCACAGTCATGCCATTTGGACTGTGCAATGCGCCCTCGGTGTTTATGGATCTGATGCACCGTATTTTTCGCGAGTACCTGGATCTGTTTGTGATAGTGTTCATTGATGACATCCTGGTGTACTCGAAGTCCAAAGCTGAGCATGAGATTTACTTGCGGTTGGTGTTGAACACGTTGAGGCAAAATCAGCTCTATGCCAAGTTCTCGAAGTGCGAGTTTTGGCTACCGTCGGTGGCATTTCTAGGCCATGTGGTGAGTGGAGCGGGCATTGCAGTGGATCCAGCGAAGATAAGGGCCATACAGGAGTGGCCACTATTGTCTTTCGTGGCCGAGGTCAGGAGTTTCCTTGGACTTGCGGTCTACTATAGAAGATTTGTGGAAAACTTCTCGCGGATCGCTTTGTCGCTCACCACATTGACGCGAAAAGATCAGAAGTTCGTTTGGACGCCAGAGTGCGCACGAGCTTTTGAAGAGCTGAAGATTCGGTTGACCACGGCGCCGGTGTTGTCTTCGCCAAGTGGGACCGATGGATTTGTGATTTATAGTGATGCCTCAGGGAGCGGCTTAGGCTGCGTTCTTCTGCAGAGCGAAAAGGTTATTGCTTATGGCTCGCGCCAGCTGAAGGTGCACAAGCTCTTGGAAGCTCTCTCTATCGCCATATCAGCATAAGCTCTATGGGATGAACCTGATTGACCATTAACTGAACCTTACTTATTAGGCAAGTGAAGATGTGGCATCAGAGTCCTCCTTCCTATTAGAAATAGCAGGAGATTCGTTCACAAGAGAAGAGGAAGAGCCTACGACATTGGGATTGCAGTGGGAATGAACTTTGAGCAAAGAAAGTCATGCTAATTGAGCGAGCCCAGTGCTTAATCATAGACGAGCCAGTTGGAACTGGATGTCTTCTTTCTCGCCACTGAATAAACCTTTCAATTGAGCTTGTGTTCGTACTCCCCTTCCACCCGCTTGCTTCAAAAGTATGTTCAATGGTGATAGGGAAGCAAGATATGTCAGGCTTGAACTTTCGCTAAGGCAAGCTACACTACTAGAAAAATGAGTATTAGCTACACTTTTTTTGCCAAGGTCAAAATTCGTGGCTAATAGTTAGGTATTATCCACGGTTCATATTTCGTGGCTAATAATAAAATATTAGCCACGGATAACAAATTCGTGGCAAAAAACTAAATCATTAGCCACGGACTTGATGAAATAGTGCTAAATAAATACTATATTAATTTTTTAATTATATGTTAAATTGTGTAACATCCGCCCGTTCCCGTACTCACGACTAAACCCTAGGCTATCCGGTACATTCTCCTGCTCGAGCTCCCCCTGTCAGATTTCTGTCCGGCAAACTCGCCGCATTTCTGCAAGCTCTCTAGTGATCCTGTAGGAGAGTTGGCGATTTGTGATTTCAGGATTTTCTCCTCCTCTACTGACAAACTTCCAGGTTCTCCACTCCGACGATGGTATCCAGTTCTCCCCCTATAGTGTAGGTAAGGTGTGTAGCGATGGGAAAGGAGAATCAACTCTTACCATTGATCGGAGATCCTTATCGCCAGCCCTAAATTGTTGCCCTGTATTTTGACAAGCCACCGACTTCCTACGTCCTCCATCTGTATTTTACTATAGGCATGAATATTTGATGCTAATCAAACACAAGCAAATACTCAAAAGATTGTCAGAACCTAGCAAGTATGATGTCCACATCCCCTTTTTAATTGAATCTCTTATTTGAGCTCGTTTAGTGTCCTTAAATAGAATACAATTTTACAAAATTAATTAGTTTTTATGTTGTGGATGCTAATTAGTTCTATTTGCATATTTAGCGGTTATATATCTCCAGAATACGCTTTCAAGGGTCTGTTCTCAATTAAATCCGATGTATTTAGCTTCGGCATCCTGCTTCTCGAGATTGTGAGTGGGAGGAGAAGTGTCGGTCTTCATGGATTTGGCTCTTCATGTAGTCTTCTTGCATATGTAAGTAATCCTTCTCTTCTATTTTTACAGTTGCTTTGTGTGTCTTGAAAGCTTTCAAGGATAGTTGAACAAGGAATGCAAAATAACTTTAAAGATATTGAATACTAAATAATTTCATATGGCTTATTTAGGCTTGGGATCTATGGAAAGACGAAGCATGGGCTGAACTACTGGACCCTGCGTTGGACAAAAAATTTTAACATGATGAGGTAGCAAGGTGCATCTACGCGGCCCTTTTGTGCGTGCAAGAGAGCGCGGACGATCGCCCGGATATGTCCGATGTTGTTTCAATACTTGGCAATGAGAATCTTCCTTCTTTTCAGGAGAATCTTTTTGGGCGTGAATGTTATAACATGGACACTCTTATAGAGATATTTTTTTGTATTTTCAAAAATAAGAGAGGTGCATCTTCTAATTTAACAAACTTAGATGGAGGTTCTAGTAAATGACTAATATATATATATATATATATGCTAGAATATATAGTTGCAGAATTTTAATGTATTTTTCCTTACATGAATGAGATGCTGGTATTTTGAATGTGTTTTAAAAAAAAACATAAATTAGTATTTGTCACGGCTTGTAACTGTGGCAAATAATTTTTTTTAAAATAATGAGTTTACTTTTAACCAGGGTTTCATACCGTGGCTAATAGTTGGCTTATTTGCCACGACATTTTTTATCATGGCTAATACTATTTGCTACGGCCAATTTGTGGCTTAAACGTTTTAGCCACGCCGACTTTAGCCACGAAATTTTCCTGTCGCTAGACCATGGCTAAAACTTTTTAGCCACGGTTTTGGACTTTTTGTCAGGGAAATTTGTCCTGGCCAAAAGTCTGTTTTCTAGTAGTGCTAGCTCTTTAAAGCCCCTACTCTCATCACATTGATATGGGCACAAGCTTACCCTTCTTTTGCACAAGGGGAACGATCAATGACTGGAGTGGAAGGATGACCAAGCGGAAGGGGCTAGAGTAGGTAGTAGTATTTCTCCTCAGTTTTGATAAGTGAGACGAATCCCGTCTGAAGCACGAGTTGAACGGCCTACCGACTATGATCCAATTATACAAAGCAATGGATGATCAAGCCTTTCATCCATTTCTTCAGCTGGGTCCTATCGGCAGTTTGAACCCTTGTTTTCTATGGTTTCAATGGTAACAACTGGTCAGCGATGTGCCCTTAGTATCTAGCTGTACTCAGCGCTGACCAGCCGAAGAGCACCCTTAGGAGAAGTCTTATCTATCAAGTTTGGCTCACAACAGGTTAGAAAACTTTTCTCGCTAGCACTAAAGTGCTTCGCTTGGAAGATGAAGCCGAAGGACGAGTCCGATAAGATATTGGACTCGACTCATTCATGCGGCAAGAAAAAAAAAGAAAGCATTCACCGATGTAAAGAGTCTGACTGAATCTAAAATCTCTTTCTCATTATATACGAGAAATGAGATTTTCATTTATATCTATCTCTGCAAAAGTGCATTTTTTCCTTTTGCTTCAGCAAGGCGTCAAGTCCTTTTGTTTAGTACAAGATCACACTTCGTGGTGCTTTGCTTAAATTAGACCTCTGGTCTATCAAAGACGTCCAACCTCTTCAAATTCAAAAGAGAATCTCGAAGAACTAGACGATCCTGACCAGTCTGACTAGGCAGGACAGAAACCAATCCTATAACTACAAGATGATACCTTAAAAGTATCTCCTAACAACAAGTAAAGGCATACCCTCTTTTAGTTAAAAAGAAGGCGCAATGGGAAAGTGGAAATCTCAACCGCGTGGCACAAAACAATGGGTTTCTGTTCCTGGTCTTGTCTTCCTTCTGGCTAAAGCTTCAAGTCTTAATCTAAAGTCAAAGAAAAAAGAATAGAGAAATAGATGCCAAATCTTCTCCCGGTGAAGCTACAAATCACCTATTGAGAAAGAAAGGAGAATCATCGCTCTTTCCTTTGCATGATGTCAGCCGACTCTGACCTGGTAGCCGAAAGCACGTAATTGAGAAGGGGGCATGCACGAATGACCTAACAATGATAAAGTAGCAGGATCTGTCCAAACCATAGAGAAGAACCCAAGACCACTGCCGACGGCAGAGCGGGGAAGAGATACGGTCAGTGAATTAATGACCAAGGGTTCGAGCCCAATTCGAGATTTTGAGCATCCCTGGTTTCCAAACAAGAAAGTGCTCTTAGAAAGGTTCTACCCAGCCACGGGAAGAGTGATGTTGGACCAAGTTTGTTGATTGTCCTCTTCTATTCTTTAGGTTTAGGCATCTTATTTAGGTGGGCAACTTTTTCCCCACCGAGTGGTGGAATCTTCTTGCACCAATCCCTTTTCTTAGGTTAGGATAAAATGGAAAATGAAACCCGTGATGTGTGAAATTCTTTGCTATCCATTCTCCTAGAGGTCTCCAGCTGGGATAGGTATAGTTTCTGGCTCAGCCGCTGATACAGAAGCGGATCGAAGGGGAAGCCTGCTACATTTTCAAGCACATGAGAATTGGGTAACAGGCCTGTAAGGTCTTGAAACCGGTATTAAAGTCAAGGGCATTCTTTGCAGTGATCGGGAGTAGCTCATAGACCTCAAAGTGCACCTGCATGTCTCTTTTTATATAGTTCACCTGGAGAAAGGGGCATCTCAAAGAGAGTATTAGTACCCATTCCCCGAAGAAAGAAGAGCGCCGGTCAAGATTTCCATTCCCAAACACTGTTAGGTAAGAGGTTGGCGTTGGCCCCTCTCTTTGCATTCTAGAAAAGAAGTTCTTGTTCATTCAGAACAAGATTCTAGTTATCGTATGCGCTAAAAACCTTTTAGCTGACTCACCGGTTACCATAATACATTCTCCACTCTGTTAGAACCAACTAAAAGACACCGCACAAAACATATGAGGAATAAAGCTTCTGATATTTCTTCATACATTCAATACTAAAACTCCATTACATATAGATGAAAGAGATGACTAAAAATGGAAAGAAATAATGCCTAAAATAATTAAGGCAAAAAGAAAGAAACGTCAGGTGCCCAAACAAGGAAAATAATAGAAACGTCCAAATGGGACTTTATTCCCTTCCATAAACAAAATAGGAAAAAACAACTAATTATTAACATTCAACCCCTAATTAGTTTGTCCTTCACGTCACGCACTCGAAGTCGCTCCCGCATTTAAACGAACTTGTTCCTTGCGAGTGCCTTAGTGAATATGTCAGCAAGCTGGTCGTTAGTATGTACATACTCGACCTCGATCATCCCACGCTCCACGCAGTCCCGAATGTAGTGGTAACGAGTATCAATGTGCTTTGACCGATCATGATACACGGGGTTCCTGGTTAGTGCAATTGCCGACTTGTTGTCAACAAAGAGAGTTGCCTTGCACCTAATCCGCTTCCGAATATCATCGAGTAGGTTGAGTAACCATACTCCTTCCTGTGTCGCAATCGAAGATGATATATATTCGGCATCGCAAGAAGATAAGGCTACAACCTGTTGCTTCTGCGACATCCAAGTGATGATGTTCCGGCCTAGGAAGTATGTAACTCCCGTAGTGCTCTTCCTATCATCAATGCTCCCTCCATGATCACTATCGCAGTAGTAAACTAACTTCGTTCCTCCACAAAGATTTCTCTAATAAGAAAGACCAAACTCGCTTGTACCTTTCAGATACCGCAAAATCTACTTCACCACCGCAAAATGCTGGGTATTGGGCTTCTCCATGAACCTGCTCGCTATCCCAACAACATATGCAATATCCGGACACGTATTCACCAAATATCTCAAGCATCATATTGCGCTCCTATACTCCGTAGGATCCACCAAAGGATAATCGCCCGTCTTGCTCAATTTGAGCCTTGGTTCCATCGGAACTTGAGTGTTATTGCAGTCTCCCATCCCAAATTTCTCATGAATTTTTAATGTGCACGAAGACTGACAAAGGGTGATTACTTGAGGCATTTGGGATACCTCTATCCCCAAGTAGTAGGTGAGGAATCTGAGATCGCTCATGCAGAACAACTCCTTCCTCTGAGCTTTGAACTTGTTCACCTACACGCCGCTTGATCCGGTGATGATGAGATCATCCACATAGACTCCAACCATTAAGTTGGAATCTCCCACAACTCGCTTGTAGACGGCGTTCTCAGTCGGACTCCTCTCAAAGCCCAATGAGGATAGGCTTTGATCCAGCTTGAAGTTCCAAGCCCGCGGGGCTTGTCGAAGGCCATACAACACCTTCTTGAGCTTCAGCACCTTGTGCTCTTCTCCAGCAATGACAAAATCGAGGGGGTTGAGAAACGTATACCTCTTCGACTAGATCCCCGTTGAGAAATGCCGATTTAACATCCATGCGTTGGATGTCCCATCCTTCCTCCACTGCCAAAGAAATGAGCAAACAGACCGTCTCCAATCTCGCCACGGGTGCAAACACCTCGTTGAAGTCAAACCCATGTCGCTGCACATACCCCTTCACCACAAGCCGAGCTTTGTTCTTTACGATGTTCCCCTCCGGATCTCGCTTCGTCTTAAAAACCCACTTGATTCCAATGGGCTTTTGACCATTCGGGAGGGTGGTGATCTCCCAAGTGTCATTGTCCCGGATGGAAGTTATCTCCTCCTCCATAGATCGTCTCCATCTTGGTTCATCTTTGGCTTCCCTAAACGTTGCTGGCTCCCCTACTGCGAAGAGGCAAAGTCTAGCCTCCTTCTACTGCAATTCCATCTCTTCAATTTCGTCGTAGATCTCCTCAAGTGACCGGAATCGAATCGGTCCGCTAGAGCTCGAAGTCGCCCCGGAGGTTGCGTCCGTGGTGGGAGAGGTACTGTCTGCGGGTGAGCCGCGGTGGGGCGAGGCGCTGTCCGTGGGTTAGCCGCGGTGGGGCGAGGCGCTGGCCGCGGGGGAGCGACGGTGGGGCGAGACGCTGGCCGCGGGTGAGCCGCGGTGGGGGGAGGTCGATCAGTCGCCGGTGGGGGTTGCTGGTACGTGTGTAGCGAGAGGAGCTGCTGCTACTCCAGTTGTCAAATGTTGATCGCAGACAGAGAGCACTTCACCATTTCTCACTTCCCAGTCCCACTTTGCCTCTTCGCGAAAGACGACATCACGACTAATCACGAGCTTGCCTGTCTCTGGATTGAACAGCATGTACGCCTTAAAGCCCGCCTCGTAGCTAATGAGCACCATTTTGGTGCCCCGATCCTCCAACTTTGCAAGATTTGGCTTTGTTGTCTTCGCGTACGCAAGGCAACCGAAAGTGCGAAGTTGGTGTATTTTTGGTTTCCTTCCGTAGAACGCCTCGTAAGGCGTCTTCCCAACAACACTATGAGTAGCCGCCCGGTTAAGAAGATGCACCGCGGTTGCTAACGCTTCTCCCCAAAACTTCACGGGCACATTTTTGCACTTGAGAAGACTCCGAACCATCCCCATGACTATTTGATTGCGGCGCTCCACCACACCATTCTGTTGCGGATAATAAGGGGCTGTGATAAATTATTTGATCCCGACTTCCTCACAATAGGCATCAAACCCCTTGGAGGTGAACTCCCCACCTCGATCGCTACGGAATCCCTTCACTTTGAACTCCGTTTCCATTTCCGCTCGTGCCTTTAGCCTCTTGAATGCATCCAAGGCCTCGTCCTTGGATTTCAATAACTCCACCCACATGAACCTGCTATGATCATCTACTAGCAAGAAGAAGAATTGTTTACCTCCAGGGGTGGCCGGATCGCAAAGATCTCCATGCACCAATTGAAGAGGAGTTGATGCACGATCTGATGCAACACTCGGAAATGGTAATCGCCTTTGCTTCGCCACCAAGCACCCATCGCAAAGTTATTGTGAGTGCTCAATGGAGGGCATCCCTTCCACCATCTCGAAACGCCCCATGTCATGAAATGCCCGAAAGTTGAGATGTCCCCATCTAGCGTGCCATAGCCACAGAGGAGGTGATGCACGATCCGCTGCAATGCTCAGAAATTGTAATCGCCCTTGCTTCACTACCAAGCACCCGTCGCAAAGTTCTTGTGAGTGCTCAATGGAGGTCATCCCTTCCACCATCTTGAAATGCCCCATGTCATGAAGTGCCCGAAAGTTGAGATGTCCCCATCTAGCGTGCCATAGCCACGCCTCGTCTTTGTACTTCTCCGCTAGCAAGGCCACCGTAGCATCCGTCTTCATATTTAGGATGTAGAGACGATTCTTGGACCTCTCCACCTTCGCCAAGAGACGCCTCTCTTGATCGAATAGACACAAGAATTCATCCTCCATGACGATCTTGCATCCGTTCTCCTCTAATTGTCCCAAACTCGCAATGTTTGTGCGGAGTTTCGGGATGTAGTAGACGTTAGTGAAGACTTTGTGCTTCTCCTTTTGGTCTTAGAAGAAGACCGCTCCACGACCACATATCTCCACCAAAGAGCAATCGCCAAACTTCACCTTGCCTCTCACCGTCTCATCTAGCAAGGAGAAGTAATCCTTGCAACCTGTCATATGGCCCCGTATCAAGGTACCAATCTGATTTCTGCACGTCGCTGGGAAAAATGCTTGGTTGCACATTCTCTTCATTAAGGAGAAGATTAGAGCATACCATTGTCGGGTGATCTTCTTCGCCCTCCGCCAATAAAAGGGTCGGTTCGAAATCCTCGAAGACTTCGGCCATTTGCGCTTTCTCCTCTTTGTCCTTCTTCTTCAAGCGGCACTTCGCGGCAAAGTGGCCCATCTTGTGGCAATAGAAGCACTCGACTTTTGACTTATCTTTAACACCATCTTTGCAATCTTGACCTTCCCATCAATCGTTGTTGCGATGTTGTCCGCCTTGCCCTCATCCACGGCCACGGCCTCCACAGCCGCCGGTTTGGTTTCCTCCACAATTGGATGGCTTCTTGTCACGAGCCATAAACTCCCTCATCATCAAGAGGAGTTTCTCCTCTTCTTTGTTGGTAGTTTCACCAACACGCTCTTGATGAGTCTTGAGACGACCGACAACCTCCTCCACGGTCATCGCCGTGAAGTCGCCAAATTGCTCTATCGTCGAAGCAATCTGGAAGAACTTCGATGGGACGGATCGCAAGAACTTCTTCACAACCGCAACCTCCGCTACCTTTCCTCCCAACGCCCTTTGCATGTTGACGTTTGTGGTAAGCTTCATTGTGAAATCATCTATTGAATCTGTCTCCTTCATGCGAAGCATCTCAAACTCCGTCTGCAGAGTTTGGATCTTTGCATCCTTAACGCGGTTCGCGCCTTGGTACATGATCCTAAGCATGTCCCATATCTCCTTCGCAGTTTTCTTCTCCACAACCATCTGGAGAACATCATCTGTAAGTGCTTGTTGGATGGCCAAAAAAGTTGTTTTGTTCTTTTTCTCATCCACTTTCTCCGTCGGATCGATTGGTTCCACCGCCTCCAATGCATCTTGAACATTGAGGATTCCCCTCATTCTGATAGCCCAAACGTCGTAGTTGCTCCTCGTGAGCACCGAGTATTTGAAACTTCCATGGAACCCATCGTGTTTTGAAGGTGTCTCCGACATTGAAGAAAAACTTTATAGTATTGTTCTCCTCCCGAGAACGATAGCAAAGTGGCGGCGATGTCTATCCTATAGAAAGTTCAACAAAGCGCTTTGATACCAATTATTAGAACCAACTAAAAGACACCGCACAAAACATATGAGGAAGAAAGCTTATGATATTTCTTCATACATTCAATACAAAAACTCCATTACATATAGATGAAAGAGATGACTAAAAACAAAAAGAAATAATACCTAAAACAATTAAGGCAAAAAGAAAGAAACGGCAGGTGCCCAAACAAGGAAAATAATAGAAACGTCCAAATGACACTTTATTCCCTTCCATAAACAAAATAGGAAAAAACAACTAATTATTAACACACTCACCCTTTCAAACGACCCAACCTCTTAGGGAAGATTAAGCCATAAGGCGATAGACTGCCTTCCCTGCCGATAGTTCTTCTATTATGCGCCACCAACCTTTCGATTATGCCCCCTTTTCCATACCAACTTAGCCTATCACTATATATGCTTACCGCCGATGCTATTGAATTGAACCTTTTGCCTCTTAATGGACTTTAAGGAGCTGTTCTGATATTACGAATATCAAACTCAAGTATAGAAGGGTCTGAACTTATACAAAGAAGTTATGCGTGTTGGTAATCCTTCCCGACGGGATCCCAATTGAAGATGAAAAATAAGTGCTTCTCAACGAAAAACCATGGGAGAGCGGTGTTCAGGTTGTGGATTTCAGTCTGCTAATGGAATGGGACTAGGCTCAACGGAATAGAATGGTTGGATGGCATTTTTCGTATAGTATAGAAAGGAGGAGGCAGCCACCCTTGGACAGGCAGCCAATTGCAAGACCAAACGAGTTAACCTAGGTACGACCCACAATCTTGGACAGGACACGACCTATTATATTGGCTTTTTAAGCCAGTGAAATTGATGTATTACAAAGGTGTTGCCTCATCTTGTCCTTGTCATCTTAGTAGGTGCTCACATTTGCCACCAAATCATCGTAGAAGCAAGCTACTTTAACCGATCGGTACTCAGCTCCCTTTCTTCGCTGCTTGGGGGATGGACGAGAATGAACTATTTCTTAATTATTACAAGATAGGGATTCATACCTTTTTTTCTCCTGTCTCAGCCAGAATGCGAGTGGAGAATCTCTTGTGGCCTTTAAACTTGGCACAGAATCTTGAGATTGTGTCAGGGTCGTGCCGGTTAGCCAGTGAAATCTTTCGAATTCGAAAGAAAAGAGAAGATATGTTCTAGATCTAGAAGATCTCTTTTCTCTTTGTTATATAGATAGAAGAAGAGTTGATTCTCTTTCTCTTTCTATATTATTCTATTCTATTCTAGTATAGTATAGTAGGGGAACATAGGGGAAGGAATCCTAGTTCTAAGTTTCTTATCTTGATCTATCTTAATCCTATTTCTTATATGTCAGCGCTGACCTCCCAAGTCACACATATGGTTGTGCCCTCTATACTACGTATGTAGTTCGTTCTATCTGTCTTATTTCACGGTCGCCCTTCTGTCCCCCTCTACTATGTCTACGTTTTTTCTATCTGTCCGATCTCTTCACTTCACCCCCTCGCCTTATTTCGTCTCTTTCTATAAGCTCGCCACCTCTGGGCCCTTTCAGGCCCTTCTATATCATATGTATAGTTGTTCTATTGGAGGTATAGGAGTCAGCCCCCTTATTTATCCCCCCCTTCTATATAACATGGAAGAAGAAATGGCTGAGCTGTCATGAGGCTGTAACTTTTCAACTCAAAATGAGAGTCCACCGGCAGAGCTGACAAAGAAAGGTAAGAGAGAAAGTCTAGGACGCCGAAGCAGGCAGTACTGGAATGAAGAACAACTCATTGTGAAGCTAATACCACCCCATACCCCCCCCCCCCCCCGGGGCAAATAAGACGGTCGTCAAGGAAAAAACAAAGCAATTCTCAATCGTTCAGTTTGGCTTAGAGAAAAAACTTTGACGAAAGCTCCTAATGATGAGGAGGAGGATGATGAGAAAGAAGAAACACCGGGTGAACTCTTCTTCTTGAAGGAAGGTATGAGACCCCCCCCCCCCCCCCCGGTGGCAGTCAGGAGTAGACTGAGTGGTTCCGCATTTCGTTTCCCTTGAGCGTGACCAATATCTTGAATCTACCACCCATCAAATGAAAGAGAGACCTCATATAATATCCCACCTAAAGCAAAGAGAAGAGAAAGGAGGATCCGATTAGACGTCAGGCGAGGAGTCCAATGAAGTTGAGAAAGATGAAGCAATCTGCCAAATCTTTCTTCGATGAAATGAGAAGAGTACCCCTGCCCCTGCTGTGGGCGGCGGGGTTTTCTCAGTTATTTACCCAGAGATTACTTTCTTCTCAGTGAAAAAATTAGTGATTTTGAACGCCTATGAGATGCCTAAAATACGGCTGCTCATCAACCCATCTTTACTAGCGCTCGCCTCTAGACTTGTGAGATAAAAATATGGAACCACCACCACTTCTAGCGAATCAATCCTTTTTCTATGGCCTCACAAAGAGCAGTCAAGTTAGTAGACTAGGAGAGAGATAAGAAAGTGGTGAGAAGAAGTAAGGAGAGAGGCGAGCTTGGTTAGGTCGTTACGACGGACCCAATAGCCGGGCGGGCATACGCAAGAGTAGCAACAAGAAGAGGGGGAGTTCCCAAGGAGGCTTGTGTAAGTGTGTCTCAGCACTATGATAGGTCTTTGACTCTACCAAACCCCAGTCAATCAGTCAGAGATTTTGAGTCTAATTAATAGGTCAGAAAGGAAGGACAAGCCCGAGTGGTTTCTGTAGCTAGCTCGAAGGGACTGGACTCATGGAAACTCGACTAAGGTCAATTAGGAATCTCTTTCACGGGGATTGCTGTGTGTGATCCTAGTGCTTTCAGGTTTGATTTGCGTCTATCTCCTACTCCTTTTTTGCTTATTGCATATACGCCTTCCTTTGCTTCCGCTTTCATTATTTGCATGGGGGAAATGGTTGATAGTGACCTAAGGATTGAGATCTTACCAGTCTGCCGACCAAGCTGAAACTTGTGATTCCTAGTCCGGTTGAAAGAGAGCCAGCTGATCAGGTGCATTTGAATGTGAGTAGTGTCCCTGCTCCAGAGTCAGTAGCGTAGTTAGTGTTTTTTCTCTGCTTCCCTTTACATTAGACCAGAAGCCTTGTCATCTTCAAGACGAGGAATCCTCAGCAACAAAAGTTCAGAACTCTTGGAATAGTGCATCGGCACGATTCGGTGTTGTGCGTCAGGAGAAGGCGGGTAGCGGTAATACGTTGACGTAGTCATCGAGTCCTCCAAAACAAAATCAGCCTGTAGTTGGAGCTGAGAATCAAATCAGAAGAGCCCAGACTCTAAGCCATGTTTCGTAGTCCAATTGACAGCTACTTGCGAGGTCAATTGTGCGAGCACTCAGCCTGAACTGCCTCAATCGAATCTGGGTTCAGTTGCCTCGTTTTCCCCTCCCCCTACCCTCAGAGATAGGGTGTTCCTAGTGCCTCGGTGACTAGCGCAGCAAAGCGACTTGAAGAAGTTCAAGATAAGGTCTGACAACAACACCGACCAATCTATACAGAACAGAAGATTGCACAGACAAGATGCGCAATTGGCCTTCTTCTATGGATATGGCTAGGGATGCGACGTGATGCAAAAGAGCTCAAACCGAGAGAGTGATCGGGATTGGATAGACGATTGAGTACCCCCCGTGGGAAAAGGCGAGCAAGAGCGAAGATAGATACGAAGCGAAGAAGAAAGGGCTCAAGAAAAAAGAAGGAATTCAATCGTTTTCAAAGATTGTTGAGCCGGGTATGTCAGTGAAGCTTTCATCACTTTTGGAGGAACTTTTCCTAATGAAGTTATTTGCGCCATGTATCTCCTTTTGATTCATCCATGCTTCTGGGTGAGAAAGGAGGCGAGAGGCGAGAGGCGAGCATATGCGAAGCTCGCGAGCTGTATAAGAAATATAGAACAACAACAACCAAGATCACGAACAAGGAAGAAAAACAACCTTAAGTCAAGTTAAGCCGGGCCGCCGCAGCCTGAATATCATACCTCCTATATAGTAACGTATACATAGTAATGATAGGCGTATCCATCTGTCTCAAGAGTATAGAGGGCGAAGGAAGCAGAGAGGGCACGGCCTTAGAAGTAGCATGCACCTTCAACAACTAGAAAAAGGCAACCCTATTTCATTTCATGAAGATATAATAGGGGTCAGTGGAGAGCTTTAGTATAGAGTCAGAAGTCGACCCCAACACTTTTTTCCTCATATATAGTCATGTTTATCCTGACTCTTTTTCTTGGATTTGCCGGTAGGCAAAGCAAGTACAAGGGCCTAGTACAGTAACCCCGGAGGAGGAGCCCCGACGTCAAATCAACCCCGGAGGAGCCCGACGTCAAGTCAACCCCGCTTGGGTTGCTAGTCTCGTCTGTTTGGGCTAGATTTCTCGTAGAGATTTGAAATTAGATTTCTACGCTACGCTCTTTGAAACGAGATTGTCAATTCCACTCTCTACTCTATGCTCTTTTTCACTCTCTACGCTACCGCTACGATACCGAGATCACTATCCAAGTAAGTCAGTATTCACCCGCGCTATCCTCTACGCTAGCACTACGAACGAGATTTCTCTATATAAAGAAGGAAATTCAACTCTCTTTTCCACTCTACTCTACCGCTACGAGATTGGCAACCCGATTTGACTCTTTTCTTTCTTTCTCGTGTATAGAAAGAAGAAGATGGCTCTCTTTTCAAGTTCTTCTTAGGGGATTCGAACCTGCAGTCTTCATCAGGTCATGAGCCTGATGAGTCGACCAATTCCTCTACCCCGCTTGGGGTGCTTCTTCGAGACTGGTAGCGAGAGGGCCCGGCCCGTACCCAGAGGGGATGAGCCGATAGGCAAATCTGGGAACCCTCCTCCAGTCGCTCGTGACTCTGATAGTTAGAAAACAACCATAGAAAGAGTACTGCTTCCTTTCTTATTGGCGACTACTCATATGGCTTTGCCTTCTTGGCCATACTATGTATATGGTTGTTCTCTTGGTCTTCGTGCTACGCCTATTTGATTTTCAAAGATTTCTCGTGTATGGAAAGAATAAGATGGCTCACAAGTCTACTTCTCTTGATATATATAACAAGTCACATTACTTTATTAGCTCCCTATAGCCTACAACTGAAAGGAGAGTCAAATTGGTCTTAGCCTATTCTTGCACTATCGAAGGAAGAAGTTCACGTAATGCACTTCGTTCTTATGATAAGGAGGAGGCAAGCCTGATTTATCAGCCTCTTGCAACATACTCTTTCCTCACAGTTGATCGAGTCAGAAAGCTAGATAAGGAAGAGTTCGAAGAAAGATGGAAAAGAACATTCTAGTTGCGAAAGAAATCTCGTATAGAAGGCGAGCCGAAGTTTGAGGAAGGACAGGTAGCTCTCAAGGTTCTGACTATCTCAATCACATCCATCCTATGAAGACTGGGAGGAATAGAGATATATGAAGAAGCGAAATAGATCTACTACTAACAGTAATAGAGATATATATCAAGAAAGGAAAGGAGATGTAGCTACGAGGGAGCTGTTCAGTACCCTTACGCTGTCAAGCGCTAGATGTACAAGAGCTTAAGAGAGACAGATATGGTGCTTGATATTAGTAAAGGAATATGAAACTACCTCTCAGTCACCAACACCTGCCTGATTGCCCAATTCTGCGGAACCAAAACAGTTGAGCCTAGAGTCTTTCTATACTTTCTTCACTTTCTTCACTTTTCTATACTATACTTTCTTCACTTTTCTGTAGAAGAAGAACCTCAGTAATTTCTCTATCGTGAAGTGAGACGGACATCAAGAATGGAAGAACAATCAATGAAAGAACAAAGAGAAATCCGGAATTGAGCAGCCGAGTCAGCAACAAAGAAGTCAAGCAAGACTTCGGCTCGCCTACTAAAAAACAATGAGAGGTGAGCTCATAGTTTCTTGAAAGATAGAGATCTTGCGGACATAAATTTTAAGTCTCGATTCTGTTGGAACACCCTATTACTAATTTGGGTCAGGATCACTATGTCTCTAGGAAACCAGTTTTTGACCTCCTGTATAACTCAAAAGGTCAATTAGAATTGAGTCTAAAGGGTTAGAAGTCTAGGTTTGAAAGCTGCCCTCAAGACCAATAATTTTTCAGTTTGAGACTAAGTCATATCGTCGAGCTCAGCACGACGATTCGTCGAACTCCGATCGACGATCGTCTAGCTCAACTTCGACAGATCGTCGAACTCCATTCGACGATCGCTGAGCTCAACATCCACAAATCGCCAAACTCCATTCGACGATCTACGAGCTCAGTTCGACGATCTTGACTCAGTATTGGATCTTTATCTCTGAGCTCAGTTCGACGATCTTTGAGCTCAGATCGACGATATTGTGTTGTTGTATAAGTCCATATCGCTGAGCTCAGTTCGACGATAGCAGAGCTCAGTTCGACGTTTTCTGATGACTTTAAGGATTTTCAAGATTCAAATTCAGATCAGTTAAGGAGTTATTCTGCAATTAATTCAGAAGATTTTGTAGCCGTTTTCATTTATTTCTGGACCAAGTTTCAAGGGATTATCAAGGAATGTTTCTTTGGACTTTCCTCCAGAAGACATTTTGCAATTAAGGATGCAATTAATGAAGGCCAGCGACTATTCTTGACAAAGGATGTTTTTCTATTCAGTACTAGAGAATAAAAGACAAGAATTTTTGAATCTCCATGACAGAAATCAATAATCCTTAGAACACAAGAAGAAGAACAAGAACAAAATATTCTCTGTCTCAAAGAATTCTTTGAAGAACACACATCCAAGGAGATCAAACTTTCTGAAATCTTCTGATCTCTTTTGTCTCAAGTGTTCAAGGCCAACATCTTTCATGACTCCAGACACCTAACATTTCAGCTGTTGCTAAAATCATCTTTTGCTGGAGATCAACTTTTGAAGGCCTATCACCCTACAGCAAAGCTTCTTTTCCTGAACATCTCAAGGACTCAGGGGGAGATTTGACACCATCAAATCCACATAGTCTTCTCAGCTGCTTTGAGAAAGAGAAGACTTCCATCATTCTCTCACCCCCATCTCTGTAAAGGGTTTCTCAAACTCCCTTCAAAAGTTTGAGCTTGGTTTTTGAGCACCTTGTCAAAAGCTCATTCGTGGCAAGACACCTGATCAAAAAATCTGATTTGGTTTTTGAGCACCTTATCAAAAGCTCATTGGTGCCCAGGACACCTGATCAACTCATCCTGCAGTGGATTCCTACCTAGGGTGATAGAAGAGTGGATGTACCCAAGTTTAGGGGAACTACTATAGTTCCTTGTGTCATCTGGATTGCTTGTCTTTATTTTTGTTTCTGGCTGTGATTATTCTGTGATTATCTTGTGATCAGTTTAGTTCTGTGATTAGATTTATAATTGCTTCCCTGCTCACTCTGATTACAACAATTATTGTAAAAAGTTTTCAAGCACCATATACTCTATTCACCCCCTCTAGAGTATATCAGATCTAGCTGCACTTATAATTGGTATCAGAGCGAGATTGGTTAAACATACCACACCTTGGTGGTTGCACTGGCTAACACCTGAACCCAAAGATCCCTAGTTAGATCTGTTTTCTTTTGAGTTTATTATTAGGTTTTGTTTTCACAAATCATGACCCAAAACAAAGATTATGCTAGCACCAGACCTCCAGTGTGCAATCTATCCAAGTTTGCACTTTAGAAAGCAAGGATCAGATTATACATGAATTCTATTGACGAGGATATTTTTAACTCTGTTTTGACAGTTTGTCCAAGACCTCTAGAGAACTCAAGTACAAATGCTGTTCCACCTCCAGCAGGAACAGATGCTGATATCAAGAAATGGAAGGTAGCTGATGCCAAGGCTATGAACATCTTAGACCAGACCATGTCTGATGACGTCTTTCAAAAGGTGGCTGAATGCAATTCAGCAAAGGAAATCTGGGATAAACTCTCTGAAATAGTCTCAGGCTCAGCTGATGAGAGAAAAGACAGGAGATCCCACCTCATATCTCAATATGAGAATTTCAAGAAGGGAGAAGCTGAGTCAGTTGGAGACATGTACAACAGGCTCAGTCTAATAGTCAGTGAACTCAGGACCTTGGACAAAGAGATCTCACTAACTGAACTTAATGACAAAATTATAATGTGCTTCCCTAGCACTTGGGATTCAAGAATCTGGCCAATCAAGGATGCCAGAAGTTTGAATGAGATCACCACTGAAGCTCTATTGGGTAAGCTCAAATCTTATGAGCTACTCATTAAGAATAGAGAAGAAGAACAGAAGGCTGCCTCACCAGCCACAAGAAAATAGAAGACAATAGCCTTTAAGGCAACTGAAGATCAGCTTGAAGATAAAGTCACAGACAATGATGAACTGCTCAGTCTGTTGGCCAAAAGATTCTACAAGATGGCCAGAAAGGACTTCAGAAGGAGATCATACAAGGAGCATGATAAGCCAAGGTATGATAAGTCAATTAATAATAAGGAAATTGTCTGCTTTGGTTGCAGGAAACCAGGGCATATTGTTCCTGACTGTCCAGAAAACAAAAACAAGGACAGAAGGGACAAGAAGAAAAGAAGAAAGGAGAAAGACTCCAAGAGAAATGGCAATGGCAAACCCTCCTCAAGCAAAAATAGACACACAAGAAAGGGGTTTGTTGCTGAATCCTGGAGTGAGACTGAAGAGGAGTCGGAAGCCTCATCCAGCTCTAGTGATGATGAAGATGATGCAGAAGAGAAAGAGTTCTATATGATGGCAATCAATGCCTCTCAACATAATTCAGATGAAGAAGAGTCAGAGTCAGATTCAGAGACTCAACTTGAAGAAGATCAGGTAATTAGTTCATTTGATTTTAATTCAGAGGACTTTAAATCTGAGTTTAAAGCATTGTGTTTAGACCTGCTAAAATCTGAGAAAGAAATTATCTCTCTCAGAAATCATTTATCTGAACATAATACCTTAAAGTCAGAAAACCTCAAACTCTCTCAGGAGTTGGAGTGTTGTAGTGAGCAGATAGCTTCACTGAAAAGTGAGCTATCTGAGGCCAAGAAGCTTGAAGAATCCCTTAATGGGAGAAGTATCAAGTTGATGGACATCACAAGCATAGTGAACTCCAGATTTAATAGTACACTGGGCTTGGGTGCTTCATCCAGCCAACCCATAGTTCTAACAACTCCAATCAAATTCATTTCTGATAAAGGAAAGGGAGTTGTAGAGGTAGCTAGGAAAAATTCTGATCTGCCCAAGAAAACTAAGTCCCAGCAGAAATCGTCGAACGGAGATCGACGATCGCCGAACGCAGATCGACGATCTCAGGCAAAATCGTCGAAATCAGGTCGATGATCTCAAGTTCCTGAACTCTGCCATAGTCGACCGTCGAACGGAGCTCGACGATCTGACCCAAGATCGTCGAACGAAGCTCCACGATCGTCGAATAGAGGTCAGAGCTCTGGAAAGTCTTTCAAGGGCAAATCAAAATCCAATCCTAAGGGTTCCTCAT
Organism: Platanthera guangdongensis; assembly: GCA_039583875.1. NCBI lineage: Eukaryota > Viridiplantae > Streptophyta > Magnoliopsida > Asparagales > Orchidaceae > Platanthera > Platanthera guangdongensis. The sequence goes on from CM077149.1 coordinate 94,937,578, forward strand.
CCCAAATCTTTAACCCTTATACTGAATGGATTATACCTCTAAGGAGATATCATCCTGAAGGTTATAAGAGTCAACCTGGGATGTCTTTTATTTCAGAATTTAAAGGTTATCAACCTATGCCCAAGGTAAACTGAGTCAAAAACAAATGAATTGTCTTATGTGCAGGTGAAGAACTATCCAACATCTAACCAGCAATGGTACTTGGATAGTGGGTGCTCTAAGCACATGACAGGAAACAAGGACAACCTCACATCCTTTAGAGTCAAGCTTGGACTCAAAGTTATCTTTGGTGATTCAAACTTTGGACAAACTAAAGGATATGGTGCAGTCCAGATTGGACCAGTAACATTCAAGAAGGTAGCTTATGTGGAAGGACTGAAGCACAACTTAATAAGCATCAGTCAGTTGTGTGATGAAGGCTACCAGGTGACCTTCAGCAAAGCATTATGCAAAATCAAGTCAGAGGACAACACAACTGTGTTGACAGGTAAAAGGAAAGGTAACATCTATCTAGTAGATTTTCTTTCAACAGATGTAGATATTTGCCTGTTCAATTCTGTTTGTAGACCAAATATTTTATGGCATAAGAGACTAGGACACCTAAACCTTAGAACTATTGCTAGGCTATCCAAGGATAACCTTGTTAGAGGACTACCTTCTGGCCCCTACAAGAAGAAAGGACTCTGCAGGGCTTGTCAATTAGGCAGGCAAACTAAAAACAGTTTTAAGTCACTTAATAAGATTGATTCACCTATGATATTGTATCTGTTACACATGGATATTTTTGGACCCATCACAGTACAAAGACTAGGAGGGAAATCTTACACTTTGGTAGTTGTAGATGAATTCTCTAGATTCACTTGGGTGTTCTTTCTGAGGAAGAAGTCTGATAACTTTAAGTGTTTGACATAGTTTCTCAAATGTATACAGATTGAGTTCAATACTCATATTGCCCTGATCAGAAGTGATCATGGGACAGAGTTTGATTCTCTTCTTATGCAAGAGTTCTGTCAGAGTGAAGGGATCAGACATACTTTCTCAGCTCCTAGAACTCATCAACAAAATGGGGTAGCTGAAAGGAAAAATAGAACCCTTATTGAATCTGCCACTATATTGTTGTCAGATGCTCACCTTCCTCTATCCTTTTGGGCAGAGACAGTGAACACCTCCAACTATGTGCTGAATTGAAGTTTGGTACATAAACTAAAGGGAAAGACTCCCTATGAATTACTCAAAGGGAAGAAACCTAAAGTTGATTATTTTAGAGTTTTTGGTTGTATTTGCTACATACATAATAATGACAAGAAATATTTAGCAAAATTTCAAGCTAAAGCTGATGAAGAAGTGTTTCTGGGATACTCCATGATTAGCAAGGCTTATAGGGTCTATAATAAATCATCTCTAAAAATTGAGGAATCTATTCATATATCATTTGATGAATCTAACATGTCTTTCAAGGAGAAGATCTATTCTACCATAGAACCTCTGCATGAACACTCTCTTGTTGAAGACTTGAACAAGTTACAGGTTACTCAAAAGGATGAAAGCAGTGAAGATGAAGAAAGTATTCAACATATTGAAGAACAACTTGAAGAGCCAGTTGTTGTGCCACAAGAGGAAATAATAACACAGGTTAGTGAACAATCAACACCCCCTGTTGATTTAGTAACATCAAGAGACCATCCAATTTCCCAAATAATTGGAGACATCTCAACTGGTGTGCAAACCAGAAATCAGGTCAACCAAAACCTGTTGCACACCTGCTTCCTATCTCAAATTGAACCTCAGTCCATTCAAGATGCAGAGCAAGATCCACACTGGATCATTGCAATGCAAGAAGAGTTGTATCAATTTGAAAGGAACAAAGTGTGAGAACTAGTGCCAAAGCCTAAGGATCATTCCATTGTTGGAACAAAGTGGGTGTTCAGAAACAAACTGGATGATCAAGGAGTAATTGTAAGGAACAAGGCAAGGCTAGTTGCTCAAGGATATTCTCAAGAAGAAGGAATAGACTATGACCAGACTTTTGCACCAGTTGCAAGATTGGAAGGCATCAGAAACTTTTTAGCTTATACAGCACATAAAGGCTTCAAGGTATATCAGATGGATGTCAAAAGTGCATTTCTAAATGGAGACATCAAAGAAGAAGTATATGTCAGACAACCTCCAGGTTTTATCTCTCCAACTAATCCTGATTATGTTTTTAGATTGAACAAAGCATTATATGGTCTCAAGCAAGCTCCTAGAGCATGGTATGAGACCCTAGCATGCTTTCTTTTGGAAAATGGATTTATAAGGGGTAGAGTAGACCAAACGCTTTTCATTAGAACCCATAAGTCTCATACCCTACTAGTACAGATTTATGTATACGATATTATTTTTGATTCTACTGATTCAAAATTGTGCAGAAGGTTTTCCAACCTAATGCATTCTAAATTTGAAATGAGTAGCATGGGTGAGCTTTCCTTCTTCCTAGGATTGCAAGTCAAACAGCATGTTGAAGGCATCTTTATTTCTCAAACCAAGTATGCAAATGAATTGGTTAAGAAATTTGGCATGTCTGAAGCATCTTGTATGAAAACACCTATACCTACTAATGTTGTATTGGATGCTGATGAACATGGGAAACCTGTTGATCAGACAACATATAGAGCAATGATTGGCTCTTTATTGTACCTTACAGCCAGTAGACCTTATATAATGTTTGCTACATGCATATGTGCTAGATTCCAAGTAAGCCCTAGAGAGTCACACCTAACATTAGTTAAAAGGATTCTCAGGTATGTTAATAGTTGTCCAAATCTAGGTCTCTGGTATCTAAAAGATTCAGCATTTTATTTAACTGGATTTTCTGATGCTGATTATGCTGGATGCAGAATTGACAGGAAAAGCACCAGTGGAACTTGTCAGTTCCTTGGTGATAGACTTGTCTCTTGGTTTTGTAAGAAACAAACTTCTGTGTCAACTTCAACTGCTGAAGCTGAATATATGGCTGCAGGCAGTTGTTTTTCACAAATCTTGTGGATTCAAAACCAACTCCTAGACTATGGATACAACTTAGAGAAGTCTAAAATATTTTGTGATAACACCAGTGCTATTTCTATAGCTCAAAATCCAGTCCTCCATAGTAGGACAAAACACATAGAGATTAGGCATCACTTCTTAAGGGATAATGTTGAAAAGAATAAAATTGAACTGCAATATATCCCAACTGATTTACAAAGGGGAGATATTTTCACCAAGCCCTTGGATGAAAATAAATACACCTTCTTCCTAAATAAGTTAGGAATGTTAGATGGAGGAAGTCTTAAATATTATCCAAGATTTTACAAGTTTAAAAATTGACCAAGACTAGGCAAACATCTTGATTTTTCTTAGTGTCTAGAGTTTTTCTGGTCTCTGAACTGCGCTCGACGATTTTACCCCAGATCGTCGAACGGAGATCGACGATTTCTAAAATCGTCGACCTGAGTTCAGCGTTTCTCAGATAGTATGAACTATCTCTTCCGGTCAGCGATCGTCGAACGGCGCTGGACGATTTTGTTCTCTGAACGATCGTCGAACAGAGCTCGACGCTCTCCAATATCGTCGAACGGAGATCGACGATGTTGAAGACTCTTCAGATTCCTTTAGAAGCCCCGATCGTTGAACTGAGTTCAACGATCTTTCCATTTCTGCGTCGAACCCTAATATAAAACTCATTTTTCGCCGTCGTTCTCCTTTGCGCTTTCGATTTCTCTACAAAAACTTTCTTTCCCTCCAAACATTTCTGCACTTGGTCGTTTTGTTTGTTGAATCTTTGCAGGTAACTATGGCTGTTTCTGTTGCTGTTCTCGCCGCCATGAAATTTGATGCCGGCTTTGACATAGACATGGAGTCCTTCAGCACGACAGATCAGGTTTTCCAGGACATCTTGGAGCTATTCAAAGAGCAGAAACTTGCTGCAATCATGACTACAAGGATTAAGCTTGCTTCTGATGAAATTAAAGAGTGGGTCTACACTGCCCACAATCAGGATCAAAACACCATTGTTGGATCCATCTCTGGCACACAGGTACCCTTGACCCCAGCACTTCTGACAGAGGTTTTTGAGTTAAGTGTTGGTGGAGACTCTGATGATTTATCTGGAGAAGAATATGCTGACTTGCTTGTAAGAATGGGTCATTCGGAGGCCAACCCTAGCAAACTGTTGAAAAAGAATCTTTCTGTGGAATATAGATTCCTCGCTGATGTAGTTGGAAAGGTCCTATTGGCTAAGCACTCTGCCCATGATATAATTTCCAGGTATCAGCTCTGCCTAATGGGAGCCATAGTGGACCGGAAGAATCTGAACTGGGGAGAGGTCTTCTTTGACCTAATTAAGAAGAAAATTAACAAGAGTTTTGTAAATTTTGGAAGGATCTTAGGCATTTTTCTGCAGAATAGGTGCCCTGCATTGCTGGTATCCTCTGGGATACACATTAATGCTTCCAAGAGACTGTCTTGTGCCCTTTTTGGTAAATGGGACAGACAGATCATTAAGCCCAGTGATGATTTTTCTTGCTAACAAGTAATAATTCAATGTGATTTCATTCTACATTCTAATACAATTATGTAGAAGGACTTAACTAGATTGAATTAGCATCCAGGCAAGCGCACCTATCAATCGTAATATATGAGAAATCTACATCTCGTGTCGTATTCCACAGGGTCGTTTCAACTATTCGTACTCACCCTCCCTTTATTTTCATACCTCTAAACAAAAGTGATATTTAAACTACATTATCCTAACTATGACCAATTGGATAATTCAATATTGGAGAAATAAAAACGATAGAACATGAAGCTTTTAAATAATTACATGAACAATTTCATTTACTAGTTCAATTCTAAGCAATCATGATATGAAAATACTGTTAAATTTGTGCAATGTAAAGGTTAATTTTTCATCAAAATTCTCTCTCGAGCAATTCCAAATCTAAACCTAAGATAGTAAATTTTCTCTCGAACAATTCACAACACTCAAGTTCGCATTAATCAGAATACCTTTATTACTACATAAATTCATGAATATTATTTCTAAGTTAACATGAATCCTTTTATTCGTGTTCTAATTTTCCAAACAAAATATCTCTCGATCATAGAGTTTGAAATACAAAGGGAATTATCATCACAATATGAACATACTAAATTCATTGCAAATAACCAATTTCTCAATCTAGTCAATTGCAAATTATGTAAAACAAATAAGTAATTCAAAGTGATGATTAAACTCTTTGTTTGATTGCATAAACACAAATAAAATACTACAAATATAACATGAACAAGGTGATACATGATTACTAAAATGTTCAAAGCAAAATTCATGTAAATTAAAACATAAATTGAAGATGGATCATCAAGAGGAAGGAAGGATTCAAAGGGTTAATGATTAAATAAAAATTACATAAGAAATACCCTTCAATCCTCCTTGTCTTGGATGCTCCTCTTCGGCCTCCAGCAGTTCTCCAATGCAGAAATGATCCAAAAGTTCTAAATAAATTTTTCTACAGGAAATTTATAGTTCCCTTGCAAACAGGTCGGACACGGGGTCGCACACGGACGTGTGCCAGGCCGTGTGGACGGTTCCTAGGCGGTTCCTGGGCAGTTTCCCACGAAAAGGCGTGTCTGGTAGTGGGCCGTGTCATATGACACGGGTATAGACACGGCCGTGTGTGCGGCCGTGTTCCACAGACACGGGTTGGTCGGCAGCCGTGTGCAAAGATGACACGGGTATGCACACGGGCGTGTGCCATACCCGTGTGAGGCTCCTCTGTCTGCGCCCAAATTCTTCAGCTCCAGGTGCATAGGACACGGGTAGGCACACGGCCGTGTGTCTGGCCGTGTGCACCAAATTTCTGTCCTGTCATCAGCCATGTAGACTCCGTGAACTCCTCTGTTTGCTCCGAAACTTTTAGGTCCATTGGTTGGCATTACCTGCAATAGAAAAATAATAGACTCAGTAAATGGTTTAAAACAAGAACTGACAAGGATTTCTAAATATGCTCTTCTATCTATGATACGACAATTTCTTTGATATTATCATGAAATCACCACCAAAAGGGGCAGGAAATGGTAGATATGATTACAATTATGATAGTAAAAAGCCTATCATAATCGTACTCATCAAATACCCCCAGACTTAGATGTTTGCTTGTCCCTAAGCAAACTAATTCAAACACCTGGGTTACCATTAAATAATTTTGCCTCCGCACATTGGTTGCTATGAATTTAATAGAACTTTGATGATGTAATTGCCACCCACTCGAAATGAAATCTAACAAATCCCCTCAAAGCTTATAAGTACTCGTACTGATATTCATGAACTTACCCTTTTTACACCCTCATCACAGCGAATTAGTAAGGTTGGATCGTCCTTTTTGATGAAGATTAGGCCTAAATCTTGATTGAGCCTTATGTTGGAAAATAAAATATTTCAATTTTATGTAAACACCCCCAGACATTTGAACCCACATTTTGAAGGGCACTCTATTTTTTATATACGGGGACCATGAGGGATCATTCCAAGTGGGTGCAAGTATACACGCACTCAGGCCACATATCACTATGTCTAAAGTAGGGATCATTCCAAGTGGGTGCAAGGATACACGCACTCAGACATATCACAATGAACAAATCATTCCAAGCAGGCATCAATGATAGGTGTGCTAATAGGTAAGGATCCTTGGTGGATTTTAATAGTAGAGCATCAAAAGGATGGGGATTAGGTTCCAAGGGTATCATGTTACATCAAGCTATCCAATAGCTAAGTCATTTCCGTTACTATTAACTCTAGAGGGTGAGTCCTAGACATCAATAGGGAGTACCTAATACCAAATTATAAAAATGTTACACTCATCGACTCACTCTAAAATAGAGTGTTGGATAGTTACTAATATAGAGGAGTAATCGTTAAGCTAACAAAAATTTCTATGTTAATTACTTGAATACTCTATGAGTCTACATGTGTGCGAAGGTAAATTAAATATTTATAATCCCACATGCAAGGTCGGGTGGTATAATAACTTGAGTATTATGATAAGCAGATTAGAATTAATTGTAACGAACAACCATTCTACCCCCAGACTTAAGATTTGCAATGTCCTCAGTGCAATGTAAAAAGCGGACATAGAGTGATTTCATGATGATATATAAAAAGAAACTGCTATCATAATAAGTAGAAGAGCACAGTAAAGAAACATGAGCTGTAATGAAATGCACTGATATATAATAGCTGCAACTCACTCAATACAAGATACGGAAGATAGCACTTACATATCAGAAGTACTCATGGTGGCCTGTCGAATCGGCGGTGCTGGACTGGCGGCTGGCGACCCCAAGGTGGTCTCTAATCTGATCTTAATTTCCTGATGAAGAAAGCGTGGCGAGAGCTCGGTGTCGAAAAACTGTCGGAACTCGCGCGAGTATCGTGACTGAGGTGGAGAGGTGCAGTAGACGACTCACCATGAGCGTAGGTGAACGGGGTGGAGGCACCAACGGCTCGTCGAGGCCAGGATCTATCTCATCATCACTGTCGACATGCGGTCCACGTCGAGCAATAGAATATATGACCCCTGGCCCTGACGGGCGGTGACGAGGCGGAGGGCGTGAAGACTAGCCATCGTGATAGGCACGGTCTTTGCGACCACTGTCATCTGGGGGATGATGCCCATATTCTTCACGAGGCGAGTGGGGGCTACGCAAATAGACCCTATACGAGAGCCTGATCAAGAATAAACTGGGCTAGAAGATAACCGAGATGTAGAGGATATCGTGATGTCATGCAGAGGTATAACAGATCCTGCCTACTGACAACTCCGGAGCTTTCGCCCCGACTGCTCACGTGTGGCTGAGTAAATGGTGGATGTAATGCAGGGCGGGGGAAATCAATTTAGATGCCTTGGATGGCCTCGTAGAGTGTCGAAAGAAATCTGGCGCCATATACCATATCAGATCGAAGTGGAAGGCGGCAAAAAGGAACGACTCCTCATACACCCCTAAATATTGGGTGAATTGGAGCATGGTGAGTGTATAAAATGTGCCACCCACTCGAAATGAAACTATCCCCTCGGGCGCGTGCGGTGCGTCGATGAAATTAGGCCTAAAGCTGGAATAAAATGACGACAGGAACTCTAAGGTGAGTTCCCTAAAGCCTAATGGCAAAAAATTGATTTTACAGAAATCTGACATCTCCTGCTAGGTTTATCAAGTACGCTCCAATCAATCATGCGTATGTCTTGAAATTTTTTGGATTGCAAGCGATTGTCGGGCGGTGTGCGATGCATCAGTGAAAATTAGCATTCTCCGTGGAGATTGTAATTCCGGTCGGCGACGGCGACCTCCACTTCTTCCGGAAGACATAGTGTAGACGGGGAGAAATGCGAGTGAAGGGGGACGAGAAATGGAAAAGGTATCAGGCTGACTGGTGGTGGGAGAAGGTTTGGAGTGAGCAGGAAAGAAAACCACACGGCCCCTATGGGTTCAAAGTAATAATTCAAAGAAAACCCCCCGGCAACGGCGCCAAAAACTTGATGATTTTTCTTGCTAACAAGTAATAATTCAATGTGATTTCATTCTACATTCTAATACAATTATGTAGATGGACTTAACTAGATTGAATTAGCATTCAGGCAAGCGCACCTATCAATCGTAATATATGAGAAATCTACATCTCGTGTCGTATTCCACAGGGTCGTTTCAACTATTCGTACTCACCCTCCCTTTATTTTCATACCTCTAAACAAAAGTGATATTTAAACTACATTATCCTAACTATGACCAATTGGATAATTCAATATTGGAGAAATAAAAACGATAGAACATGAAGCTTTTAAATAATTACATGAACAATTTCATTTACTAGTTCAATTCTAAGCAATCATGATATGAAAATACTGTTAAATTTGTGCAATGTAAAGGTTAATTTTTCATCAAAATTCTCTCTCGAGCAATTCCAAATCTAAACCTAAGATAGTAAATTTTCTCTCGAACAATTCACAACACTCAAGTTCGCATTAATCAGAATACCTTTATTACTACATAAATTCATGAATATTATTTCTAAGTTAACATGAATCCTTTTATTCGTGTTCTAATTTTCCAAACAAAATATCTCTCGATCATAGAGTTTGAAATACAAAGGGAATTATCATCACAATATGAACATACTAAATTCATTGCAAATAACCAATTTCTCAATCTAGTCAATTGCAAATTATGTAAAACAAATAAGTAATTCAAAGGGATGATTAAACTCTTTGTTTGATTGCATAAACACAAATAAAATACTACAAATATAACATGAACAAGGTGATACATGATTACTAAAATGTTCAAAGCAAAATTCATGTAAATTAAAACATAAATTGAAGATGGATCATCAAGAGGAAGGAAGGATTCAAAGGGTTAATGATTAAATAAAAATTACATAAGAAATACCCTTCAATCCTCCTTGTCTTGGATGCTCCTCTTCGGCCTCCAGCAGTTCTACAATGCAGAAATGATCCAAAAGTTCTAAATAAATTTTTCTACAGGAAATTTATAGTTCCCTTGCAAACAGGTCGGACACGGGGTCGCACACGGCCGTGTGGACGGTTCCTAGGCGGTTCCTGGGCAGTTTCCCACGAAAAGGCGTGTCTGGTAGTGGGCCGTGTCAGATGACACGGGTATAGACACGGCCGTGTGTGCGGCCGTGTTCCACAGACACGGGTTGGTCGGCAGCCGTGTGCAAAGATGACACGGGTATGCACACGGGCGTGTGCCATACCCGTGTGAGGCTCCTCTGTCTGCGCCCAAATTCTTCAGCTCCAGGTGCATAGGACACGGGTAGGCACACGGCCGTGTGTCTGGCCGTGTGCACCAAATTTTTGTCCTGTCATCAGCCATGTAGACTCCGTGAACTCCTCTGTTTGCTCCGAAACTTTTAGGTCCATTGGTTGGCATTACTTGCAATAGAAAAATAATAGACTCAGTAAATGGTTTAAAACAAGAACTGACAAGGATTTCTAAATATGCTCTTCTATCTATGATACGACAATTTCTTTGATATTATCATGAAATCACCACCAAAAGGGGCAGGAAATGGTAGATATGATTACAATTATGATAGTAAAAAGCCTATCATAATCGTACTCATCACCCAGCAGGCCCTCTTCCAGCACACCTTCAGGCACCAGGACTGTCAGAGTCACTTCCCCTCAGGTCTCTGCCCCTGCAGATGACCTGCCTGCTGCTGCCTCTCCTCCTCCTCCTCCAATTCCATCTCTTCCAATTCCATCCACCATTCAAATTCCATCCACCATCATCATCTCCAGCCCCTCTCCAACATCTATATCATCTCCAATCCCTACTCTACCAACAATAGAAGACCAATTCCATCCATTATACTCCTACCCTCAAACAGACATTGCCACTTTATCACCCTCCATTCCATCCTTCAACCTCCTTGATGATTCCTTCATGGATGACTCACCCTCCTCTCCTCCTGAGCTGCCCGCATCATCAACATCTTACCAAGACCTTCTGTACGAGATCATTGATCAACCTACCTTCACACCCTCTATCTCCATCCCACTGTCCTCCATCACCACCTTACCCACACCTCAACCATCTCTTCCCCAATACACTAGCTCTCCCCTACCATCATCAACAGCTACATGTAACAGTCCAAATTTCTGAAGCAGGAAATTTTTGGGTGACACGGCCTGGGACACGGGCGTGTCCCAGGGCGTGTCAGCGGACACGGCCTGCGACACGGGCGTGTCATAGGGCGTGTCGAGGTTGTGTCGACGATCGGCCTTGATGTCGACGATTTTTCGCTCGACGATGTGTCGAGAGGGGGCACACGGCCCAGGACACGGGCGTGTCCAAGGCCGTGTCGTATGCTCGACGACTTTTACTCGACGATCGTCGAGTGTCGAGACATGAGTGTCGAGACGTGGGTGTCGAGTGTCGAGAAGTTGCACACGGCCTGTGACACGGGCGTGTCACAGGGCGTGTCAAGTCGGGTCGACGAACTCAGCCCGACGAAGCATTTCGATAGGGCGTGTCTTTGTGCCGTGTCTGGGCACACGGCTTGGGACACGGGCGTGTCACAGGCCGTGTGAAGTCTCGGGATGTTTTGGGATTTTTTCACCCAGGCACACGGCCACAGACACGGGCGTGTCTGAAGGCGTGTTGGTGACACGGCCCATGACACGGGCGTGTCCCATAGGCGTGTCACTGGTTTGGATAGGTCGGTTGACCACCGCTTGAGGCACACGGCCTGGGACACGGCCGTGTCACAGGCCGTGTCAGGTCAAATTTGCGTTTCTGGCAGTTTTGTGGCCGTCCATTCCTTCAGCTGAAATACAAGGGCTGAAGCTTCTTTCCTCTTTTCCTAAAGGCCGAAATCTGAGAAGTTATTCTCATTTTACTTGGCCTTGATCTTTCTTCAAGTTGGAGAGAAAGAGAGAGAGGAAGAAGGAGGAAGAAGGGGAAGGGCTGCTGCTGGTGGTGCTGCGGTTTACCGACAAGAGATCCGAAGCCGGTGTTGCAGAGGAAAACCTCTTGTGCTTCGTGCAAGCTAGTTTTGCATTCATGGCACCGAAGCGATTGTCAAGGGTAACGACTTTTCTTCCTAGCCATGTGAAGGCTTCTTTTTGGTATATCTTGTGATTTCCCCCACCAAGATGTGGCTGATTTTGGGAATCTTTGGGTGGATGCTTGAAATCCCCTTTGTTAGCATATATATCCGGAAATGGAGTACAGAATAGGCATGCTGTGTGAAGCCCATCTGGACAGGTTGGTCTGGATTGGTGATGTTGCATACGAACCGGAGAAGACTCCGTGATAACGTGTAGTTTAAGGAGTCTACGGGTTATGCTTGCGAAAAGGAGTAGCAGGAAGTACTGGGGTGGTAGCCCAGGCAAAATTGTCATGTGATGTTTTTGGGTCCAACCTGTGAATGAGGCACATGAAGTACTGGTGTGACCAGAAAAGGCCCTTTGTGATGCTTGATGTCGTAGGGTGTCCACCTATGAAGCGAGTAACAGGAAGTACTGGCATGATAGCCAGGAAAGACCCCTGACATTTATGCTTGTGCGGTGTCCACCTGTGAAGAGAGTCACAGGAAGTACTGGGAGGCCCAGGAAAGACCCGCTGTTGTGCTAAGAAAGTGGGTATTGAGACATACCCAGGCTGTGTGCCAAGAACAGGATTGGTGAGACCGACCCGCGCCTTTGATATAGCCATGAGTACGCTGTACTCGGATAAGGCAAAGCGATTTGAGCAACGAGGGGTGGAGGATCCGACCTGCGCTATGTCCGTCCAACGTGAGACCAAAAGGTGCGGTCTGTTGGAGCGCATAGCAAGAGTCTTCGGCCTGCGCGCCATGACACAATGGGGGGCTACGGGCCATCCCGGTGTAGGAAGACTAACTCCGGCTGCACGCCATGGAGAAAATGCTCAAGAGATTTACCGTTGGGTTGTGACTCCGATACGGTGGTGGGCAAGAGCTTTGCCAGAACACCAAGAATGTGCCCTGAGTGCACGGACCGTTGGGCCGGGTGGCGAACGGTTGTGATGGCTTGTGTGCATGAAAGCACATTTTGATGATATATCTTGCCATACTTGTGATTTGATATGCCTGCAGGGAAGAATACCGCTGCCCCAAGAAAAAGGATAGGGTCGTTATAATTTGGTCAGCTGAACGTTGACCGTTGCTTTTGTTTGCCACCGTTGGGTGGATTGTCCCTGTACAGGTGTTGGCGAGCCAAGCGGGACACGAAAAGGCTGATGTTCGTGCTGATGTTGTTGCGACTACTGCTAGCCCTCGAAGGCTATCCGTGTTGTTTTGTATAGTTTCTATTCATGTGGCCGGCCTGTGCGCCAATTGATTTAGGTCACTGTGTGAAAGCCATGTAAGGCCATAAGGCCAACTCTTTTCACGTGGTGTAAGACATTCCTATATTGTATAAAATGTGGAGTTTTATGTTTGGACATTCATGAGGAGTTCAAGTTGTAGTCTAGGCTTCCGCTAGAATGTTTTGTGCGATGCTCTACTCTGGTATCATCCTGTACCTTCACCGCCTGTTTTGTGATATATATTGTGGGGCCCCGGCCAGACCTTCTAGAATATATCATATGAACGGATGGGGTTGTTACATTTTTGGTATCAGTCGTCTTGGTCTTTCCCTCTCGAAGTCGTGGCTGACTTCTTTTGTGGGGTGGCGAGCACGTGTTTGTGCCAACCAAAGTCTACGAATGACCTCCTGAATGTCCATGATAGGAATGCACATTTGTGTGTTTGAGGAACCTGCGTGTTCTTATTTTGTGTTGTTTGCTTGGGTACGACCGCTAATGTGTATGTCTTGTCCACCTTTAGGTGACATGAAGTGGAGCTGGGTCGTCTGAGCCCCAGCGTTCTGATGAAAGTACGGCACCAGCCGTGGTGTCTACACCTCCACCGTCTGCGGAACATGTGCGTTTAGTTGCGGAGGCCTTATTGACCATGATCCAAGGCCAGCCACTTAGGCAGGAACAAGTGGCTGTGAGGCCAGAACAGGTGGCGGCAAGGCCTGAACCTGTCGTGGATGTGGCTCCTCGAGTGGCTGAGAAGCAGCTAACGCGATTTATGAGTTTCCATCCTCCTACGTTTTCGGGAGCGAGAACTCCGACGCAGGCTGAGGATTGGTTATCGCGCGTCAAGCGAGTGATGACGGCGATTGGAACAGCGGAGCATCAGAAAGTTACCTTAGTTACCTTCTTACTTGAAGGAGAAGCTCGATTATGGTGGGATGAGATGGAGTTGCATCACTTGGCGGGTCGTCCTTTAACCCAAGTATCCATGGAAGAATTCTCCAGACTCTTCCTAGCGAAGCACCTTCCTGCGGCTCAGCGGATAGCCATGGAAAATGAATTCCAACGGTTGACCCAAGGTGATGGCAGTGTTGACGCGTACCTACATGAATTTACTCGCTTGGGGCGGTATGCGGGTTCTATATTTGCTGATGAACAGAGGAAGACCAACAGGTTCTATGAAGGACTGAGGGACGAGCTGAGGTTCCTTGTGTCAAGTTCAGTGAACCAAGGTTTCCAAGCATTGGTTGACACTACGAGCGCGCTGGAGAAGGATATGAAAAGGGTGCAAGGGAAGAGAGCTTTGGCTGTGGCGCAACCGGAGTGGAAGGCGCCCCGATCGGGGAAACCATTTTATAAGAAGAGATAGGGCAAGAAGTCCAAGCCTAGTGGACAAGCTCCTTCATCCGTTGCAACGGGAGCAACGTCAGGGGCTACCTCCAAGCCAGATACTCGTATCTGCTTCAATTGTGGCCGAATGGGGCATATTGCGCGAGATTGTCGGATGCCGCCAAAGAGTGAAAAGAAGGCGGGAGCATCTTATGCGGAAAAAGGAAAGGCGGTGGTGGATTCCTCTGCCTCGCAGGCGCAACCCCGGGTATACAATCTTGGCCTGCAAGATGCCATCAAGCAGAGCGACATGGTCACAAGTATGAGTTTAGTTTTGTATATGCTATTGTTTGTATGCTTTGCTTAGTACCCCTATGTTTGCGGTTTGTGTGTGTGACATGTTTGTCATAGGCTTTGTGATGATTCGGGACACGCTGGCGTGAGCACTGTTTGATACGGGTGCATCGCATTCGTTTCTGTCTAGCGACTTTATAACGTGGCTTGGTATACCCAGTCGTGCAAAGACAGATAACGTCAGAGTGGTGTTGCCGAATGGCTGTTGGATGCTTGCGGATCAAGCTTGCGATGTGGCGGTTCAGTTAGGAAGTCGGGAATTTCATTTAACTGCATTTGTTTTGCCAATATCGGAATTTGACGTGATTTTTGGGATGGATTGTCTTGCGGAGCAGCATGCTATGATTGATTGCCAGTCCAAAGAAATCACGTTGGGCCAGAATACCAAACAGGAGACAAAGTTCGCGGGTATGTGAGGAGTGGGCTGGACATTGATGTCTGCACTCCAGGTAGTCAAGGCTGTTCGGAAGGGTGCGGAATGTTATTTTGCACTGATTCAGGCTGTTGAGCCTAAGGCCAATTTGTGCGAGGTTCCAATTGTGGCAGAATTTACAGATGTGTTTCCCACGGATCTCCCTGGGCTACCACCCCAGCGGGAGATTGACTTCACGATTGAGTTGGTGCCAGTGCGAAACCTGTGACCCGCTCGCCATATCGCGTTGCGCCAAAAGAGATGGCGGAGTTGAAGGTTCAACTACAAGAAATGCTAGAGCAAGGTTATATACACCCAAGCATGTCAACTTGGAGCGCACCTGTGCTTTTTGTAAAGAAGAAAGATGGTGGGTTGCGGTTGTGTATTGATTACCGTGAACTGAATAAGCTGACCGAGAAGAATAAGTATCTGATACCTCGGATTGATGAGTTATTCGATCAGTTGGTGGGCTCGACCGTCTATTCGAAGTTGGACCTGAAGTCTGGTTATTACTAGTTAAGAATTCGGGAAGGTGACATTCCCAAAACCATATTTGGAACGCGTTATGGGTACTATGAATTCACAGTCATGCCATTTGGACTGTGCAATGCTCCCTCGGTGTTTATGGATCTGATGCACCGTATTTTTCACGAGTACCTGGATCTGTTTGTGATAGTGTTCATTGATGACATCCTGGTATACTCGAAGTCCAAAGCTGAGCATGAGATTCACTTGCGGTTGGTGTTGAACACGTTGAGGCAAAATCAGCTCTATGCCAAGTTCTCGAAGTGCGAGTTTTGGCTACCGTCGGTGGCATTTCTAGGCCATGTGGTGAGTGGAGCGGGCATTGCAGTGGATCCAGCGAAGATAAGGGCCATACAGGAGTGGCCACTATTGTCTTTCGTGGCCGAGGTCAGGAGTTTCCTTGGACTTGCGGGCTACTATAGAAGATTTGTGGAAAACTTCTCGCGGATCGCTTTGTCGCTCACCACATTGACGCGAAAAGATCAGAAGTTCGTTTGGACGCCAGAGTGCGCACGAGCTTTTGAAGAGCTGAAGATTCGGTTGACCCCGGCGCCGGTGTTGTCTTCGCCAAGTGGGACCGATGGATTTGTGATTTATAGTGATGCCTCAGGGAGCGGCTTAGGCTGCGTTCTTCTACAGAGCGAAAAGGTTATTGCTTATGGCTCGCGCCAGCTGAAGGTGCACAAGCGAAATTATCCCGTCCATGATTTGGAACTCGCGGCGGTGATTTTTGCACTCAAGTTGTGGCGACACTACCTTTATGGTGTGAAGGTGGAGATCTATACCGATCATAAGAGCCTAAAGTATCTTTTGGAGCAGAAAGACTTGAACATGCGACAACGAAGGTGGTTGGAGTTCCTTGGGGACTACACTTTCGAGATTCACTATACGCCCGGGAAGGGGAATGTTGTCGCGGATGCCTTGAGTCGGCGGGTTCCGGCTAGAGCGAATTGGTTACAAAGGCATGATGAACGTCTTATCCAGGAGTTGGAAGCATTAGAGATCTATTGTGTTGACAAGAATTCCACGACCACTGCATGTTTGAATTGGACTGAGGTGCAATGTGACCTTGCAGACCGAGTTCGACGGGCAACGGAGTTGGATGACGATCTCTTACGCTATGTGAATGAAGGGCCAGAGGGCAAATTCACCTGGATTGACGGTCTTTTGCGAAAAGAGGACCGTTTGTGCGTCCCAAATGTGGGGAAACTGAGGGAAGAATTGATGTATGAAGCGCATTTTACAAAGTATTCCATTCACCCCGGGAGCACAAAGATGTTCAACGATATGAAGAAGCTTTTCTGGTGGTCAGGGCTCAAGAAAGATGTTGCCCTTTATGTCTCCAAATGCCAAACATGTGCAATGGTGAAGGCGGAATGCCAAAAGCCGGGCGGTTATTTGAAGTCACTGTCGATCCCAGAGTGGAAATTTGATGATATTTCCATGGATTTTGTGCACGGGTTGCCAAGATCGCGGCAAGGAAATGATTCCATTTGGGTGATTGTTGACCGGCTAACAAAAGTAGCACATTTTCTCCCGAACAGGCGGGATGAGTCAGTTGAATGTTTGGCAAAGTTATATGTTGACCAGATTGTGCGGCTTCATGGTGTTCCTCGGAGCATCGTAAGTGATTGAGATGGGCGATTCACGTCAAATGATTGGCGGCTAGTTCACCGACTGTTGGGCACGAAGTTGACTTTCAGTACGACCTTTCATCCCCAAACGGATGGCCAAACTGAACGTACCAACAGAACAATGGAGGACATGCTCCGAATGTGCGCCCTTGATTTCGGAAAGAGATGGGAAGATCATCTCTATATGGTAGAGTTTGCATATAATAACAGCTACCAGGCGAGCATTGAGATGGCACCATATGAAGCTCTATATGGAAGGAAGTGTCGTACTCCCTTAGCTTGGGTAGAAGCGGGCGAAGCTCGGGTTTTTAAACCAAATGAGGTTGATGAAGCAAACTCAACCATCCGGACTATTCGAGAGAAATTGCTTATTTCTCAAGATCGACAAGCGAAGTACTACAACGCCAAGCACCGGAATGTGGAATTTGCGGTTGGCGATTGGGTTTACTTGAAGATCAAACCATTCAAAGGTGTCTCCAAGATTTGACGATTGAAAAAGTTGAGTCCAAGATATTTGGGTCCTTTTGAAGTGGTTGAGCGAGTTGGCGAAGCGGCTTATCGGCTAGCTCTGTCGGCAGACTTGGGTGGATTACATGATGTATTTCACATCTCGGTGCTTCAAAAGGCCGTGAAAGATCCAGCTCAAGTGATCGCGGATGATCGTGTGCCGGTGGAGTATGGGCTAACAACAAAAGTTAGACCCATTCAGATCGAAGATCGAGCCGAGAAACAGTTGAGGAACAAGACGGTCGCCATGGTGAAAGTCCGATGGGACAACTGCGGCCGTGAAGAACTGTTATGGGAGCGAGAGCAAACCATGCGAGAAGAGTTCCCAGAGCTGTTTTTGTAATATGGAGAGAGGATATTGTAACATAAAATGTTATATGTTGTAACATTTTTCTTGCTGGTTACTGTTGTCTTCCTGTGTCTGAATTTCGAGGACGAAATTTCTTGTAGAAGGGGAGGATTGTAACAGTCCAAATTTCTGAAACAGGAAATTTTTGGGTGACACGGCCTGGGACACGGGTGTGTCCCAAGGCGTGTCAGCGGACACGGCCTACGACACGGGCGTGTCGCAGGGCGTGTCGAGGTTGTGTCGACGATCGGCCTTGATGTCGACGATTTTTCGCTCGACGATGTGTCGAGAGGGGGCACACGGCCCAGGACACGGGCGTGTCCAAGGCCGTGTCGTGTGCTCGACGAATTTTACTCGACGATCGTCGAGTGTCGAGACATGAGTGTCGAGACGTGGGTGTCGAGTGTCGAGAAGTTGCACACAGCATGTGACACGGGCGTGTCACAGGGCGTGTCAAGTCGGGTCGACGAACTCAGCCCGACAAAGCATTTCGACAGGGCGTGTCTTTGTGCCGTGTCTGGGCACACGGCTTGGGACACGGGCGTGTCACAGGTCGTGTGAAGTCTCGGGATGTTTTGGGATTTTTCGTCCAGGCATACGGCCACAGACACGGGCGTGTCTGAAGGCATGTTGGTGACACGGCCCATGACACGGGAGTGTCCCATGGGTGTGTCACTGGTTTGGATAGGTCGGTTGACCACCGCTTGAGGCACACGGCCTGGGACACGGCCGTGTCACAGGCCGTGTCAGGTCAAATTTGCGTTTCTGGCAGTTTTGTGGCCGTCCATTCCTTCAGCTGAGATCCAAGGGCTGAAGCTTCTTTCCTCTTTTCCTAAAGGCCGAAATCTGAGAAGTTATTCTCATTTTACTTGGCCTTGATCTTTCTTCAAGTTGGAGAGAAAGAGAGAGAGGAAGAAGGAGGAAGAAGGGGAAGGGCTGCTGCTGGTGGTGCTGCGGTTTACCGACAAGAGATCCGAAGTCGGCGTTGCGGAGGAAAACCTCTTGTGCTTCATGCAAGCTAGTTTTGCGTTCATGGCACCGAAGCGATTGTCAAGGGTAACGACTTTTCTTCCTAGCCATGTGAAGGCTTCTTTTTGGCATATCTTGTGATTTCCCCCACCAAGAGGTGGCTGATTTTGGGAATCTTTGTGTGGATGCTTGAAATCCCCTTTGTTAGCATATAGATCCGGAAATGGAGTACGGAATAGGCATGCTGTGTGAAGCCCATCTGGACAGGTTGGTCTGGATTGGTGATGTTGCATACGAACCGGAGAAGACTCTGTGATAACGTGTAGTTTAAGGAGTCTACGGGTTATGCCTGCGAAAAGGAGTAGCAGGAAGTACTGGGGTGGTAGCCCAGGCAAAATAGCCATGTGATGTTTTTGGGTCCAACCTGTGAATGAGGCACAGGAAGTACTGGTGTGACCAAGAAAGGCCCTTTGTTATGCTTGATGTCGTAGGGTGTCCACCTGTGAAGCGAGTAACAGGAAGTACTGGCATGATAGCCAGGAAAGACCCCTGACATTTGTGCTTGTGCGATGTCCACCTGTGAAGAGAGTCACAGGAAGTACTGTGAGGCCCAGGAAAGACCCGCTGTTGTGCTAAGAAAGTGGGTATTGAGACATACCTAGGCTGTGTGCCAAGAACAGGATTGGTGAGACCGACACGCGCCTTTGATATAGCCATGAGTACGCTGTACTCGGAGAAGGCAAGGTGATTTGAGCAACGGGGGGTGGAGGATCCGACCTGCGCTATGTACGTCCGACGTGAGACCAAAAGGTGCGGTCTGTTGGAGCGCATTGCAAGAGTCTTCGGCCTGCGCACCATAACACAATGGGGGCTACGGGCCATCCCGGTGTAGGAAGACTAACTCCGGCTGCACGCCATGGAGAAAATGCTCAAGAGATTTACCGTTGGGTTGTGACCCCGATACGGTGGTGGGCAAGAGCTTTGCCAGAACACCAAGAATGCGCCCTGAGTGCACGGACCGTTGGGCCGGGTGGCGAACGGTTGCGATGGCTTGTGTGCATGAAAGCACATTTTGATGATATATCTTGTCATACTTGTGATTTGATATGCCTGCAGGGAAGAATACCGCTGTCCCGAGAAAAGGGGTAGGGTCGTTATAATTTGGTCAGCTGAACGCTGACCGTTGCTTTTGTTTGCCACCGTTGGGTGGATTGTCCCTGTACAGGTGCTGGCGAGCCAAGCGGGACACAGAAAGGCTGATGTTCGTGCTGCTGTTGTTGCGACTACTGCTAGCCCTCGAAGGCTATCCGTGTTGTTTTGTGTAGTTTCTATTCATGTGGCCGGCCTGCACGCCAATTGATTTAGGCCACTGTGTGAAAGCCATGTAAGGCCATAAGGCCAACTCTTTTCACGTGGTGTAAGACATTCCTATATTGTATAAAATGTGGAGTTTTATGTTTGGACATTCATGAGGAGTTCAAGTTGTAGTCTAGGCTTCCGCTAGAATGTTTTGTGCGATGCGCTACTCTGGTATCATCATGTACCTTCACCGCCTGTTTTGTGATATATACTGTGGGGCCCCTGCCGGACGTTCTAGAATATACTATATGAACGGATGGGGTTGTTACACTACACCTCCATCCTCTACCTCTGCTCCAGTCACTACTGAGCAAGTAGATCTTCCAGCCCTTGCTGACAGGATTTATGAATTGCTAGCCCCCAGGCTATCTCTTCTTTTGGAGACCTCCTTGCCTCCATTACTCCAGTCAGTGGCAGCTCTTTCTGCCAGACTCTCCTCTTTATTCCCTCAGGCAGCCCCTTCAGCAGTGTGCCTTGATCCAGCTCTGCCCGAATCTAGGCAGGGGGAGATGCCCTATGAAGTGAGCCTGCCTGTTGCTGTTCTTGCTGTTTCAGTGAGCCTGCATGCTGCTGTTCTTGCTATTTCTTCAGCTCTTGTTGCTGCTACTGCTACAGCTACTGTTCTTCAAGATCCAGTTCCACCTCCTGTTGCAGTTTTTTCAATAGACCTCAGGTCTATGTGTCAGCATTTGATTCAGCATACCTTAGTTGTCTTCTAGAGACAGTTGCACTCCAGCCACCAGAGGATCTCTCCAAGGCCCTTGTGCCCTTCTCTTGTTGTGACTCCAGCATCATAACTTCCTTTGTTAACTCAGTTTATGATGCTGTTACTCCTGCTGATAGCATTGCTGATGTCTCTGATGCTGATGCCCCTCCTGCTGCTGAAAGTTTTGATGATATTTCTATTACTGCTACACATGATGTTGTTTCTACTGATATCCTTATGACAGAGGCACATGATGTTGAGCCCTCTGTGTTTTCAGAGGATATTTCTGCTGCTGATATTGCTGTTTCTGTAAGTGAAACTGTTGCTGCACCAACTGCTGTCATTACTGCTCCTGAACCTTCTGTATATGTTGTTGTTACTGCTGCTTCAACCTCTGCTTCTACTTCAACTTCAACTGCCACACCTTCAGTATCTGCTGCTGTTGCTGCTGCTTCAACTCCTGTTACCAGTTTTGTATCTACTTCTGCTTCAACCCAGCTCAAGAAAGATTTGATGAAATGGATTGATGCTCTTTATGATGAGCAAAGCTCTGAAAGTGATGAGTTTAAGACAGATTCTGATGATTCTTCTACTACCATTGCCAGAAAGAGAAAGGCAAGGAGCAAAGTCATGAAGCGAGTACCTCCAGCCAAGGTCAAGGACATCAATGACATACCATATTATATCCTTCATGATTTCCCCATAACTGAGCACTGGATGCAGTACTTAAAGAATCAACTGAAAGCAATGAAGAAGAAAAGGAAATATGAAAAAGGCTCTTCTCAATTCCAACATCCTCATCCTCCTCCACCACCTCCTCCTGATGCAGGTGCAGGTGGAAGTTCAGCTGCTCAGCCCTCTGCTAGAAGCCAATCCCCCTATCAGCCACATGCCAGATCTTATCATAGGGGAAGCCAGTCCAGGGGCTCTCAATCCAGAAGAGGAGGCTATAGAGGCAATCAAAGAGAATTCCAAGTTTATTCTAAAGGATACTCAAGGCAACATCCCTACTCCAGGGAAGGACAAATCTCATCTGACACAACCTCTGGTCATTTTCCCTATAAATTGAAGGAAACAGTTTCATCCAGGCCTCCTCAGGACAATCCATCTAATAGATATGAGCCACCAGTGCCATTTGAAGACCCTGAGAACAATCCAGCTGCTTGGACTGCAAGGATGAAAGAGCTTGCTGCACTGGACCAGATTAAGAAAGCTAGAGAGCAAGGCAAAGACTCTTCCAACATCACTACAATGTCTGAACAGAGAAAGAAAGAGTTGGAAAGATATGGGTCAAGCAAATTCTTTGATTCTGATAGATACATGGGGCTGCATCCTGAAGATATAGTTCCCAGGCCCAAATAGCAAACCACTTTAGGTGCAGCAGATGATACAAGATCAAAGAAGGAAGCTCTCAACCCCAATAGAGAAATCAAACTCATTAAGAGCAAGGAGAAGAAATAACAATGTAAGGTGACAATCATCTTGACTTCTGATTATTATCTGGGATGATATATATATCTGTGGTTCTATATGTCCAGCTTTTTGTTTTTCTGTATTGCTGCTTGTATGTTGTTATTTTATTTTATTTTCTCTAAACTCTGTAAATAGTAATCCTAACCCAAATAAGGGGAGATTGTTGGAACACTCTATTACTAATTTGGGTCAGGATCACTATGTCTCTAGGAAACCAGTTTTTGACCTCCTGTATAGCTCAAAAGGTTAATTAGAATTGAGTCTAAGGGTCAGAAGTCTAGGTTTGAAAGCTTCCCTCAAGACCAAGAATTTTTCAGTTTGAGACTAAGTCATATCGTCGAGCTCAGCACGACGATTCGTCGAACTCCGATCGACGATCGTCTAGCTCAACTTCGACAGATCGTCGAACTCCATTCGACGATCGCTGAGCTCAACTTCCACAAATCGTCGAACTCCATTCGACGATCTGCGAGCTCAGTTCGACGATCTTGACTCAGTATTGGATCTCTATCTCTGAGCTCAGTTCGACGATCTTTGAGCTCAGATCGACGATATTATGCTGCTGTATAAGTCCATATCGCTGAGCTCAGTTCGACGATAGCAGAGCTCAGTTCGACGTTTTTTGATGACTTCAAGGATTTTCAAGATTCAAATTCAGATCAGTTAAGGAGTTATTCTACAATTAATTCAGAAGATTTTGTAGCCGTTTTCATTTATTTCTGGACCAAGTTTCAAGGGATTATCAATGAATGTTTCTTTGGACTTTCCTCCAGAAGACATTTTGCAATTAAGGATGCAATTAATGCAGGCCAACGACTATTCTTGACAAAGGATGTTTTTCTATTCAGTACCAGAGAATAAAAGACAAGAATTTTTTGAATCTCCATGACAGAAATCAATAATCCTTAGAACACAAGAAGAAGAACAAGAACAAAATATTCTCTGTCTCAAAGAATTTTCTGAAGAACACACATCCAAGGAGATCAAACTTTCTGAAATCTTCTGATCTCTCTTGTCTCAAGTGTTCACGGCCAACATCTTTCAAGACTTCAGACACCTAACATTTCAGCTGTTGCTGAAATCATCTTTTGCTGGAGATCAACTTTTGAAGGCCTATCACCCTATAGCAAAGCTTCTTTTCCTGAACATCTCAAGGACTCAGGGGGAGCTTTGACACCATCAAATCCACATAGTCTTCTCAGCTGCTTTGAGAAAGAGAAGACTTCCATCATTCTCTTACCCTCATCTCTGTAAAGGGTTTCTCAAACTCCCTTCAAAAGTTTGAGCTTAGTTTTTGAGCACCTTGTCAAAAGCTCATTGGTGGCAAGACACCTGATCAAAAAATCTGATTTGGTTTTTGAGCACCTTATCAAAAGCTCATTGGTGCCCAGGACACCTGATCAACTCATCCTGCAGTGGATTCCTACCTAGGGTGGTAGAAGAGTGGATGTACCCAAGTTTAGGGGAACCACTATAGTTCCTTGTGTCATCTGGATTGCTTGTCTTTATTTTTGTTTCTGGCTGTGATTCTTCTGTGATTATCTTGTGATCAGTTTAGTTCTGTGATTAGATTTATAATTGCTTCCCTGCTCACTCAGATTACAACAATTGTTGTAAAAAGTTTTCAAGCATCATATACTATATTCACCCCCCTCTAGAGTATATCAGATCTAGCTGCACTTTCAGATTCTTTTCTTCTATGCTTTCGAAGACAAACTCCTTTCTAGGTCAATTTCCTTTCCTAAACCATACACCCCATAAATAAGGAGGCGCGTAGCGATATCCATTGGAAGACGGTCTCTCAGACTATAGTCCTAAGAAAATAGTGCATCCTTTGTTTACCCCTGCTTTAGGCTCATTGAGATTGAAACCCGCGCTGCGGATAGAAAGTCTGCGCGTTGTTCGCCCGCTAGACTCTGACTAGTACACTACTAGGTTTTACCCACAATACAGAACCCTACATAGGTCTAACCTAACCTCTCAATACTAAAATCAACAATTGAAGCATCCGAGGTTGCATTAATCGACATAAAAGAAAGCAGCGTATCTAGAGAGAAAGCAGCGAAGTGTCTTTACGCCGCCTTCAAAGAAAAAAGCACCAAGCTTGCACTTTGCCGAGTAGCGGCTAAGTGTAGATGTCCTTTAGTTGTTCGTCCATTCGTTTCGTTGTTTCCTATGCGCGGGTGATTGAGCGGAGATGAGGCTAGCGAAGTGTTGTTGCTTGCAACGGGATCTCAAACAGATCAACAAGCACACAACTTGTCGTATTCTATTTGTATATTCCTAGATTCTAGGTCATTCGCCTTTTGAATTTGTTGTCAGCCGACACCTTCTTCGCAGCGTATCTATGACCAGCTGCTAGCTACCTTTCTTTTTTGGCCAGTTCGTTGCATAGCAGTACACCTTTCTAAGCCTAGAAAAAACAACTGCCATGAAAGCTTAATCGCCTAGAAGCAGCCAAAGACTGCACCCGTTCGCTTCTTGACTGAGAAGAAGATGGCAGAATCGACGAATAGCAAAGCGAACTGTACTGCGCTAGATCGTTTATCGACAGAAATCACCAACTTGCTGCGGATCTGAATAGGTTATTGAGGACTTTCTAAGAAAGAGACTATTCTCTTCTATATCTCATCTAGATTCTCCGACCTATAATAGAATATAATAGAGCTGGCCAGGTACCTGAGCTACGAGCCGGGTCGGGCGTTGGTGTACGAGTTCGAGAATGAATCAAAAACCATTCACACACAGATTGAGAAAATCTGAGCTGAGCCTAGAGGTTCAGCGGTCTCTTTCGCCCGTTCGTTGCGTGTCACCTCTTCGCCTAATTCTGATCCGGGCAAAACCCACGAATCATCCGAACTCGATCAATCAATAACTAGTCATTGACTCAGCTGGCCTCTTAGGAGGGCATATAGAAAAAACACAAGAGTAAGAGCGGTAGTGCTCTCTTCGCTCGCCTCGTTTTAGCGTTGTTGTCGGGACCATCCCACAAGTGAGGGGCTGGGGGGCCTTCTATTCTCAGCTATCGCCTCAAAGCCTATATCTATAATGTTAGGAATGACGCCTACCAACTCTCCCAAAACCCCGGAGTGTTAGAAAGGGCGCTACCAATTCCTTTATATTATTTTAGCAGAACCGGTCAAACTGTTCGCATGGCTCCCTCGCACTTAAACCGTGCCCGGAACTCCCATGTACTCATGCCCGGAGCCAACCCGACTCCCTTGCACTAAACCGTAGCATGGAGTTTCTCTGCGCCCATGCCAGGAGCCAACCCGGGTGCGCCCGGGTGGCACCCCATCCAACACCTGGATGGTGTACCACACTCAACAAACTCCCCCGGGAATGCCATCCAGGGGGATCGAACCCATGACCTCCCCCTCCCTCTGATACCACTGTTAGGAATGGCGCCTACCAACTCTCCCAAAACCCCAGAGTGTTAGAAAGGGCGCTACAAATTCCTTTATATTATTTTAGCATGACCGGTCAAACTGTTCGCATGACTCCCTCGCACTTAAACCGTGCCCGGAACTCCCATGTACTCATGCCCGGAGCCAACCCGACTCCCTTACACTAAACCGTACCATGGAGTTTCTCTGAACCCATGCCAGGAGCCAACCCGGGTGCGCCCGGGAGGCACCTCATCCAACACCTGGATGGCGGGCCACACCCAACATATAAGTGAATCGGACAACCAACCCAGGCATATTTGGCTCCGCCCTCTTTCGCTGCTATTGGCTCAATCCCTTGTTGGGAGAGGAACAAAAACTTTCTTCTTCCTGGGCCACTCATAAGAAGAAGACGTGAAACTCCCTAAACTCAAGTCTAATTAAGAGAGTCGGAATCTCAGTGCCTTGGGCCTACGAAGTGTTGGTTTTATTGGCTCCTACCCGGTTCAAGTGAACCGGGCCACACACTTATAAAACAAAAAAAAAAGAAACCGCCTGTGTGCCCCTCCATTCTTCCGCTCTCCCATAACCGCTTGTGTGCTCTCCGTTCTTCCGCCCCAGCCCGCGCTGCCGCTCGTGGAGGAGAAGAGCCGCCGTTGTCATCCGTGGAGGAGGAGCACCGCCGGTGGTCGCCCCGTTTTGAGGTGAGGTGGTGGTTCGCTGTAGCCGTGGAAGGAAGAAGACGAGGGCTGTTTTGTGGAGGCTTTGGAGAGGAGAAGTTTGTGTTGAGGACGGGCTACACGTTCGTGGCGAGGTCCGGGTCCGAACTTGGAGGTTTCTCTCCGGTAGTGGCGGTTGAACGTCGGAAATCGACGTTGAAGGTTCCCACGAACCTTGTGCGTCCGTTAGTCGGATTGCAGTCCAGTTTTCTACACTCACGGGGATCGTGCGCGTCCGGCGCATTCGCGGTTTTCATCGGACGGTACATTTTCTCTCACCTTATTTTCGTATGTGTATGCATTTATTCTGTTAATATACACTGCGTGGTTGTGGCTCGGTGGGATTGCCCAGTGTCTGTATTTTATTTCATATTGATGTTGCTTGTATTTCCTGTATTATTTATAGCAGCGCCGGTTTAACAGTGCCTGCCTCTCAGCACGGAGAATCTGAGCACTTTCAAACCAGTCTACTTCCCGGCAAATCCTTGATCTTCGCCCGGATGATTCTCTGAGAAGTTTGCTAATCTTCTAGGATATCTCCTCTTATGGCAGAGAAACAACGTATGCAGAAGGAGATTGTTTCAGCCCTAATTAGTCACAAGGAAAGCAGCAAGAGTGCAATAGCTGGTGTGCCAAAACCTGGGTCAATTACTGATGGTAATGGATCAGCTGCATGTGTAACAGAAGGTCGACTGTGAAGTGAAGAAGAAGAACAGGAGGACAAAAAACTCACCCATTTTCATCACCTTCGCTATGGCTGCTCGCCTCCTCCCTTATCTCCGGCAATGGGTCTTGTCCGCTCTGGCTAGAGTTCCTAGCCTCCCACGTTTTCCTTCTTTGATGGACGGTCTATCTGGCTGGAGCTTTTCTAGACTAGCCTGTACTACCCGTACTATCGAACCTCTCATTCAAAGGCAATCTCCAAGTCCTCAGTGGGCGCTACTTTAATGAATTGAGATCGTCATGTATCCAATTCATTGGACCTCTTCCTTTCATAAGTGCATACTTTCTTCTTCTTCTACAATTCGATCCAGTCGCTCCAGGTGACCTCTGTGAGTTCTTTTTCTATAGTAGCTCGTTGACCAAGAGGTTGTGATGAAGGTGAAATTGGCTTTTTGGCAGATTGCACCCTCCAAATCACCCTCTTTGGCACTTTGCACCCTCAATTTATAAATATTGCACTTTGCACCCCTCAATTGATATTTTTTGGCACTTTGCACCCCATACTTCATTTCAAAGGGATAATTTTGACCGAATTATGCTGAAATCTCATATATTGACACTTTGCACCCAATTTTTGAAGGCGGGGGGTTAGAGGAATAGAAGAAATAGTATGTAATTGAACCAATTTGCCCTTCATGAAAATACCAAAGGGTGCAAAATGCCAAAAAATATCAAATGGGGGGTGCAAAGTGCAATATTTATGAATTAGGGGTGCAAAGTGCCAAAGAGAGTGATTTGGGGGGTGCAATCTGCCAAAAAACCAGGTGAAATTACTCGTTCGTTCCGAGGTGGTGACTCACTGGCCAGTGTTCCCGCTTTCTGTCGTCAGAGGAAGGGAGTTTTTATGATGAGAAGGAACCCAGTCGGTGAAAGAAAGACTACTGGATCCCCAACTCCAAGGAGCCACTGAGAGGTGGGTGGGCAACTTGACGTGAAACGGTTCGACCCCCCTGGCGGCTGTTCGTTGCTTCGCTACTTTGACTACTACAGACTACAGACTTCGTCGCTCTTCCGTTAGGGTAGGGTTAGGCCCGTGTCTAGTGATTTTCTTCGACCTCGTTTCCATCATGCTTCTCAGCATGGTGCATGTCTTCTATTCAGAAGCGCATTTCATTCATGTTCAAAGAACCTTCGCATTCTACATTATAAGAGACTAGACACCCTTCCTCCGAATCAGAGTGAATCTCGAAGTAGCTTAAGGCGAGCCAGCCGTCTATCTACCACCCAAAGACCTGTAGGCGCTTTCTTGTAGATTCCACGGATGAAACACAAGCACACTGGAGAATAAAACAGTGGAAAGAAAGCAAAAGTGGAAAACTCCAATCGGATTTTCTTATGTTGTATCTACATCCCTTACAACTTTATATATAAAGATTACAAAAAATACTGAAGCTCTTTAAGCAAGGAAACACCCAAAATATTAATTGGGAGTAGTTTCTAAAAACTGAAATTAAACACAGTAACGGTAGAAAAACTTAATATGGGCAAAAGAAAACTCATAAGTGGGGTCATCTAGAATTAACTTTCCAACATACTCCCCCTTAATTCGGATGTGGCCCAAGGTTTCGAACTCCTAACAGGTGTTGCATTGTCGCTAGCTTTACCGCCGACAACGCCTTTGTAAGAGAATTTGCTCGTTGCTCATCTGTGCGAACAAACTTCACAACGATTTGCCCTCCCTCGACACATTCTCGAATGAAATGAAATCTCGTGTCGATATGTTTGCTGCGACCGTGGAATACGAGATTCTTCATTAGTGCGATGACAGATTTGTTGTCAACAAATAACTTCACCGCATCACTCTCTTTCCCGGTTAGCTCGCCCAATAAACTTCTGAGCCACATCGTTGGGCATGCCGCCGTTGTTGCCGCCATGAACTCGGCTTCACATGAAGACAGGGCAACTATTTTATGAGTCTGTGAGTTCCATGATACTAAGAATTCATTGATGTACAATGTCATGCCCCCGATACTCTTCCTATCATCATTGTCGCCTGTCAGATCACTGTCTGAGTACCGAGTAATCACCTCACCATTTCCTCCTCTGGTGTATACAATATCATAACTGTAACGCCCCGGATTTTTTGTTGAATGATTGCATACGCTTGATGGGCGTTACGTTGGCTTTGACCGTTGTTCGAGCACGATTTTCACGGGGGCTTTCGAGTGGCTGTTTTGGGTAGCCTAGTTGCACGATTCCCCAGCAAGCCAGAGTCCAATGTTGGGGACTCGGTGAGGCCTCTTAGGGAATGCTTGCACTTTTTCGAGCCTGGGTCATGTTGCTCAAAACGGGTTGATTGTATGGACGATGTGAAACACATGTTTGCTGGATTTGAAAAAAAAAGGTACAAAGTCCTTAAGGAAGAAATGGTCTAGGCCGAGGAGGGAACATTTTTCAAAACAGTGACAAATAGTCATTTTTCTTGAGTGACACGGCCTGGGACACGGGCGTGTCCAGCTCGGGATGCGTTTTGGCTTTGTTGTCGTCGAACTTCGTTCGACGAAGTTACAGGAGGAACACGCCCCCCGACACGGGCGTGTCGAGGCGTGCCCCAGGGCGTGACCTGGGGCGTGACCTCCTTGACTCGATGAATCTTCTTGCGTCGAGTTGAGCTCGATGAATGGGGTACACGCCCCGTGACACGGGCGTGTCACGGGCCGTGTCCCGCTGGGTCGACAAATGTAGAGTGTCGAGTGTCGAGTGTCGGGTGTCGAGTGTCGAGAGAGGGGACACGGCCTGTGACACGGGCGTATCACAGGGCGTGTCCAGCTTTGTCGAAGTGTCGACATTTTTGGTCGACGAAATGTCGAGACACGGGTTACACGCCCTAGGTCACGGGCGTGACCGACCCGTCACGGGCGTGTACCCTGCCGTGTACCTTGGGGATAACCTTGAATTGGCCGACATTCTGCGCCGCTTAAGGTACACGCCCTGTGACACGGGCGTGACACAGGGCGTGACAGGGCCGAAAATCGACTTTTTCAGTTTTTTTGTGTCGTTCGTTTCTCTGATTCTGGATCAAGCGGTCTAGCTCTGTCCTGGAAGAAATAAGGCCAAGACAACAGTTTTCCTCCTCACTTATTCCCTTCTTCATCTTCTTCCTCATTTCAAAGAGAAAGCAAGAGAGAAAAGCTAAGGCAAGGGAAGAAAAAAAAGGAAAAAGAGGAGCAGTCGTCGCAGTGTCGTCTCGATTCAGGCAAGCAGTGTTCTTCACTCTTGTCAATCTTGTTTTTTTTTTTTATTGTGCAAGTTTAGCTAGCTTTCCCCTTTCAATTTTACTAGCTTGTTCTTCTTGTTTTGCTCCTCACGTTTGTCTAAATATGTTAGCCTTGTTGCTCTTACTTTTGTTTAGAACTCACAAGCATAAATAATCTTGTCTTTCAAGAATTTCTCAATCTATATGCTTACCTATTGTTTATCTCATTTTGTCATGTTTTACCTTGTATTTCTCTATTAGTTACCTTTCTTGTTCATATGATTCGAGATCTTGTTGTGTTTAGTCGGCGTTGTGAATGGTGAGGTTCGCTTATGATGAAGTAGAGACCCAAACTCTATCAAGTTTGACATAACTTGCGCAATTTGTTGTGTTTTCCATAGTCCCTTTCATATACCTGAGGATTTGCTTGACCGCCTTATGATGCATCTCTGTGGGCCTCTCCATGAATCTGCTCAGAACACTGACAGCAAATGAGAGATCTGGACGTGTGTGAAGAATATACCTGAGGCACCCAATAACACGTCGATACTCCGTAGCATCCACTGGTTGTCCATCAGGATCCTTGAATAGATGAGATCTTGGTTCCATAGGAAGCTTGGTGGGATTACATTCAAACATCCCGAATTGGGTCAACACCTTCTTGGCATAAGCTTCCTGTTTAATTGAGATGTCGTCTTCTCCTTGTTTGACCTCAATCCCGAGATAATAGTTGAGCAATCTGAGATCACTCATCTCAAATTCGGACATCATCTGCCGTTTGAAAAATGCGATCGTACCTGAATCTCCTCCGGTCACGATGAGCTCATCGACATATACACCAACGATGACTCTTGCTTGGCCTGCTCCCCTTGTGTACACAGCTTGTTCTTGAGTACACTTCATAAGGCCGAGCTTTTTCAAGCTTCTATCAAGTCGTATGTTCCAGGCTCGTGGCGCCTGCCGGAGCCCGTAGAGCGCCTTACTCAATTTGAGCACAAAGTGCTTCTTGTCCTTCACAACGAATCCTTCCGTCTGGATAACATAAACTTCTTCCTCGAGCTCCCCATTTAAGAACACAGATTTGACATCGAGGTGGTGAACTTGCCAGCCGCAATTGGAAGCAATGGTGCGAATGACGCGCACGGTGTCGAGTCTGGCCAACGGTGCAAACACCTCCTCAAATCAATTCCTTGTCGTTGTACATACCCCTTCGCGACGAGCCTTGCTTTGTGCTTGATCACGTCTCCATTTGAGTTCTTCTTCAATTTGTAGACCCATTTGAGTCATATTGGCTTGTGTCCAGGTGGTAGCTCCGTGAGGGATCAAGTCCCATTCTTCTCAATTGATTCTATATCCTTGGCCATGGCGTCCTCCCAGACTTGCTGCCCAGCAGCCTCATGGTAGCAGGATGGCTCCCCCGTCTCCACGAGCATGGCCTTTTCTTCCATGTCCTCCTCGTCAAGTTGCACTCTTCGAGCATCTCTCAGGATGCCGTCGATGTGCCTGTAACGAACATGTCCTTCGTCATCGGAACTGCTGCTCCCTTCTGTCAGCGACGTGGCAAGATCATTTGTCAGCGATTCAACGACCGTTGGCGCCGCCGGACCGGTGGGGGATGGGGAGGACCCTGTTGTGGGTCCCATAACGCTCATCGTGGTTGCTGGCCCCCTGGAGACACCTCGCCGGCCAGCGGAGCTGATGAAGAGGCATGAGCTCTGGTTGATGACTCTCCTACAAGAACTCCTGTGGGTGGTGCAAAGTTTCCCTCTATAGGCTATTTGATGCATTCTTCCTCAATGAAGAAATCAGGAGGGTCCCTGACGCCAACACCTATGCTCCAGCACCACTCTACTTGTTCCTCAAATTTTACATCTCGGCTTGCATGAATTTTCCCCCGCCGTGGATCAAACAAACGGTGTGCCTTGCAGCCTTCCTCGATGCCAAGGTACACCATCGACTGACTTCGGTCATCGAGTTTCTTCAGGTGTGGCGTGCTCACCTTCGCGTGTGTTGTGCATCCAAACACACGAAGATGTGCCAGATGTGGCTTTCTTCCGTTCCAGGCTTCGAACGGAGTCCGTTTGCCTAACGCCTTTGTTGGCAAACAGTTTAGCAAGTACACTGCATGACACAATGTCTCTCCCCAAAACTTTCCTGGCACGTTCATACTTTTGAGGAGGGACCTCCCCATCGCCATCACTGTTCTGTTCTTCCGTTCCACCACGCCGTTTTGTTGTGGTGTGTATGGAGCGATGAGGTGCCGCTTTATCTCGGCTTCCTCGCAAAGTCGATTGAATTCAGCGGAGAGGAACTCTCCACCGTGATCAGTCCTCAATGTCTTAATGCGCCGTTCACTTGTGTTCTCGATCTGTGATTTGAATCTTTGGAATGCAGAGTGTGCTTGATCCTTCTCCTTGATCACGTACAGCCACATCCACCTGGAGTAATCATCCACGATTAACATGAAATAATTATTACCGACGAGACTCGAAGGTGAGATTGGACCGCAGAGATCAACATGCAACAACTCAAGTGGTTTTCAGCTCTGTAATTTGCCGTCAACGAGAATGGCTGCCTTGCCTGTTTCGCCACCAAACATCCTTGACACAGTTGGTTTGGGTGTGAGATCAAAGGTACGCCCACCGCCATTTCTTTGTCAACAAGAAGCTTCAGAGCGTGGAAGTTGACATGGCTGAGCCTGGCATGCCATAGCCACGCCGGATCTTCAAGGTTCGCCAAGAGACACACCGTCTCCCCTTGATGCAACTCTATTTTGTAAAGGCGATTTAACGTGCGCCTCACCTTCATGAGTAGCCTTGTATGACATTTGTAGAGCACCTGCAGGATATCCTCATCCATGATCACTTTATGGCCGGTTTCGGTAAGTTGTCTGAGGCTCACGATATTGCTTCGGAGCTTCGGGATATAATATACCTCCTGGAGCAACCACTGTTCTCCATTCCTGCAGTTAAATAGGATTGAACCCTTACCCATGATTTGCATCGTTGAGCCATCGCCGAACCTTACATTTCCAGTGACATTTCCGTCCAGCTTGCAGAACTTCGCCTTGTCGCCGGTCATATGGTTGCTAGCCCCGTTGTCAAGGTACCAGACATGACACGGGTTAGCCTTGACCTCCGACCTCATTTTTTCTTCGCTTAACAGGATGGAACCATGCCCTTCTTGTTGTTCCACCGCCATTTCATCCGACACCGCGAGCATTAGGGCCGCAGTCTCGGCGTTGTCCGGAAGTGTGAGGTGTGCCTACTCCTTCTTTGGGGTCCTGCATTCAGATGCATAATGCCCCATTTAAAACAACGGATGTGGCTCTTGGCACGTCCACCGCCGCTGGAACCACTCGTGCCGTCTTTGCTTGGCGCCCCGCCGCGAACGCCATTACCGCGCCCTCTGCCGCGATCACGACCACCCCCGCCGCGTTTGCTACTGTCTGCAGGGGCATAGGATTTTCCATCCTTCTTCTGCCGCATCTACCACTCCTCCCGAGTGAGCAAGAGCTAGCCATCGCCCCTGCCGTTTCCGCCAGATGTGTGTGGGCGAGTTCGCTCTTCATAAGCCTTAAGCCGCCCCACGGCTTCCTCAAATGGTATGATGTTGAGATCGTAGAATTGTTCAATCCCGGCGATCACATTTAGGAAACGATCCGGTACTGAATCAAATAGCTTTTTGATCAATGCGGCATTGTCGAGTGTCGCCCCGAGATTTGCATACTTGACGGACATGGCGTTGAGTTTTCCTGCGTACTGGTCCAAGGTCTCTCCATCCTGCACGCGCATGACGTCGAAGTCATTCTTCAACGTCTGTAGTCGCGCGTTCTTGACACGGTCCGCGCCAATGAACATTGTCTTGAGACAATCCCAAACCTCTTTCGCAGTTCTTTTTCTTGCCACTGCATCAAGAGGTCCTCTGGGAGAGCTTGGAGAAGATGCGACCTCGCCTTCTTGTCCTTTCTCGTGTCGACGACCACTCCGTCCGCCGGCTCGATTGCTTCCGAGACGTCTTGATCCTCCATCATCGCTTGGACGCGAATCACCCAACTCGTGTAGTTTGTCGCCGTCAGCTGCGGGTAGTGGAACATCCCACCGCCGGTCTCCCGCACCGCCTCGACTTCAGGAACGACGACTTGAGGAACAATCGACATCCTGAGCTCTGATACCAGATGTAGATTCCACGGATGAAACAAAAGCACACGGGAGAATAAAACAGTGGAAAGAAAGCAAAGGTGGAAAACTCCAATCGGATTTTCTTATGTTGTATCTATATCCCTTACAACTCTCTATATATTGATTACAAAAAAAACTGAAGCTCTTTAACCAGGAAACACCCAAAATATTAATTGGGGGTAGTTTCTAAAAACTGAAATTATATACAGTAACAGTAAGAAAACTTAATATGGGCAAAATAACGAAATGATAGCAAGTCGTGAGGCTTAGTGTTGTGTAATAGCCTTGCTACTATATTATTAGTGCTTAGTCTAGGGCCTCAAGCGAATCCTGCTTTTACCTAGGCTTTCAGATACTATAACAAAGAGTGTCCGTTAGCAAATCATACTCATAACCGGAGAGTACAAATATTCACCAACTTGAACTGGCGACTGAACAGTCTGATGTCTCAGAATTCTATGCTGTTGCGTCATAGAAAAGGATACCTAGGCTTCATCAGATGCTGAACTCGAATGTTTTGGTCTTAACAACCCTTCTTCTTGTTCAGAAGCAACTAAGCTAGTTAGTCAATTCGTACCTCTGGCCTTGGGAAGCGGATATCGCACCGATTGATTCTTCGTCAATCAAGTCGAGAGTTGAGGCCGGGAAAACAGATCAGCCATAGGCTTGATTTTCAAATGGAGTTTCGAATTGGAGAATAGAGTTCAAACACCATTGACATTATATGTCTGAGCCCCATCTATCTCTCGTTCAGGGCTTCTCCCACCACAAAAGCAGTCAATCGCGGAGAGAGAGAAGTCATTTTTCCTGGTGCTGGCATGTTTGAAGATCAGGTTTTATCCAACTTCTTCGGGTTTCTTGAAGCTTATGTTTCATGCCCGACTGATATGGCTCTACCCAGAAAACTCAAAGGCCCCTGATAGGACTTTGCCCACTGAACCACTGGAAAGAGAGGATGGAACCTGATATGAATAAGAGGTGCGGGCTATGAGGGTCCTAGGCGAATAGGAATAGACCCCAACAAAGAGAACCTCGCTACACAATACTGACTTACAACACCGCAAAGATAGAAGAATAGACTAGGACAGCTAGACTGATGTTAAATTTTCTCAACGTGGTCAGCAAGATAGCCCAAACGCCAAATTAATATCTTCGGAACTACCCAGTTCGCACGTTGAACCAGCGGAAACCATGGACTAGAGGTACAAAGGTAAATCACAACAAACAATGGAAGCACAAGCAGGTCTATTATTCATTCACTTCTTTACAATATGAGGCATACATAGCGAGACATGATTTCGCTAGTATAACAGCTGAAAAACAGAAGCACCAAAAAACAAGCCGGGCGGACAGAACCCGAGTCCGCCGAGACCGCGAGGTCGCCGAGGTCGCCGAAGCCGCCCGAACTATGCTGCAATCCGCCGAATACCACGGAGTCCGCCGAAGCCGCGAGGCCGCGCGGACACACCATTATTCGCCTTCTGCTGAACCCGAACTGAGGAACACCCCTACCCGCCTGAAGCCGGCGGACAGGTTATTGAAGCTGGCAAAGATGAAACAGAACTGACAAGCCGCAGAGCGACCTCCTGCTGAGTCCGCAGAGACCGCACACTTCTAAGCACGACCTAAGTCACAGCCAAACTCCTGGCTCCTTGAAGTTATCCGCGCGACCTACACACAGCAAACCGTCAGCCTGAAACAATCCGTGCGGACTGGCAAACACAGACCGCAACACTTCGCACATCCCAACTTACTGTTCACTCTAGTTAGTTTAGATGTGCTAGGGGGGTCCTATTTATAGGCCGGGTGAGGAGTGTGATCACCGCCCAAGAGATAGCGACACCGCCCCAGCCCGCGCGAATACAAACCACCGTCCGCTGAGTCCGCGAGGACTTAGCCGGTCACCAAGGAAAACCGCCAGGAGCAAGGCAACCAATGACGAACCCTCTCCAGTCCGCCTAAGCTAAGCGGACAAGGCATCAGCCCGCAAAGCTCCAACCGCTTCAGGACAGCAAACCCCCTTCAATGGCTGTCCGAACCAACCCGAGGCAGTCCGCAAGACACACACCTCAATCCGCCACAAGTCCACGACCAAAGGCAGCTAAAGACAGACCGCCCGGTCACAGCGGACTCGGCGGATACGGCGGACACACTGAACTCGGCACCAAGTGTGACCAAGCCCAAAACCATAAGGGGCTAATGCGAGCTTGGCGGACGCAAAACTTCAGTCCGCCAAAACACCACAGCGCAGACCGCCACAGTCCGCGAGCTCCTCGCACTCCTGCCCTATCACAGCGATCAATCCCGGACTCCAAAACCAGGCCGCCACAACGATCTCCACAACAACTCCCTGCTGTGCCACCAGAGCTCGACAAGGCCTCAGCCAAGCTCTAAGCTTAGTCCGCGACAGCCAATACCGCGGACACATCTGTCCGCAAGCTTCCCGCGGACAAGAGCCAACCCGCCTTTCAGCACAAGCTTGCGCCCGCGACCACTGAGCAAAGCACCTGTCCGCAAGCCTCTCTATCCGCAGATACCAGGCCGCACCAAACCGCGGACTCCATGCAACAACCCGCTCAGAACACAGCCGGCTTCCACCAGACTTTTCACCAGGCCGCAAACCTCAGTCCGCTCAGTCCGCCCAGTCCGCCAAGGCTGTCCGCCACAGGCCGCGCGGCCTGTCCTGTCACCCACTTCCACTTCACAAAATTCAACACTCCCCCTTGAAGTGAGAAGTGGTGACCAAGCCCAGCAAGCTGCGCAAGCGTTCAAAGGGCCCCTTCGACAGTGGCTTCGTGAAGATGTCAGCAAGATTATCCTCACTCCGAACATGCCCGACCAGTCGAGACCCCTCCAACACCTTCTCCCTGATGAAGTGGTGATCAATCTCTATATGCTTGGTCCTGGCGCGACACACTGGATTGTTTACCAGTTTGAGAGCACTCTCATTGTCACCCCGGAGTAAAGTAGTCCCTTGCACTTCTTCATGAACATCCTCTATAAGCCTCCTCAACCAAATGGCTTCCCGAGCAGCCAAGGCCGAAGCCTTATACTCCGCCTTTGTGGTTGAAACCGACACTGAGTCCTGCTTCTTGCTACACCACGAGATGCTAGCTGATCCGCAAGTGAACACATAACCTGAAGTAGACCTTCGATCATCCGAATCACCGCCATAGTCAGCATCCGTATACCCGAGCAACGCAACCTCCGCGTCCCTTCTATAGAGGAGTCCCATGTCAGAAGAAGCCTTGACATACTTCAGAATTCCCTTCGCCGCCACTAGATGAGATTGCCTTGGTTCAGCCATATACCGACTTACTCGGCCAACAGCATAAGCGATATCCGGCCTTGTAATCGTCAAGTAAATCAAGCTCCCAACAAGAGCCCTGAACACCAAGGGATCATGAAGAACCCTTCCCTCATCCCGTCGAAGCTTCAGCCCAGATTCCAGTGGAGTAGAGCACTTCTTCCCTTCGCCCATGCCAAACCGCTTCACAATGCGATCAGCATACCCTTTCTGGCTAATGAGAACCCCGCACTCCTTCCTCTCCACTTCCAGACCAAGAAAGTGATGCAACTCTCCCAAGTCTTTCATCTCGAAGCGTATAGCAAGCTCTGCCCTGAGCCTTGCTACTTCCTCCTCCGAGTTCCCTGTGATGATCATGTCATCCACATACAGCAGGACCAAGACTCGTAGCTCTCTCTTCTTCTTGACGAACAAGCTTGAATCCGAGTTAGAAGCCAGGTATCCACAGAATTGCAAGTACTCTGCAATCTTCCCATACCACGCTCGAGGAGCTTGCTTCAACCCATAGAGAGCCTTCCTGAGTTTGCAGACATAGTCCGGATGCTTCTCAGAGACAAAACCAAGCGGCTGATCCATGAAGATGTCCTTGTCAATCTCTCCGTAAAGAAAGGCATTCTTCACATCGAGTTGCCACAACCTCCATCCCTTGCTAGCAGCTAAGGCGATCACCACTCTAACAGAAGTCATCTTCGCAACTGGACTGAATGTCTCCTCATAGTCTTCTCCATACTGCTGTGAGAATCCTCTAGCGACCAGGCGAGCCTTGAACCGATCAATGCTCCCATCAGCCTTCTTCTTTAACTTATACACCCACTTGCAAGTAACCGGAGTAACGCCATCAACCTTGGGCACAAGGTCCCAGGTTTCATTCTTCTTCAGAGCATCAATCTCTTCCTTCATGGCATCATCCCACTCCTTCACTCCAGTGGCCTCGTTGAAGTTTGCAGGCTCTCGCTCATACAGAGGACCTGTAAAGAAGCAGGAGACAAAGCTCACTGCATTCCCATCACAGTACCGAGCCGGTGGCTTAACTACCCTCTTCGATCTCCGAAGACACGGCTCCTTGCTCACGGCTTCCGTTGCTTCTTCAGGCTCCACTCCTACCTGGTGCAAGCATTGAGCAGTGCTCCCCCTGCTTCCTGAGCCAGAAGGCTCAGCCTCGGAGTTCGAAGCAATAGGAGCTGCTGGTGAAACAACAAGCTCCTCTTCCAGGCCTTTAGCAGCCTCCACCGGTGCTTCATCATCCTTGCTACTTCCGGTTAGCTCCACCGAGCCACCTCCATATGACGTCAGCTTGTCGAAGACAACGTCCCTTGACACCACGAACTTCTTCGTCACAGGGTCCATGCACTTTCATCCCTTCTTCCGCTCATCATAGCCAACAAAGACAAGTTTCCTTGCCTTCGCATCCAGCTTTGTCCGTGAAGCATCCGGGACATGCACGTAGCAAGTTGAACCGAACACCCTAAGGTGTTCAACACTCGGCTTCTCCTTCAGCAACAGCTCAATAGGAGTCTTCATGTTGATAGGGCTGAGTGGCATCCAGTTGATAACATAAGCAGCACAAGACATTCCCTCCGCCCAAAAGGACCTTGGGATATCTTTCGCATGCAGCCAGCATTTGCAGGTTTCCGTCAAATGACGGATCTTCCGCTCCGCTACCCCATTTTGTTGTGGAGTGTGAGCACAAGTAAGCTCCCGTTGGATCCTGTGCTTCCTGAAGAAGTTAGAAAACTCGGAAGAGACAAACTCCCCCCCGTTATCAGTTCTAAACTTCTTAACCCGCAAGCCAAGCTGGCCTTCTACCAACTCCTTGAACTTCACGAACAAACGGAAGGCTTCCGACTTCTCCTTTAAGAAGTACACCCAAGTATACCTTGAGTAGTCATCAACCAAGACAAGCATGTATCTGCTTCCACCAAGGCTGCCAGTAACCGTCGGTCCCATCAGGTCGCCATGAATACACTCCAATGGTTTCTTGCTCCTTGTTTGTGATTTATCAAACGGAAAGCGATGTGCCTTACCGTATTGACAACCCGCACAAACATGCCCATCACCAAAGGAGGACAACTTCGGCAACCCCCTCACCAGACTTCTACTCGCCATTGCCTTTAGCTTGTCCATGCCAACATGCCCCAGCCTCTCATGCCAGATAGCCGCACTATCATTGGCCCTCATTTTATCAACATAAGCACTGGTGGAAAGAACATACAAGCTCTTCACCCTTCTCCCAACATGAGCAACATCAGCCTTCACCGCTGATACGTTGCGAAGGAACCTCACGTCTGTTGGCCCAAACAGAACGTGATACCCAGCATCCACCGCATTGGTCACCGAGAAGAGGTTCTTTTTCATGCCTGGTACGTGATACACACTCCTTAACGTAAGTGGCCCCTGATCACTACCCAATGACACGACCCCCTCTTTCTCTACTGCATAAACAGTATTATCAGCAGTGATAATAGCTTCATTACCTGAGTAAGCCTGCATGGAGGTGAACATCGATTTGTCTCCGGTGAGGTGATGACCACACCCGGAGTCCACGATCCACTCGCCGTTGAAGTCCTCAGCAGACAAGGCCCGGAGACAAGTGCCCGTCAAGAAAGCTCCGCCCCATTCTGCTTCTTCACTTCTCGAACAAGCTTACTCCTTTCCCGCAGCATGCCCAGACTGCAGTTTGACCTTGCAGTCCCGCTTGAAGTGCCCACGCTGATGACACCGGTAGAACTTCAGATTCTTCTTCCAGTCCTTAGGAGCATTGCTCCTCTCCGGCGGATATGAAGTTGAAGTCTCCTTCTCAACAGCGGCCTGCACCTTCTTCTTCTTCCCTTCCCATCCTTTCTTCTTTCCTGAGAAGAGAGCTTCGTTGCCTTCCTGATTCAGGTTCACTCCAGCCATCTGCCTTGCTAAGCTCTCCTGCGAGGCAAGCAGATTCTCCAGCTCCAGCAACGACGGCTGAGTAGCCCACCCTTGAACAGATGTGACAAAGGCCACATACACCTTCCGCAAGCTGCGGATAATGTGCCTTTTCATCTTTGCCTCAGAGATAGGCTCATCAGGATCCAGTGCCGACAGCTCAGCACACAAGCTCTTCATCTTTAAGAAGTACTTGGAAATGGAAAGGTCTCCCTGAGTTGCCCTGGCCAACTCATTCTCCAGGAACTGAAGCCGCACCACATTCTTCCTATTGAACAACTCATCAATGGTTGTCCAAATATCAGCAGCCGACTCACATCCAATGATGTGATCAAACAGTTCCGGAGACACAGCTCTCTTCAGAACGAACTCTGCCTTAGCATTTGTTCTTCTCCAGAGCCTCACCTGCTCAGCAGTACCGAAAGCAGCAGTGACTTCCTGCCTGTCGTCTCCACCAACGACATCCCACAGCTCCTCGCCAAGAAGATAACTCTTCATGCACGACTTCCACTTCTTGAAGTTAGTCGGCGTTAAGAGTTCAATGCCCAGACCTCTTGCTAAGCTCGCTTCCATTGCAACACCTGTTGGCAACCTTCCAGCAGCTCCGAGCAACAACACATGTTGACTTCCGCTCACGCAACTGAACCTCAGTAACCTCAGAAACCTCGCTTTGATATCATGTTAAATTTTCTCAACGTGGTCAGCAAGATAGCCCAAACGCCAAATTAATATCTTCGGAACTACCCAGTTCACACGTTGAACCAGCGGAAACCAAGGACTAGAGGTACAAAGGTAAATCACAACAAACAATGGAAGCACAAGCAGGTCTATTATTCATTCACTTCTTTACAATGCGAGACATACATAGCGAGACATGATTTCGCTAGTATAACAGCTGAAAAACAGAAGCACCAAAAAACAAGCCGGGCGGACAGAACCCGAGTCCGCCGAGACCGCGAGGTCGCCGAGGTCGCCGAAGCCGCCCGAACTATGCTGCAATCCACCGAATACCACGGAGTCCGCCGAAGCCGCGAGGCCGCGCGGACACACCGTTATTCCCCTTCTGCTGAACCCGAACTGAGGAACACCCCTACCCGCCTGAAGCCGGCGGACAGGTTATTGAAGCTGGCAAAGATGAAACAGAACTGACAAGCCGCAGAGCGACCTCCTGCTGAGTCCGCAGAGACCGCACACTTCTAAGCACGACCTAAGTCACAGACAAACTCCTGGCTCCTTGAAGTTATCCGCGCGACCTGCACACAGCAAACCGTCAGCCTGAAACAATCCGTGCGGACTGGCAAACACAGACCGCAACACTTCGCACACCCCAACTTACTGTTCACTCTAGTTAGTTTAGATGTGCTAGGGGGTCCTATTTATAGGCCGGGTGAGGAGTGTGGTCACCGCCCAAGAGATAGCGACACCGCCCCAGCCCGCGCGAATACAAACCACCATCCGCTGAGTCCGCGAGGACTTAGCCGGTCACCAAGGAAAACCGCCAGGAGCAAGGCAACCAATGACGAACCCTCTCCAGTCCGCCTAAGCTAAGCGGACAAGGCATCAGCCCGCAAAGCTCCAACCGCTTCAGGACAGCAAACCCCCTTCAATGGCTGTCCGCACCAACCCGAGGCAGTCCGCAAGACACACACCTCAATCCGCCACAAGTCCACGACCAAAGGCAGCTAAAGACAGACCGCCCGGTCACAGCGGACTCGGCGGATACGGTGGATACACTGAACTCGGCACCAAGTGTGACCAAGCCCAAAACCATAAGGGGCTAATGCGAGCTTGGCGGACGCAAAACTTCAGTCCGCCAAAACACCACAGCGCAGACCGCCACAGTCCGCGAGCTCCTCGCACTCCTGCCCTATCACAGCGATCAATCCCGGACTCCAAAACCAGGCCGCCACAACGATCTCCACAGCAACTCCCTGCTGTGCCACCAGAGCTCGACAAGGCCTCAGCCAAGCTCTAAGCTTAGTCCGCAACAGCCAATACCGCGGACACATCAGTCCGCAAGCTTCCCGCGGACAAGAGCCAACCCGCCTTTCAGCACAAGCTTGCACCCGCGACCACTGAGCAAAGCACCAGTCCGTAAGCCTCTCTATCCGCAGATACCAGGCCGCACCAAACCGCGGACTCCATGCAACAACCCGCTCAGAACACAGCCGGCTTCCACCAGACTTTTCACCAGGCCGCAAACCTCTGTCCGCCCAGTCCGCCCAATCCGCCAAGGCTGTCCGCCACAGGCCGCGCGACCTGTCCTGTCACCGACTTCCACTTCACAAAATTCAACAACTGAGACCTACCTTACCTTGGAATGCCAAGGAGACTGGACTGCTAGGCGGAATGGACAGCTGCGGAAAATGGTACTAAAAAAGGGAACCCAATAACCTCATCTCCGAACCAACTTACCAACTGGACGAGAGACAGAGTCCGCCCGGAAGGTAAGCTAGCTAATTCCCTAAAAGCGGGGGCTATGAAACATTCCGGACCTTTGGTTGGGCCACAATAGAAAATGGAAAGCCTACCTTACGTTGGATGGAGAGACGTACAAAGAAAAAAAGAAGAAGCATTTTCCATCCTCAAGTCACGGGGCAGTCAATCAAGGTGAGGTGCGAAGCAAAACTTTGGAAGAAAGAGAAGGTAGCCTCCAATACGGGGTTACCTGCGGGACTCTTATAGGATTGATTCCCCTAGGGCCAACTAGTTGCCATTAGTAAAAGGAAATGGCCACTCATCAGCTACGGCTACGGCAAAGGTTCTCCAACCGAATCCACATTCCTTCCTTCGCTTCACTTAATGAAATGAAACGCCGGGGCTATGGTTCTAGACACCAAAGCCTATCCCCTCTCTCCTAACAGCTTTACAGAATGAAGTCTATATTAAGAATGGCGAGCGTAGCTAGCGAAGAGAGGGCCAGGTCTTCACTTCAGGGCTTCCCTTAGGGGCACTAATGAGGAACTGAACTCGCCCGAAAGAACTTGCTTCCGGTACAAGAACTCAAGCAAAACAAAAGGCAAGGGTGAAGGTAAGGGAGGACAGAATCTACAGCAGCCAAGGCGCTTAGAACAATGGGGGCAAGACTGTTGGAAACGTGAATGACCTCCGCCTCTTGGAACCCTTTCACCAAAAGCCCACTTGAAACAAGCACACCACACAAGTAATTGCCCGGACCAAACTTGGCGAGTCCGCCAAGTCGCGCGGCCAGCGCCCAGCGAGATCCCCCAGGCGTCCCGCACCCAATAGTAGCCGCTACTACCCGCGCGAGTACCCCCCTCCTGCGAGACGACCAGACTACCGCGCGAGTACCC
The DNA here is from genome assembly GCA_039583875.1 of Platanthera guangdongensis. Classification (NCBI taxonomy): domain Eukaryota; kingdom Viridiplantae; phylum Streptophyta; class Magnoliopsida; order Asparagales; family Orchidaceae; genus Platanthera; species Platanthera guangdongensis. The sequence goes on from CM077149.1 coordinate 94,981,792, forward strand.
CCTCCTGCGAGACCACCACACCAAACCGCAAGATCACCTCGCCAACACCTCCTCACTAGCGAGATCAAGACAACCCGGCCAGACAATCGCTCGCAGTTAGGCCGTACACTAGCGAGACCTCCACACGCGAGACCGCACCAACTAGGATGGCGAGGTGCCCAACTCGCCGGCACGAAACCCGTCTCGCCTGGCAGCGACCACAACAGACCGCGCGGCTACACTTCCTGACCGCTCGACAAAAACTACCAAGGCTGCTGCTAGCAAAACTCAGCGCTGCGGAGCTCCTCTCTCTCTCTCTCTAAAACGAAATGTGGAGAGGAAAAATTTCTATTCAGCAAAACTACAAAGGAAACTATACAAGCTTTTATATAGGCCAACACAATCACTAGGAGTGTGACACTTGGCATGCACATTTAATGTCATCACAATCACACTCACTCTCTCTCCTACTAATTGCTCATGCAAAAAGTAATATTAAAATACAAATGTTGACTTGGTCAACTCAAACAAAGTCCAACACACTCCCCCTCAAACTTGGCAGCACATGCCGAGTTTTCCCTTCAACTTCAAGAACGTCTCCACCTTCAATGCCTTGGTGAAAATATCTGCGACCTGCTCTTCCGTAGGGCAGTACACCACTTCAACCGTCTTCAGCTCCACTTGCTCCCGGAGGAAATGGTACCTCGTCTCGATGTGTTTGCTACGCCCATGTAGCACACGGTTCTTCGCGAGTTGGATGGTCGAGATGTTGTCAACGTACAAAGTCATCGGGGCATCGTGCGGATGATGCAACTCCTCCAAGAGATTCCTCAGCCAAATCGCCTGGCAGGTATAGGCCGCCGCTGCTATGTATTCCGCTTCACAAGATGACAAAGCGATCGTCGCCTGCTTCTTCGAACTCCACGAGAACACTCCTGTTCCCATATGAAAGGCATACCCGGAAGTGCTCTTCCGGTCATTCACATCACCTCCATAGTCACTATCCGAATACTCGACTAACTTCAGCTCCTCTCCAGTGGAATACTTCAGGCCGTATCCCCTCGTCCCGTTCACATATCTTTGATCCTCTTCGCTGCCATGAAGTGGTCCTACTTCAGTTCCTCCATGTACTTGCTTACAACTCCAACAACGTACATGATGCCCGACCTGGTGAAGGTCAAGTAGCGTAAGCTTCCGACCAGACTCTTGAACATCGTGGGGTCAACCGCTCCTTCCTTCGAGTCCTTCCTTAGCTTCATCCTTGGATCAGCAGGGGTGGAGATAGCCTTGCTATCCTCCATCCTGAATTTCTTCAGGATCTATTCCGCATACTTCCTCTGCGAGATTATGATGTCATCTCCTCTTTGCTGTACCTCTACTCCCAGAAAATAGTTGAGCTCACCAAGGTCCGTCATCTCGAACTCCTTCTTCATGGTTCTCTTGAACTCCTCAAACATCACGGGGTTGTTGCCGGTGAAGATCATGTGTTGGGTTCCATCAATGCCCCCGGTGTTGGGAGGTACGGCGTGCTGCGCTACGGCCCGCACTAGTCGAAACAGAAGGGTGTGTCCCCTGGGGCCTAACTGGCCGCCCCATGGATCCTAGGGTAACCAGCTCTATAAAGGAGTGGTAGCGCCGTCCTCAAACAGTCCGGGATTTTGGGCGAGTTGGTTGCGCCTTCCCTACAAGTGGTATCAGAGGGAGGTTACTCAACAAAAAGGCTAACACCTTGAGGTGAATCCTGCCACCAGTGTCAGAAGCATGGATCTGGATTATGACGTATTGCCACTCAAACTCCCTGCATGCACAAAGGATTATTATCCTATCTGGAGGATGAGAGTGTTATTTCACCTGGATGCCATCGATCCTCGAGCATCCCTCATCCTGGAAGAGGGTCCATTTATCCCTATGAAGACCACCGACTCGGGGACCCAAGTGCCCATGTGCATCCCTGAGATGACAGAGATGGAACTCTCATTTTTCCAATTGGACCAGAGGATTCGACGAATTATTATGGATGTCTGGTCTGGAGCCTCTCGCTCCAGGTTGGAAAAATGTAAAACGGCTAAATCTCTATGGATGATGATCTCAGAGCTGATGGGGGGGTCAGAGGAAGCTGAAATTTGCTGCCAATCTGAGGATGAAGCATATGTGGGGGTAATCACTTCTGAAGATGAATGCAAGGATCCTTCGGATTGCATCAGAGCTCCAGTATCCTTGTCAGAGACTGAAGAAGATAGTGAGGAAAGCAGCTCCGACGAGGAAGAACCATTGGTCACTGATTCTAATGACAATAACCCAGATGAGCAGGTATCATCTTCATCCTGTCCCACATCTTTTGACTTTTCTGAAAACAGAAACTGCTCTCCTCCAGAAAATACTGATTCCCTGAAGAGAGCCCTTCAGGAAAGCAATCTACTTGCTGAGGAGCAAGCTCGAGAGATTGCTCGACTGAAGATCTTGTTGGTTCTCCAATTGGGGTCCAACAAGGTCAAGGACTCTAAGATCTCAGCTCTAGAAAATAGTCTAGATAATGAGAAACGTATAGTATCTAACTTTTCCAAAGTTGATGCTATAAAGAGAAAACAAGAAACCGGGTGGATCTCCCGGATTATCCAGGGATGGAGAAATGGGGAAACGGTGTTCCGACCTCCCACTCCAAGCGGGAAGGCAACTCATCATGCCTTCAGATATGACCACAGAAATAATCGTGGTCACTGCAAGGGTGAATTGTCCCCATGTGGAAACGTCCATAGTGCAAGAGGCGTCATGGCAACCCATGAGGAAATACCTAAGGCTCATTCTGAGCCCTTTGTATTCACGGCCACTGCCACAACAAAGTGTGGATCTGCAGGTTCTAGTTCACAGAAGAACTCTCTCCATTCGAGGACACGGGATAGGGAGAATAGAAGTCATGATGTCAGGCGTCATGGAGCCTCAGCAAGGAAGATGCCTGAAAGAATGGCACCACCTTCTCGGCCTCATAACGCTCACATCATGCATTCGTTCCACCCTTCATCATGCCTCGATGGAAGAGGAACTTGTGCAACAAGAACATGCCCTATCCCTTTGAGACCTAGGACCGTGACTACATCAGTCACTAGATCAGGTCAAAAACGGCGATACAACATTCACTCTTGTTGGTGCTGCGGCAAAGTGGGACACTTTGCCATTGACTGTTGGCACAACCTCTCTGTGCCCACAGCAAGGGCTTCTCCACATTATAGGGACAGAGGCAGTCTTCCAGACAGGTTTTCTCAAGGAAGGCAGTTGCGTGTTCATGCTAATAGAAACCTAGGACCCAATATGATTTGGGTTCCTAAGGTAAAGTAATTCTGTTTTGCAGGGTAGTCTAGATCCCCGTGAATACTTGGGAACTAGACAGTACGTGGCTCAAGGCTAACTTGGAACAAGCGTCTACAATAACAGACGTGCTACCTGTTGAGCATAATCACTTTAAGCTACTGATATGTTCTACCTGTGGGACTAAGACGATGACTCTCCATATCCCAGGTAATTTTGATCAGTTCAAGGACTTGTGTCATGATGCATCCTCATTCAAAGTAAATATATATACATTTCTATCATTGTGTATACGTATACTTATGTCATTGCGAATTTCGACAACACACAATTGACATTTAGAAGACTTTGCAAAAACCTCCATAAAATTCAAATAGATTGACTTTAGAATATACTTGTATTTATCATTCCTTTTATTAACTTGACATCGGAAAATCTCTAAAATGGTGCAATGCTTCCCAAAGTAGTCAAGAAAACCATCAATATATACTCCGAATCTCGCCGACCCATTTTATATCTCACCGAATTAGACAAACGGTATTAGAAATCAAATTAGACAAATCTCGCCAAATCCCGTCGAAGGAACTCGCGACCGCTCGGCTTCCCCCGAATCTCGACGACTCCTATAAATCCCGCCAAAAGAATCTCCGCCTGTTCACCTTCCTCACGACTCGCGCAGGAGACCTCTGGACGACCCTCGCCTTCCTCGCGCAAGTGCACTTCCGCGAACTCGCCGACACCCGCAGCCCTCCGACGCTCTCGTCGACGCCGTCGAATCGCTTCTGTGCGTGATCTTCTTCTCCCGAAGCTCACCAACTCCCGAAGCTCCCGTGAGATTCTAACTAGGTCGCATCCCACGGGATACTCTTCCCTCCACCGAAGCTCTTCCCGAAGCTCACCAACTCTCTTCCACCGAAGCCCTTAGGTAACCTCCTCCTCACTGGCTCCAAGGCCGAACCCCATGTGATGCCTTCTTTTTTGAATGTACACTAATGCTTGGAGTCGGGCTTCTGTTTAGATCCTCAATGGCCCCAAGGACGACTGCAGGCTTGATCTCTGGTTGCGAGCTGGTTCGCACTGGTTTTTCTCATGCCTCGGACGAGTTCCGGAACATCATTCTCATGCTGGAAGAAGCCGGGCTAACCTTCATATTGGAGCATCCTTGCAAAGTCTTAGATAAAGAAGTGCTGGAGTTCTTCTCTACCGCAAGGCTCCGAGACAGAGACTCCATCATCAAGAGCAAGGTGGGTGGGACTAAGGTCAAGATGTCTGCCGGTAAGCTAACTCGCTACCTGCAGCTCTCAAATGCGGAACAGGAAGACTATTTGGAGGACGAGGACAAAGCCAGAACCCTCCTGTTCTGCGGTCTACCAAGAGGCACTCGATCAATAAAGCGAAAAGAGATGAATGAAGAAGGGAAGCTCCTAGCTGACATCATAGGAAAAGTACTCATCTGTAAGCCAGGCTCCCATGATCATATCTCCGGAGATATGTTCAAAATTCTCATAGCCGTGGTCTGCAGAAAGAGGTTCAACTGGGGAGAGTTGATGTTTCAAAAGATCAAGGACACTCTGGGCACTCCGAGCTTCGGCCGCATCATCAGTCTATATCTCAACCAGCTCAACGGAGACAAATTCGACATGAGCAAAGGAGTTCCTCTACATTACTTGAAAAAGATGGATGCTACTGTGTTTGATCGATGGGAGCGGCGCATCGGGCAGCCGGCTGTGGAAGAGCAAGAGGAAGTATCTCCATCATCCTCCCCCCGTGAAATTCCTGATACTGTGACTGCAGGAATCGAGGGGGAGACTCTACCCACTCATCTGGATATAATATCTGAAATCGCCCAGGTGGCAAGGGATGCGGTGGCAGAAGTTCATGAAGAAAGTGTACCTGGGTTGGAGGATGAGGAGGTCCTGAACAGAAACACCCACGGAACTGAAGCTGAGGCACTGGACACTGCTGATCAAGAAGTGGAAGAAGATGCTGATATGGATGAGTTTTTGGATGAGGATGGAGAGGACGAGGTAAATGAGGGCCATGAAGTGTTTGAATCTCCGGATACTGATGAACCTCCTACTGATAAGTCTGCACCAGTGGAGGGGGAGGTAAATGAGGCCACCAACGTTCCTCCCATAGAGGCTGTGATCGTATCCAGCTCTACTGATGCTTCTGCTGCCGAGCCAGAGCAAGGCCAAGAGGTGCCTCCGGGTATTCCACTACGAGATGAGCTGGCCACTCACACCATCACTGTCATTCAAGGAATAGTGAACGAGCTTAAAGATTCTTTTGATACAGCTCATAAAACACTGCTGAAAAAGATCAAGACTTCCGAAGATCTCATGTTGAAAAACATGGTGGAAATCAACCATAAGCTGGATGTGATGGAAAAGAAATTCGAAGAAAAGTATACTGCGGCCGGCGAAGCAGTCACACTGTTAATGGCCGGATTGAAAAAGGCTACTGATACTCTGGCTGTTGTCAATCAGAACGCCCACGTTGTAGACCAAGAACATTCAGCAGTTTGATGGTAATATGGTCACCTTAAATGCAAATCAGCAGGCCCTAATCACTGAATTCGGCAAGACAACAAAGCACATTGATGACTCCTTGCACTCATATGCCAATTGCATAGCTGAAGAAGCCAAAAAGGAGGAGAAGGAGTATATCGCTAAGATGGCCGAGCTCCAGAAAAGCACGGATGCAAACTTTGTGAAATCAAGCAACTACGTCTATGAGAGTTGCTGGTGGATGCTACAACAGGCACTGGGCACGTTAGGCGTCGTCCTACCTGACCAACCTGCCGGTGTTCAGGTTCCTGAGACTTCTAAGGCTGCTGAGGAAGTACATATTGCTGAGGATGTAAGTACAAGTGCTGCTGATATTTTCACTGATGAAGCTGACGCTAGGGCCATCTCCAAATCTAAGCTGAGAAGTATGTTTGACCAGGAGGCTTTAGCTAAAGCAAGGGGAAAGAGGAAAGTTCAGGAAGGGACATCAAAGGAGACACCAACTCAAAAGAGGATCAGACTAAGTGAGGAGGAGGTAAGAAACGAAAGGTGGAGTCCAGTCTCAAGGAACATCATCCTAGACACCTTCCGGCTGCAAGAAAGAGGAGAGATAAATCGAAATGAAGCATATAGTCAGTATGAATGGGAGACACACAAAGCATTTGAAGCGAAACGCAACATTTTCTTCAGAAACAACAAGGATCCAGACAAAGTTGCTCCTCCTAGGTACTACCCAAAGCCCAAGGAATACATGGAAAGGCAGAGCAAAAAGTACTTGGCGCAAACTCTTAAGGGTGACGGAGCTAAGGACAAATAGTCATTATATTATAGCTGGTCACGGTGTATTAAGAACATTTAACAATTATTACTGTCGTGTGAACAATTCTGACTTTCATGTGAATATATTTCTCTTGGTATATATATATATTCTTGAATGTGTGAATGACTCAAGTCCTGTTCTGATTGCATATATTCCCTTGTGTCGCATATTTAATCTTTAAATGCTATTATTATTATTTGATAGGTGTTATTCATCTTAGCTAGTAGGGTTTTGGCTTCGTCAAATAGGGGGAGATTGTTGGGTATTGTATCCACGATTACCTAGATTTGAGGAAGCCCCCTGTCGAGCTAAGATGAATTCACAATGTATTTGATGAAACATTTCCAGTTGTGCTTGTAGTTTCTCCACGCTAAGTGCACACCAATGTCAGGGTGCAGTAGGTCAATATATACGGGTCTGCACGACGTAATCCCTCGTTGAGCAGATCAGTGTGTTGGCCTACGTGTACTCTCTCTATTGGAGTGCACTTATTTTCAAGCACAGGGCCGCTCATATGCAAGAGAAGACAAGGAGCATGGAGGATCAAGGAGCAGCTCCTGGGGTGGAAGACGAAAAATCTTCCAAGGCAAATTCGACGAGAATCACCAAGTGATTCTCGCCGACTCCTTTTGGCCATCTCAAGACGGTGCCAAGTAAGATTCGGCGAGAATCACTTGTGATTCCCGCCGAACCAGTGGTCAAGCAGCCCATGTGTAAAGTAAAATTCGTTGAGAATCGACAAGTGATTCGACGAGAATCACAAACGATTCTCGACGAATCGTCGAGAATCACTTGGTGATTCTCGCCGATTCGTCGAGAATCGTCTGCGATTCTCGCCGATTTTGACTTGGCGTTTTCTCAGAATGCTGCTGAACCAGATTCTGCTTCTGGATTTGTTTGAACCGGATTTTGGGGATTTCAATTGTGGGTCCCACAAACGGTCATATTTGAGAATCCTACAGTATTTATACTCAGGTACTTTTGAACAGTAACTACACGGATAAGAGAAAAAGAAAAACAAGCGGCGACGTAACCCTAAATCCGCGAACTCGCTCCGCTCCGCCGCCGCCGCTCGCGTCAAGTGGTCGCCGCTGCTGATCGCTCTTCTTCCCGATCTCCGGTGACAGAAGCTTAGCAAGGCTTGTGTCTCACGTGTCTATCCGGAGATCTCTTGTCTCTCGATTCGTTGACCGGGAAAAACTCCCCCGTCCGAATCGATCGAGACGACTGATCCTCGAGTGACCGTTGGTAGACCTAGCTTGCTTCGCTACGAAGTTTAGATCTCCAAGTTCTGCAGCCACTCTTCATCGTAGCCGCCGATCCCGAAGCTAGCCGCCGCTCGTGTGCCGCCGCCGGTTCCGGGGAGATCTTCTCCAAGAGAGACCAAGGTCGTAGACTCTTCATCGACTTCAAGAGCACGTCGTCGAACAAAGAGGAACACCGGTGTCTCCAAAAGAAGTTTGTATCACGTGTACATTCTACATTTTCATTTCGTTGTAAAGGAACTTTTGTTCCTAGTTGTAAGGGTTGGGTGCAACCCGCTTTGTGGGAGTGTTGACTCTCACGTGTGGAAGGGCTCCTTCCGTTAGTGAAGGGATTGGATTTCAATCCCGTTGGTGAAGTGACCGAGTCGTCCCTTGTTGGGGAGATAGGTCGAAGGGGGAAAGTGGATGTACCCAAGTCGGGGAACCACTATAAATTTGCTGTGTATTCTGTGTGCTGTGTTTGTTGTTTTTATTGTGCAGGTACATCTGTAAATTCCGCAAAAGAACCACACGTTACCTATTCCCCCCCCCCATAGGTACACATAGCCGACACTAGGTGGACTTTCATCATGTCATCTACATATAGACATATGATCATCATGTCTCCATCCTTCTCCGCCTTGGTGTTTAAAGCATACTCATAGGGGCACTTCTTATAACCGTGCTTCTGGAGGTAGGCATCAATCCTCCCATTCTAGACACGAGCCCCCTGCTTCAAACCGTACAGAGCCTTTTCCAGCTTACACACTTTCTTCTTCTGCCCCTTCACGGCATATCCTGGGGGTTATTCGATGTACACATCCTCTTCTAGGTAACCATTCAAGTAGGCAGACACAGCATCCATCTGCAGGATCTTCCATCCATAGTGAGCTACCAGTGCGATGATCAACCTGATAGTGTCAATCCTCGCAACTGGAGCGAAGACCTCGTCGTAGTCCACTCCTTGGACTTGTCTATAGCCCTTCATGACGAGTCTCTCCTTTTGCTTCTCCACAGCTTCGTACTTGTTCTTCTTCACCTTGTAGACCCACTTCACCCCGAGGGGTTTGTGCCCAGCTGGAGGGTTTACATGCCTCCAAGTGTCATTCTTCTTGATGGATGTCATCTCATCATCCATCGCCTTCCTCCATGACTTCTCCTGGACAGCTTCCTCATAAGTGTGGGGTTCGCAATCTGCAAGTAGGCAGTATAAAGAAAAATTAGTATTTGTCGGCGCCGTCTCCTCGTAGATCTCCTCCAACCTCCTCATCCTAGGCTGAGGACGATCTGCCTTGCTCCCGCTAGTACTTGCTCCACTGGAACCACCTCCACTAGTGCTTGCTCCACTAGAGTAGGGAGTGAGAGCTCCCCTTGACTCCCTGCTGGGTGGTGCTGGTGTCTCAGCTCCACCAACTTCAGCTTCAGCTTCCTTTCCTTCCTCCTCTTCATCATCATCAAAAAACATGCCCTTGATGCTCCTCACCGCTTCATCCCAGCTCCAGCTGTTATCTTCCTCAAACACCACATCCCTCGAGATTACAGCCTTCTCTGTCACAGGGTTGTACAACCTGTAACCTTTGCTCATCGGAGCGTAGCCTACAAAGATGCACTTCTCACTTCTGCCATCCAGCTTCTTTCTTCTCTGGTCCGGGACATGAGCATAGGCTACACATCCAAAGACCCTTAGGTGCTTCACACTTGCCTTCCACCCACTCCAAGCTTCAAACGAAGTCATAAACTTCACACTCTTTGTTGGACATCGGTTTAGTAGGTACACGACCACCTATACTGCCTCCGCCCAAATCTTCTTTGGCAATGCTTTGCCCTTCACCATGCTCATTGCCATGTTCATTATGGTCAAATTCTTCCTCTCTGCCACTCCGTTTTGATGAGGTGAGTACGCCGCCATTAGCTGGTGAGAGATCACGTACTCATTACAAAAGTCATCAAACAGCCTAGAGGTGTACTCCCCACCTCTATTTGTCCTCAACACCATTAGTGGTTGACCGCTTTCCTTCTCCGCCATTGCCTTGAACTCCTTGAACTTGTCAAGAGCCTCAGCCTTCTCTTTCAGGAAATATACCCAACACTTTCGACTAAAGTCATCGGTGAATGTAATGTAGTACTTGCTCCCACCTACCGAGGTAGTCTCAAACAGACCAGCTATGTCCGAGTGAACTTGTTCAAGTCGTCTTCTCGCCCTTCTGGACTTGTCTCCTTCAAACGTCAACCTCTTTTGCTTCCCCTTGGTACATGCCTCACAGACCTCTTGTGGAGGCGAGATCATAGGCAGTCCTTCTACCATCTTGGAATAAGATAGTAGTTTCAGGCCTGTGAACCCCAGATGGCCCATCCGGTGGTGCCACATCCATGCTTCCTCTTATTCCTACGTCCTTGTGAGACACACCTTCTCCTTAACATCCATCCTTAGCGTGAAGAGACGGTTCATTGTCATCTTCACCCTCACTACTTCCCTTACTTCATGGCCAACGTGTCATCCCTCAGCTGCAGTAACCCTTCTCGACCAACTGTCCAAGGCTCAAGATGTTACTTTTCAAGCCCGACACAGACCACGTCATTAAGGTGCACCTCCTTCCCATTCAAGGTCACCGCTATGACTCCTCTTCCTTCAACTGATATCTTCGAGGCATCTCCAAAACTGACGTCACCACCATTTGGCTCTAGGAAGGTGAACAATTCCTTCTCTCCACACATGTGGTTACTAGCTCCTGTATCCAGATACCACACTTCATTCCTCCCACCTTCAGCACCCATGTAGGTTAGGAACATAATCGGGTCACCACCCGTGTTGCTTGCTTCAGCATAATAGTTGGCATCTCCTCTATTCTTTGGAGCCCAACAATCATAGCTCATATGCCCAAACTTGTTACAGTTGTAACATTGTATTTGGGACATATCGCCTCTGCCTCTTCCTTGACCTCTTCCTTGGCCTCTACCTTGGCCTCTACCTTGACATCTTCCTCTTCCTCCTGCATCTTGCCTCCAACCTTAAGATTGCTCCGCCTCTCTCTGGTTGTACTGGTTCCTTCCTTGATCTCTTCCTCCTCTTCTTCCTCTACCTCTTCCTTGGTAGCCTCGGCCACGCTGGCCTCCTCCTCTTCCTGAGCTTTCTCCAAAATTTAACTGAGTCTGGAGTGCTTTACCTAAGCTACTTGACTCCTCATTGTCCTACAATATGCGTTACTCGTGAGCTTGTAGCGAGCCAACAAGTTCATCTACTGACATCTCGGTGAGATCTTTCGACTCCTCAATCGCCACTACCACATGTCGGAACTTATTAGACATAGATCACAGGAGCTTCTCCATGAAGCTTACGTCATCCGTCGCCTCTTCATTCCTATTCATCTTGTTTGTGAGCGTCCGCAGACGGGTCACGTAGTCACCAACCTGTTGTTTTATTCTTCCGCTGCGTGCACAAGCGTTGTGCCATCCTCATAGAGAAACCCAACAGTGGTATCAGAGGGAGGTTTCGGCCATGATCGTTGTATTGGAAGTTTGTTATTCCAGTGCGTGTATACCTAGGGATTTAGAAGTGTTCTAAATGTCTAGATTTAGTCTTGGTTCCCCGCCAAGAACGTCTGGAATTGCGTGGGAATTTCTAATTGTTAGAAATTGTGATCTCCTTAGTAGTAACCATCCCTCGATTTTGTTTTGGATTTTGAATCCAACAAAGAGAGATGAGCTTGTCTACTGTTTTAAGTTGAGTTGTCTTTGCCCTTGTCCAATGCATGTAAATCTGAGGATTTGGAAGTTTCCGGATGTTCAGATTTAGCCATTCCTTCCATCAATTGTTGATGGTGTTAGGACGTGCACATAAGGGATGCATGTGGTTTAGAATTGTTTTTCTTTGGATGTGCACACTGATCAAATGTTGATCATGGTTAATTGTTAAAATATAATTAAATCCCTTCATCAAATATTAAGTGTTTGGATGCCTTCCGATGGATGACACTCTTCCTGCCTCGATCGATGAAGTGTGGGCTTGCCAAAGCAAGGTGCATTAATCTATCTTGGTAAGGGTGCGAGCGGATAATTGTGATATCCCACTGTCGACATCGGGTCCATCTTAACTAGGTGACCTCAAAGGTTGAGTGCCTAGAGGCATAGGGTTGGCATGCACCATATGATGGATGCGAATAAGGAGTTATTCACCAACCATACAAGAATTGCATGAGGATGTAATTGGCAAGCGTTGCCTACCTAAATAACCGCATCGTGAGAGGAACGCCAAAGCGGACTCATAGTGTTGGTGAAATACGGATCTTGTCCACTAAGAGAGTAGCTCGCATGAACTCTCCGAATTGTTAGTGAGGGCTATCATTTCGAACAAAATAGTGGGAGTATTTTAATTGAAGTCCAAATTAAAATAAATTGTATTTGAAATTTTGGTACTGATTTTATTCTGCATAAATTCTTGTTGAATTCCATGGCAAGTGTTTCACACTCCACCTTGTCTCTGAGAGCCTTCCTTGAGAAGGATAAGCTCAGTGGGACAAATTACATGGACTGGTATAGGAACCTGAGAATTGTTCTCAGGCAAGAGCGAAAGCTCTATGTCTTGGAAGAAGAAGCCCCCGAGGTGCCGACCGGGAACTCTTCCCGTGCTGAGAAGGATACTTATAAGAAGTATACTGACGATGCTTTAGATGTCGAATGCCTTATGCTTGCCACTATGAACTCTGAGCTTCAGAAGCAACATGAGAACATGGGGTGCAAGGAGATTGACGAGCATCTCAAGAAAATGTTTCAAGGGCAGGCTCGTCAAGAGAGGTTCGACATCACAAAAGCGTTGTTTCAGTGCAAGATGGGAGTTCGAGACTCAGTAGGGACTCACGTACTCAAGATGATTGGGTATATAGAGAACCTTGAAAGGTTGGGTTTTCCTCTTGGTCAAGAGTTGGCCACAGATCTGATCCTGCAATCGTTGCCGGACAGTTATGAGCAGTTTGTCTTGAACTACAATATGAATGAGATAGACAAGACACTGCCCGAACTCCTAGGCATGTTGAGAACTGCCGAAATCAATATGAAGAAGGCCAAGCCTGCCAGCCCCATACTGATGGTGCATAAGGGCAAGGGCAAGACCAAGGGTTCTAAGAAGACGAAGGTGGGACCTAAGTCATACCTTGAGCCCAAGTCTTCAGCACTGATGAAAAAGAAAATCACGGTGAAGGAAGGGAAATGCCACCACTGTGGCAAGGCTGGTCATTGGAGGAGAAACTGTCCTTCGTACATTGAGGGTCTGCAGAAATTGAGGGGAGGTATGACTTCCGCTTCAAATGTTTACGTTATAGAGATAAACCTTTCTGCTCCTTCATCTTGGGTATTGGATACCGGATGTGGTTCTCACATTTGTACAAATGTGCAGGAACTGGGAAGGAGAAGATTGCTGAGTAAAGGGGAGGTGGACCTCCGCGTCGGCAATGGAGCAAGAGTTGCTGCTGTAGCCGTAGGAGTTTACCGTCTTTCTTTGCCCAGTGGGCTTGTAATAGAACTAGATAACTGTTATTTTGTTCCGGCCATAACTAGAAACATTATATCTATTTCATGTTTGGACATGATTGGATTTTCTTTTATAATTAAGAACAATTATTGTTCTATATTTAAGAATGATGTTTGTTATGCTGTAGCCCAATTGTTTAATGGTCTTTATGTTTTGAACTTGGACCATCTGATCTGTAATGTAGAAAACAATAAAAGACTAAGAACAAATGACTTGAACCCTACGTATCTCTGGCATTGTCGTTTGGGCCATATCAACGAGAAGCGCATATCCAAACTCCATAGAGATGGACTTTTGGACTCATTTGATTATGAATCATTTGAGCGGTGCGAATCTTGTTTGTTAGGCAAGATGACTAAAGCTCCTTTCACTAGTTATACTGAGAGGGCTGAGGATCTCTTGGGTGTTGTACATAGTGATGTATGCGGACCCATGAGTTCCATGGCTAGAGGTGGGTATTTCTACTTTGTTACATTTACTGATGATTTCAGTAGATACGGATATGTGTATCTTATGAAGTGCAAATCCGAGACCTTTGAAAAGTTCAAAGAGTTCAAGAATGAAGTAAAAAACCAGTTGGGTAAAAGGGTTAAAGCACTCCGATCTGATCGAGGTGGCGAATACCTGAGTCATGAGTTCCGTGATCATCTGAAAGAGTGTGGTATTGTATCACAGCTCACTCCACCTAGAACACCACAACATAATGGTGTGTCTGAGAGGAGAAATCGTACTCTGTTAAACATGGTACGTTCGATGATTAGTCATGCAGACTTGCCTGTTTCCTTTTGGGGTTTTGCTTTAGAGACTACTACAATGACATTGAATCGCGCTCCAACGAAAACGGTTCTGAAGACACCATATGAGATATGGACTGGGAAGCGTCCTAGTATGTCATTCATTAAAATTTGGGGCTGTGAGGCATACGTGAGACGTCAAATGCCTGACAAGCTGGAACCCAAATCGGATAAATGTTATCTGGTGGGATATCGTAAGGAAATGAAAGGGTATTACTTTTACCTACCGTCTGAGGGCAAAGTGTTTATCGCAAGGACTGGTGTCTTATTGGAGAAAGAGTTCTTCTCAAGAAAGACTGAAAAGGTAGAGCTTGAAGAAGTTCAAGAACCACATGTAGTGAATGAACCGGAATTGGATTCTGAGACAGGACTACAAGATGTTGTAGCTAGAGAACCTGCTCAGAGAACACAAGTCCTACGTAGATCTGGTAGACCGAGGTTTGAGCCTGAGAGATATGGATTTCTCGTGTCTCAAATAGGTAATGTGTTGCTTATGGATCATGATGATGAACCAGCAAGCTACCAAGAGGCTATGAATGGACCGGACTCCGACAAATGGCTTGAGGCTATGAAATCCGAAATGGACTCCATGTATACAAACCAAGTTTGGAACTTGGTGGAACCACCTGAATGGGTACGACCCATAGGGTGCAAGTGGGTCTTCAAGAAGAAGACCGACATGGATGGGAATGTACAGACATTCAAAGGGCGACTGGTGGCTAAGGGTTTCAAGCAAATTCATGGTATTGACTATGATGAGACATTTTCCCCTGTTGCCATGGTAAAGTCCATAAGGATATTGCTTGTGTTGCTGCATATTATGACTACGAGATCTGGTAGATGGATGTCAAAATGGCTTTCCTTAATGGAAACCTCCTTGAGGAAGTGTATATGACACAACCCGAGGATTTTGTATCCCCAGATGAAGCCACTAAAATATGCAAGCTGAATAAGTCCATTTATGGACTAAAACAGGCCTCTCGAAGTTGGAATCTTCATTTTGATGAGAAAATCAAAGAGTTTGGTTTCATCAAGAATGAAGATGAGCCTTGTGTTTACAAGCGAATCAGTGGGAGCATTGTTGTCTTCCTGATATTGTATGTAGATGACATACTGTTGATTGGGAATGACATTTCTACCCTGAAAGTTGTTAAGAACAACCTAGGGAACTGCTTTTCAATGAAGGATTTGGGTGAAGTGACTTATATACTCGGTATTAAGATCTATAGAGATAGATCGAAGAAGTTGCTGGGTTTGACCCAGAGTACGTACATCGAAAAGGTGTTGAAGCGGTTCAACATGCTTGAGTCCAAGAAAGGATTTTTGCCCATGTCTCATGGTGTGAATCTCTCTAAGGACCAGTGTCCAAAATCTTGTGAAGATAAGGACCGCATGAAGTTGATTCCATATGCTTCGGCAATTGGATCAATCATGTACGCGATGTTATGTACTCGACTCGATGTCTCCTTTGCTTTGAGCATGACTAGCAGGTATCAGTCAGACCCCGGTGAGTGTCACTGGATTGCAGTCAAGAATGTCCTGAAGTACTTGAGAAGGACTAAGGATGCGTTCTTGGTGTATGGTGGAGGGGAAGAGCTCGTTGTAAGTGGTTACACGGATGCTAGCTTCCAAACTGATAGAGATGACTCCAAGTCTCAGTCAGGTTTTGTGTTTTGCCTGAATGGAGGAGCTGTGAGCTGGAAGAGTTCCAAGCAAGAGACAGTTGCTGATTCTACAACAGAGGCCGAGTATATCGCAGCAGCTAATGCGGCGAAGGAGGCTGTATGGATTAGGAAATTCATCGGCGAGCTTGATGTAGTTCCTAGCATTGTTGGTCCCGTAGTTCTCTACTGTGATAACAATGGTGCAATTGCACAATCTAAGGAACCTAGATCTCATCAGCGCTCCAAGCACATACTTCGGCGGTTTCATCTTATTC
Source organism: Platanthera guangdongensis (assembly GCA_039583875.1). Taxonomy (NCBI): domain Eukaryota; kingdom Viridiplantae; phylum Streptophyta; class Magnoliopsida; order Asparagales; family Orchidaceae; genus Platanthera; species Platanthera guangdongensis. Next base: position 94,997,905 of record CM077149.1, read on the forward strand.
GTGAGATTGTCGAACGAGGAGATGTAAACATTTGCAGAGTGCCGACTGAGGAAAATATTGCGGATCCGCTGATAAAGCCTCTCGCGCAGAGAAAGCATGATGGTCATACTAGATCGATGGGTATACGATACCTAAATGATCAACTCTAGTGAGAATCTTGTGGATTGCATGTAAACCTGTATTTTGTTGGCTATTTGTTCATATGATGAACATTGTACCTAATTTTTCTCTTACAATTAATGGCAAGTTCTTTTATTATGTCTTTTTCTATATGATAGTTAAATGTTAACATAATAGATACCCTTAGAATGCTCGCTTCCATGGGACATCAAGTACGTGACTTGAATGTTAGAGCCCATGATTTATTTGAAGCTTCATTCTTAAAGGTCCCTGGTCGAGTATCATCATAGAAGCTAAGGGTGATGATGGTACATGAAGGCTAGCACGTGCGTTGACTGATGACCGGTTCTCACAGGTCATGCTATTGTGATATCAAGTCATCACGTGGGTACTTGTTAGTGAACAAGTTGTACTGGACAGACCCAACCTGAGACTACTCTGTGGATTGTCATCCAATCATGTCACGAGTAGGTCTCAATTGACAATGGTGTTGTGATCCTTTGACCTGAAGTCACAGCATTCATCAAGTGAGGAAGAGCGTGCTTTGATGCCATCTAAAGTCTTCCTTGAGAAAGGTTGATGATAAGGGTGGTTGTTGGGCATGTTACGAATCATTTGGGTGTTTGTGTGTGAGCAGATATGGGATTTGTCCTCCTGTATGATAGGAGTTGCATCCATGGGCCCCTTGATGGAACTGGACTGAGAAATGCATGGCCATGCTTGGTTGAGTCAATATGTGATATTGGACTCACCATTCTCTGGAAGTCCGTCCTGGATCAAGAAACTTGGATTGAGCTATTACGAGGGTGACACGGTCCATGCCTCTAGTTCTTTCCGGATGTAAGGGACAAAGGGACAAAGACAACGCTGATACATTGGTCATAAAGGCTTATGAGTTGTAAACTCTTATTGCTTGGGGAGCAATGATGCATTGCTAGATGCCGCTCATTGTTTGTGAGGTTTTTGCTTTGATACTTTCGAGATCAAGTGGGAGTCTGTTGGAGTTACCATTGTGATCTGGAAGTGATCAAATATGTAATCTCACTGCCAACGCGATAGGAGCCTGCAGTGGTATCGAGGGATGGTTACTGCTAAGGAGATCACAATTTCTAACAATTAGAAATTCCCACGCAATTCCAAACGTTCTTGGCGGGGAACCAAGACTAAATCTAGACATTTAGAACACTTCTAAATCCCTAGGTTTACACGCACTGGAATAACAAACTTCCAATACAACGATCATGGCCGAAACCTGACTCTGATACCACTGTTGGGTTTCTCTATGAGGATGGCACAACGCTTGTGCACGCAGCGGAAGAATAAAATAACAAGAAAACCCAAAAGAAATAGGATCGGGCCATGACAGTTAAATCAAGAAGTTAACAAACAAGTAGGCAAAAATTACCTCGGTGGCGTTGAGTCACAACTCAACGGAGATGCTCCAAACTTTGTCTTCTTCCTCGTGGCGAGTTCTACGTGGAATAATATCCACGTCTCTACAGAAATCCACACGAGCGGTAAAACACCAATCTTTCCGTCACACGGAAAAACAACGATGACCGCACCTTGCTATTCCACGGACTGCTAGGTCCGCACCAGGAAGAGCAGCACCAGCGACAGTCGCCGGAGAAGAGGAGGTCGACGGAGCGAACACGGCGGCGGCGGAACACTTCCGTCGGCGGCGGGATTCGGGATCGGCGGAATGATCGCGGAACGGCTTCCGTCAAAATCGATTCGATCGGCTGTAAAAGCACACCTTACCCGAAAACCCTAAGTGTACCTTTTATACCGAAGGCATAAAAGACTTAGGAAAATCGCTATCCGCAGACCACCCAGAAATAGGGTTCAGAATCGGCGAGTATCAATCGGCGAGAGTCGGTCAGGATCGGCGAGAATCAGAATCGGCGAGAATCACAATCGGCGAGAATCACCCGGATCGGCGAGAATCAGAGAACTATTCTCGACGATTCACGCCGAACGTGGGTCGACAATTCACGCCGATCGTGGGTCGACGATACACGCCGATCGGCGAGAATCAGAGAACTAATTCTCGACGATTCTCGTCGATCGGCGAGAATCAGAGAACTATTCTCGACGATTCCCGTCGATCGGCGAGAATCAGAGAACTATTCTCTACGATTCTCGTCGACCCTCGGCCGACTATTCTTACCAGTCCTTCAAGGCAACATTTGCCGAACCCGATGATTCTTTAAGGCAACAGTTTGCCCACAACCCCATTCAGATCGGTGATTGGCAACCTTTACCAACACAGTCAATCATCCAACTTCTCCACATCTCTTTTGTGCGACCCTGCAGGCTCATATCGCGTTGGCAGTGAGATTACATGTTTGATCACTTCCAGATCACAATGGTAACTCCAACACAACCTTCTCTGAACCCTGCATCTTCATCACTTCATACTAAGCTCGAAGGGACTGCAGCTTCACCTTCTTTGCCTTATCAACTCCCTGCATGGAGCGTTGCAAAATCTCCCATGCCTCCTTTGATGTCTCCGCATTTGAAATCTTCTCAAAGGTCGCCTCATCCACGCCTTGGTAAAGTAAGAAAAGAGCCTTCTTGTCCCTCTTCTTGGACTATCTCAACGCTGTCCTCTGAGAGTTAGTCAATGTCACTTTTGCTTCTGCAGTAAGCTCATCAACGCCGTCCTCTACTACCTCCCACAACTCCTTTGAGGCGAGTAGCACTCGCATCTGAATACTCTAGTTCCCATATTTGGTTTTTGTCAACATGGGGACTTGCCTCGGTATGGCACCTCCCATCTCCATTTCTTCTAGTTACTGAACCTTCCGAGCAAACTTCCAGGGGTCGGAACCTGGCTTTGATATCACTTGTTGGAAACGTGAATGGCCTCTGCCTCTTGGAACCCTTTCACCAAACACCCCACTTGAAACAAGCACACCACACAAGTAATTGTCGGGACCAAACTTAGCGAGTCCGCCAAGTAATGCGGCCAGTGCCCAGCGAGATCCCCAGGCGACCCGCACCCAACAATAGCGCTACTACCAGCGCGAGTACCCCCCTCCTGCGAGACAACCAGGCTACTGCGTGAGTACCCCCTCCCGCGAGACCACCACACCAAACCGCAATATCACCTCGCCAACACCTCCTCACTGGCGAGATCAAGACAACCCGGCCAGACAATCGCTCGCGGTTAGGCCGTACAATAGCGAGACCTCCACACGCGAGACCGCACCAACTAGGATGGTGAGGTGCCCAACTCGCCGGCATGAAACCCGTCTCGCCCGGTAGCAACCACAGCAGACCGTGCGACTACACTTCCTGACCGCTCGGTAAAAACTACCAAAGCTGCTGCTACCAAAACTCAGCGCTGCGGCGCTCCTCTCTCTCTAAAACGAAATGTGGAGAGGAACAATTTCTATTCAGCAAAACTACAAAGGAAATTATACAAGCCTTTATATAGGCCAACACAACCACTAGGAGTATGACACTTGGCATGCACATTTAATGCCATCACAATCACACTCACTCTCTCTCCTACTAATTGCTCATACATAAAGTAATATTAAAATACAAATGTTTACTTGGTCAACCTAAACAAAGTCCAACAAAGACTTCCAAGTCTGCACGCTATAGACGATGAGCCTATATATTCTATTAAAAAAGTTTTTGAGAGGATCATCACTCTGATTACAAATAAACGAGATTCGATCATGTAGCAACCGGGCTACATACCTAAAAAGGCGTGTAGTCGGTTACTACACTCTCGCCTAGCCACAACCAGCTGGATCTTCTCTCACAAGAAACGTCTGGAAGAGAGAAAGCCTCCATCTGGTAAGGCCGTGCTTTTGCCCGAGTGGTTACTTCTTTCGCGAGTGAAAAGCTCGTTTCTTCCGGTTTCAGCATTCGAGGAAAACAACACATTATGGCCACAACCAGATAAATAAAGATCACTGTCATCTCACGAATTGGATTCGAACCAATAAAAGAACAAAGAACTTGACTTTAGTAGATCGTGAGTGGGTTATTCCAACTTTTCCACCTTCTCCTCACCCGTCCCACGTTTCGATAGCAAACTATATACTGATCACTCGTTATAGAGCTAATTGGAACGTTTTGTTGCTGATTTAGTTTCGAACCTGCAACGATCAGATGGCGTCTACCTTGCTTGAATCGGCTCTAGAGAGTCGTTCTTTGAGTGCTTCTTAGTCTTAGTTAGATTCTTCTAAGAAAATGCCTTCCACTACAAAAAAAACATAAATTAGCAACGAAAATTAGAAATGCTAACTAATTTGTTGCTAATTAGCAACGAATTTAGCAACGCATAAAATATTTGTATTTAGCTACAAAAATAGCAACGAAATATTTTGTTGCTAAATACTTGTTGCTAAATTGCAACGAAATATTTTTTTTCAAAAATCTCATGCTAATATTTTTGCATTAAAATATTTATGAAGCAAAATTTTTGTTTCCCTCAAATTTTATTTCATTAGTCTCTTTAATGAAAAAAATTGTATGAGATATTTAATGGAAGACCTACTGTCCGCAGTCCCCAAATCAAACCAATCTCTTCACTCTTCCGTTCAATCAAGATGACCGCCTCTCTCTCCCGTGAAATCTCATCGAACTGCTCTCTCTCCAGTACAATATTGCTTCCAAGTTGGAATAGTAACAATATTTTTTGTTGTAAAATAACAACAAAATTTTTTTATTGCAAAATCTTTATTGTGGGAAAAAAATATTTCTTTACAAAAAATGTCATTTTGTTACTTCTTACAAATAATAATATTTTTATTTCTCTATCCAATCTCATAAAACATATTTATTGTCTATATATATTTATAAAATAGTATCAATAATTTATATTTAACAAAATAAAAAAATATTTAATTCTTTATATAATTTATATTTTTATATTTTATTTAAGCACTTATATATATTTATAAATTATTAATATTCAATAAAATAATTATAAATATATATAAATTATATGAAGAATATATATTATAAAAAATAATATATATTATAAATATAAAAATATATATATATTTATATTATATATATATATAACGAACTATAAACATATATTGTATAAATATATATTTATGTATTATATATTTATATTTGTTTATATAATTTTAGAAACAAAAGAAATGTTATAATTAAATAAATGCTTAAATATGTATGCAATGTTTATATATATAAATATTGTCATTTGCAAATAGATAAATACTTTAGATCAGTTATTACAAATAAATGATTCTTTTTTTTATTATATGTAAAAGTTATTTTAATCTAATGAAATTATTAAATAAAATGACAAATATTAGCTAGGAATAATTTGCTTGCTAAAAAATCCTTGCAATATAGAAACGAATAATTTCGTTGCTAAAATTAGCTACGAGCATATTAGCTACAAAAAAAATTTGTTTCTAAATTCGTTGCTAATTAAAATTAGCAACGAATTTAGCAATTTAGCAAGGTATTTAGCTCCTTGCTAAAAGTAGTTTTTCTTGTAGTTCTCAGAAAGAGAAGGAAGGCTAGCTACAGCTACTACGGTAATTCCCCATATGAGTAATTTTTTGGGAAGGTTTCTTCAAATCTAAGAAAGGATCATAGGCAGCGGCCTTCAAGCAACATATATATTCTATAAGCTAGCCTTGTTCAGAGAATACCCTATCTTATGTTCTCTATCTTTCAGTCACGTCTAAGTCATTGGATCCGGATCCTCTACATTTCAAATGAAATGGAGGGGATCCATTTCATATCTAGTGGACAGAAAAAGACCCCAAAAAATCTAGTGGTTCAGAATTTTTTGAATAAAAAAATATAAAATGAATGAAAAAAGAGTACCCGTTAGATCCTAAAGCAACTAATCATGTCCATTAAATGGATCCCCTCCATTTCATCCATTTGAAATGGAGAGGATCCTGATCTCTAAGTCACTACGGTCAGAAAGTGAGGTAGTTCAGAGCAGAGCCAATAAGCTTCGAAGTCTTAGTCTTACTTGGAATCACACCTTCTCTATCTCAATAATTGGTATCGAATCAATCACAAAAAGAAACATATCATATGATTTAAATGAAAAGAATCATTCCAAATTTGAGTATGGTTGTAAACCGCTCCAAGTTTTCTAATAAGACAGTCATTCAGTTATTAATGAAGAGATATTACATGAATATAGCAGAAGATGAGGCGGAATCCTTTTCAATGGCTGTGCCTATATATAGTAAGCTTAATCAATATTAAGCTTAATCAATAGTAAGCTTAATCAATAGTTGCTACAATGGCTTAATCAAAGTGGTACCTCCACTTTCCCTCCCATCTTCCTAACTTATAGTTAGACAAGTCACTTCTCCAATCTTAGCTCCGAAGAACTTACAACTCGATCCCGTAGGACCACTCGGTCTCCTCCAATACTAGGGGAGTCCTAAAAAACTGGGCCCACCGGGCCGTACCAGCCCGACCCGGTGAAAAGCCCGACCGGCCCGGTCCCGGGCCAAGCTCGCCTCTGGCCCAGGCCGGGCCATGGGGCCCTTCCGAGCCCCAATGTCGGTCAAATGCCCGGCCCGGGCCGGGCAAAGCCCGAGACTGGAAAAGCCCGGGCTGGCTCTTAGAGCCGCTGGCTACTTGGCTGCCACATGGGCTGCAAATAGCAGCCTAGCTGCTATTTGCAGCCCATTAAAAAAATATATTTTTTACATTTTTTTTAAAAAAACTATAAACCCCCCCCCCCTCCTTCTTTCCCTCTTCTACCCCCTCATCGCCCACCCTCTCTCTCTAATCTCTATTCTCTCGAATATGTCGTCAACGCATGCATTTTCTTCATCGTCCGTCGCTCACGAAGTGGTGGAGCACAAGCGTATGATGCCGGTTTGGGAATATTTCGACTTAGTGCAAGTCGGCGTGGCGCAAAAGGCGAGGTGCAAACAGTGCTCGAAATTACTTTCGATCGCTGGCAACTCGACACTCGCAAGACACGTTAAGTCTTGCGCAGCCAAACAAGTTCCTCCCGAGTCGACCCAGGCGCAATTATTGGCATCCAGACAAATCTGGATGTACGATCAAGGTCGGCAGCGGGAGCTGCAGGTGAAGAACATCATCAGACGTGGATTGTCGTTCAGCCACTATGACAACGAAGAAGAAACCGAGTACATCCACCAAGTGCTACAACCCAAATATCACCAAGTAAGTCGATCTTCAATTAGGCGCAACACACTTAAATATTATTTAGAAGCAAAACAAACTTTGAGAACTTTTCCAAATCAGTCCCTAAACTTTCAAATGATTCAAATAGGTCCATAAACTATTAAAACCAGTATAAAGAGCCTACCCTCATAGGGACCAATTTGAGATTACTTTGAACTGATTTTAATAGTTTAGGGACCTATTTGAATCATTTGAAAGTTTAGGGACTGATTTGAAAAAAGTCCCAAAGTTTAAGGACAAATTTGATAATTTTGCCTTAATTTTTTTGAAAAATTTGAGGGTCGAGTGAGTTTAACGAACAACGTTTGGACAACTAGTATAAAATTAGGATTATCGTATATGTCTATAACGTGTCACCGGGTCAATCCCGTTTCCAGGGATCTAAATAAGCGAATAATTTATTTTGACAGTTTCGAAGTCCCGCACACTAGTGAGGCGATTTATCAAATAATTTCAAAATGTGTGCGCGAATTTAAAATAAAATATAAAATTATGAGTATATCTTTCGATAACGCCACAAATAATACCACCTCAATTGAGTGGTTAAAACGTGATTTGAAACCTATGTTAAACGGCGCTTTTTGTCATACTCGTTGCGCGTGTCACATTTTAAATTTAGTAGTACAAGATAGTTTGTCGTATATGGAACCAAACACTAATAAAATACGTTTAATGTTACAATTTATTTTTAGTTCTAAACAATGACGTCAAGATTTTAAAAAATTCATAACCGGGCAAGGTCCAAAATTTTTGAAATCTCTATTTGACATGTCAATTAGATGGAACTCTACGTATATAATGTTAAAACGAGCGATTCGCCAATAAACACTACTAATGGAATTTTATACTTTGTTTGGTCAACATGAATTAACCGAGTCCGATTGGACAATTTTAGAACATTACATGGATTTATTAGAAGTTTTGTATACGACAACAAATAGTTTATCGAGCGTATATTATCCTACTAGCCCGCTAGTTATTGAAAATATCGTTAATATTTCACAAAAATTAAATTATTTTAAACAACACGTTGGATGAAGCAAATTAATAGAAATAATGGAAAGAAAATTTTTAAAATATTATAGAGAAATACCAGTTATGTTTTCATGCGTCTCCGCTTTGAATCCACTTTTCGGCGTAGAAAATTTTATTGAAGAAATAAATAACAATATAAGCATAAATCTAAGTGATTCAGATTTAGATAATCTGAGTATTTTAAATTTTAACAATATTTTTACTGAGTGTTATAATTATTACGATAATTTATACGGATCGCGGCTCCGAGAGGATGTGTCGCAACCAAAAATATCTAGTAGTTTTAAAAATAAAATATTAGAGTTAGCCTCTAGGAAAAAAGCGCGCACAACATCTAGTAGTTTAAATGAATTAGGGTTGTACACAAAAACACAATTTCGTGATTTTATGTCCACGGACGAATAAGAAAATTTCGATATTTTAAAATGGTGGAAAGGTAAAGTAAATAACTATCCTATTATGGCCTATATGGTCCGAGATTTACTAACGATCCAAGCTAGCACGGTAGCTTCGGAGTCTGCTTTTTCTCTTAGTGGCAGGGTTTTGAACGAGCGGAGAAGTTGACTAAGCGAAGAATCGCTCGAGATCTACATATGCTACAAGGACCACCTGGATGCGATGAAGATGAAGCATCATATTTCAGTGATCGAGGATAACTCGTCGGACATGGAAGATGAGATGGACGCGATCAACTTAAACTAGACAACATCTTGAATTTTTGTCATTTGTAATTTTGTAATTTTTAATAATTTAGAATTTTTGTCATTTATAATTTTTAATAAGTTAAAATTTCTAAATTTGTATAATTTCGTTACATTAATAAAAATTTTATTTTACAATATTGCGATGTTGTGTTTTTTTATTTTTTTTGTAAATCATAAGTTTTGGTTTTTTTTATGAATTAAAAAAAAATAAAAAAAACAATTTTTTTTAAAAAATAATCGGGCCGGGATTAGCCTGGGCCCGGCCCGGGCCGGCCTGGGAGGCCTTAGCAGGCCCCCCAGGGAGCATAGCCCGGCCCGGCCCGACCCGGTTATAGTGTTAAGCCCGGCCTGGGCCCGGTTCGGAAAAGCCCAGGCCCTACAGGCCCGGGCCAAGCCCGGACCCGCCGGGCTTTATGCGCACCTCTATCCAAGACCTACAGCTCAGGCACAAGTGCCCGATAACTCAGTGATCCAAATATCACCTACCTTAGGCCAAAAGGCCCTACAACTCATGCTGGGAGGACAGCCCTACCTCAGATCCACAAGGTATCCTACCTCGGAGAGAATGACTCTCCTACAGCTCAGGCACAAAGGCCCTACCTCAGATCCAAAGGACTTTACAACTCAGGCACAAGTGTTCTATAACTCAGAGAAAATGACTCACCTAACTCAGGCTAAAAAGCCATACCTCAGATCCAAACTGAATCCTACACTCATTGATCAAATGATCACCTACCTCAGATTCTCAACAGAATCCTACCTCAAGCTAAATAACCCTACAACTCAGATCCACTCTTGGATCCTACCTCAGAATAAATTTTCTCCTACCACTTAGATCTGCAAGGGATCCTATAAGGTGGAAGTGGGTTGTTGTGTTGATCGGACACAGGAGAAATTTATCTGTGCCAATCTTCCTGTACTGAGATAAACTCAGCCCAACTATGACTCCGAGAACATATTTCCTAAGTCTACTTATCTGGACTAAGAAACCCTTAGCCCGAACTAATTTTTCTCAGCTCCAGGAAATGTTCCTGCTGGATCTGAGAAGATATTACAGCTAGTCTTGTTGCTACCTGAGCTAAGAAAATCTCAACTCTACCTTTTTGACTGCAGGCCATGATAGCTCTGCTTCTTCTTCATTTCCTGGACTGAGAAGATTCAGCCCTAACTCCTTCACCACAACTTTAAAAAAATAAGTTTTTTAGATTTGATTGGCTGGAACTGTGGAGAACCTGCAGCATGGGTCATCCCTTACTACTTCCTCTTTCCTTGGAGAAAATCTCTGAACTTACTTGCTGGTGTATGTGAGAATGACACCAGCTATCTTAGGACTTGGCTGCCTCCTTTTCTTTAGAGAAAATCTCTGATCTTACTAATATCAATGATGAAGATAACATCTAACTTGGTTAAGCCTTTAGACCAGCTCAGTTGTTCAATTTTTCAGCCTTGGCAACTATGGCGAGGAAGAAGATTACCAGCTGTCTTGTCCAAAGGCTCCTTTCTTCTATTTAATCTCTCCCTATTGTCTTCCGTCAATCAACGACTAATTTGACCCGTGGGCCCCACTGAACTTGATATCTTCTCCTTTGCTTTAACAGCAAAAGGTCGTACAATAGGTCTGCGGCGACATTTGTCGCAAACTGTAGCCATCCCACGACTAATTTGAATTTTGTTGACATGTTGACTTTGCTGACGTCAGCACCTGTGGACTTAGGAAAAATCAAGTATCAGCAAGATAGGCGTTGAGTGAGAAATCGTCACTCAATGCCAAAACACTTAGACAGAATTCTGTCTATCTTGGAGTTGAGAGCGTCGAGTGAACAAGCCTCACTCAATGCATTTTTCCTTAGCAAAATCTCTGTCACTATGCATTGAGAGGGTTGAGTGTGTCTTCATCACTCAACACTTTTTGTCTTAGCCAACTTTTCTACTTATTCAGCAACCTTGGTGTTGATAGCGTTGAGTGTGTCTTCATCACTCAATGCTTTTTGCCCTAGCCAACATTCTGTCATTAGGCATTGAGTGAGTGACCATCACTCAATGCTTTTTGCCTTTGAAAATATTTCAGCTTCTTAGGTGTTGAGTGAGCCTTCATCACTCAACGCCATGTCACTTGGGCAGTTTTCTACTACTTGGAGTTGAGTGAGTAAGCTTCACTCGACGACAAACTACTTAACAGATTTTCTACTATTATCTGTCGTTGAGTGAGTAAGCTACACTCAACACATTTGGACTTAGCCAAATTTTTTTGTCTGAAAACACTGGCTATGATTGACTGAGATTCAGTCAATGGTTTATCACATGGCATTGAGTGAGCTTGCCTCACTCAAAGCCCGTGGACTTAGTAAAAATAACTACACATATTTTTTGTGGTTTTCACTGACTGAGCCTTACTCAACGATTTATGTTGTATGGCATTGAGTGAGTAGACTACACTCAACGCCTATGAACTTTGCCACATTTCTATCTAGCTAGTAGTAATGCTTGGACTATCAAGCTATATTCACCGATTTTACTCACCTGGTGTTGAGTGAATAGACTTCACTCAACGCCTGTGGACTTAGGCGATTTTCAGCCTATCCAACATCTTCCCTTGCATCTGGCATTGAGTGAGTAGACTTCACTCAATGCCTGTGGACTTAGGCGATGTTCTGCCTATCCATCATCTTCCCCTTGTGACCACTTGTCACATCACTTAGACAGCTTGTCTAACCTTATTCCATGGAACATCCTGCACATGATGAGCTTAACCAACATCAAATACAACTATGCTCTTAGTGTTGATGGTGATGCCTCTTCAAATCCAATCTAGGGAACATTGAAGGTAATATTCCCAACACTTTTGCTGACCTACAGCCCACCATACATGTCACTTCCCTAGTCATGTGCATGATAGGGGGGTGTTCGCAATTCCTGAGCTAGAAGCCATCCCACCATAATTTCTCCAGCCGAAGTCAACTAAGTATAACACGCCGCCAGTCACAGGCATGACAAGGGGGCATACACTTGACAAATTTTTTCTATAAATTCTGTTAAGCTCCAAGGGTCAAGGGTTTAGAATTTTGGAGTGAGGAGGTGATGCTAGTTTCAGTTCTAGCTATTTTGAGGTTTTTTGATCTCTTATTCATGTACTTATCTTTCTTAATTTCAAGCATTCTTATTCTAGATTTTCATGCACTCCTTTTAGTGAACTTGTAAACTCATTTTACAAGCATCATAGTAATGTTCCCTAGCTTCTTTCAGTTGTAATCTTATTTGAAGTTTTAATAAAATTAGTTTACTTCTCTTTCTCATTAATTTCTCTATCTTTCTCTTAAGTTATTTATATTGATGCAAACTTATCACTTATCTTTCCCACACCCCTCTACCATGATTAACTAAACTCTCATAGTACTCGATCAAGACGATCTGAGGATAGGATACTCAAGTTATTTTGCTTAATTTAGTTCTCTTTTTCTCTTAGTGAAAGCAATTTTGATTTACCCTTGGTTTTTAAAATAACGAGGCTATATTTTTGATATATGTGTTTCACTTTGGTTTTCATATTTAGTTAGCCGAGAGGCACAAGTATGGATTGATCACTCAATGGTAAAGAGAGTTGCATGCACCCCTCGATAGAGGATGATGTAAATCTCATGGATTTGAGTCAAATCCAATAGTGGGTTCACAACATAAAACAAGCTTTAGGTAACTGATTTTAGAATAAGAGTTTGGTTTATCTTTCCTAAACTCGGGTTGGAACTTCTTCGTGAATGTCGTGTTCATGCTTCCTGAACCTCCACGGTAAATGTACCTAATTTAAGAGAATTAGATTTGTTATTTCCTTTTAATTATCTTCATGCCAAGGTGATTCAAAATTTAGTACTAATTCTTTATCCATTGCATAAACCCTTTCTTAAATTGCAATTTATCTCTCTCTTTTAGCTAAATAAAACTACTCAAAATTTCGATTGATATGATAATAATGACCAGGGTAATATGACCTTGATATTTTTCTTAAGTATTTTATAATATAAATGATGTGATTGACGACAAGTGTACCCGTGATGGAGACGTTGCTGTTGCGGCCTCCATTGATCACCGTCTGAGAGAGTTCGTGGATTGGGACGATCATTGCCGCATGCTCGAGGATGGGATTCTACCACGACGCCCTTCGCCATCGCCGCAGCATGTTTTGCACGACGTCCGTCGGCGCCACTAAATAAAATATATAATTATAAAATAAATAATTATAATTATATATTTTATCAAATTACTATTTTATCAATTATTATTTTAAGCAATTTCTATTTTATACGTTTTTTTATTTTAGCATTTTATTTGCAAGCATTTCATTATAGTATTTTATTTCATGTATAATGATGGGTGCTTATAACCATCATGCATTGTTTAAAATTATTTCCTTTCATATGTAAGATGGGTGCCTATAACCATCATAGTTTCAATTTGAATTTTGAATGAAGGAGATTGAGTGGTGTAGGCTATATATAACCATGCTTATGATGAAATTGGTAGAGAATGAAAAAAAATTAAAACTTGAATTCAAAATTTGAATTTCTCCCTTACCTCTCTTTTCCCCCTTAGGTAAAGTTCGGCCCCCCTCTTTCTCCTCCCCTCTCTTTGGCCGCCGGCCACTGTTCCTTCCTCTCTCTATATTCGTCCTCCTCTCCACATCCTCCTCCCTCACCTTTCCTCTCTAAAGAAACCCGACCCCTTCTCCCTACAAAATCCGACCTCACTCTTCCCTACCAAAAACTGACCAACCTCTCTCCTTTTAGGTGAAATTCGGCCTACATGAAGCGATGAAGGCGGACGAGTTTTCTCTCCGTCCGGCATGACTCCGACGGAGCCGTTGAAGGACGATCCAGAAAAGAGTGAATCAGAATCATCCATTCTGATTGAGTAACGAAACCTTCCTACTTTTGGTGTTTTTCCATCTAGATTTTCACTATGGTGGGTACTTTGGCGTGATCTTTGAAACGTTGAATTTATCGTGGTTTCTTCAATTGATTTTGTTGTTCATTTTATTTTATTTAAGTTTGAAAGGTTTGACGAACCTTCATTTTCTTTTTATTGGGAGAGATCTACCGTTTTCCGAATCATTAATTTTGGTAGATCTCTTTTGGTACAACCATCGCTCGATCGGACGGGGTGGGTCCTTTTAGCCAAAAAGAATATTGGCATATAGCCTTTTATTCGATCCTAATCAGTTTGGCAACCCGTATGTTAGCGTTTAATTGATATAATTGCTTGCATGTGCACTGCGTTGAAAAATTGTGCGAGTGTAGAATTCGAACGTTGAGAGACAATCGTGCTTAGCCCGAAGATTTTACGGTGTCAACGTGAGGGCCTGCATCAACCAGTCACACAAGTATTATAAAATAGGGAGATTTCCCCGAGTATCGATCTCAAAAGGAACACAGAGTGGGTTGTCGTTCTAATATCTGAAAAGTGAATTATAAAGATTAAAATCTAACAAGGGGCTTGATTTGTACTGAAAAATAAAAAACAACTAATTAATCTAATGCGGGTCAAAATCACCGCATTGCTTGGTGGATGGATACTATACAAGCTGCTATGTACTGCTTCAGTAGGTGAATGTGCAAGAAGGAAAGCAGATGGAATGGTTCACACATACAGAAATGAGTGTCAAAAGTACCTATTCGCAACGCACAATACTAGAATTTGCTAGCACGACAACTAACTCGATGGTGGGATGGAGATGATGGGATGGAGGCGCCCCTCAGTCACATAAACCACAAACATAACCACATAGACATGGAAATAACATAATACTAGCTATTATGGTTTAGGCAAACATCATTCCATACAACCAAACATTTAAGATGAAAATACTACAATGAGGAGGAGGTAAGATTAGAACCAACGTATGAAGGCTCGTCGAAGGTTTGCGGACAGAATCGTAGGTTTGTTAATCCTCATCCGTGCTCGGGCTTCAACTGTCATACGAGATAAAGATGGTTTGTCACCACCTTCAAGTGAGCCAGTCTTCTTCGTCAATAACCTTGGGACATAATCTTGCCGGAGAACTCCAATGGTGCAATGAAAAACACTTTGAAACGGATCTTGGAAGCACACAAATGATGGAGGAGGCCGAGAGGATGTCCAATACTTAGATTTTCAAGAATATTAAGGATGGAGCACCTCCCAATAGTGGGTGGCGGTGGAGCAGCGGAAAGTGGTGGAACTTGAGCCCTAGGTGCAAAAATGAGAGAAGATCCGCAAAATAGGGTAAAATCTCGCGCTTAAATATTGTAAGGTCAAAAAAATAGGCAAGCACGGTCGAACGCACGACCATTCATGCATTATGTGAATGTTATCGTGCAAAATATCGCAGCCAAATACAACAGTATACCGTGCAATTTTGATCACGCACGGGCAAAACAGCCCATGCGAGAACAAAATGCATGGTTAACGATAGATCAATAAAAACCTAGCCAAACTGAACAGATCATGTGTTTCCTTCGCACATGGTTGAATCCAACCATATGTGAAGAAAATAAACGGACAATAATTACATAAATTTTTTAGACAAAAGAATAGTTTGTGTGATTTTTATCACACATGGTTCAAACCAAACGTACGCGAACAAAACACATGGGCTAGGGCAGATCACCAATTTTGAGCTCTATAGGAATCGCACGGCTGCATCAATCGTGCATCATGGAAACACATGACCTTACGATTTCTATAGGATAGAAAATTGGCAGCATTGGGGATCTACCCACCCGCATACCAACAACACAACCTTGGGCACACCTCCAATATACACACAAAAAAGAGAAAAATAATAATAAAAAATGATATAGAAGGAACCATGTGCTTACCCCCAACAATAAAGTGTGCAATTGCACACCTGAATGGGCTAAAATAGTGCACTTCGTGAGGAAATGTGAATATGTGAAATTTAAATAATAATGACCAAAAAGTCAAGTTTAAGTTAGTGGAATTGAGCCCAGATGAGTCCAAAAAACCTTATAAATGTTGGACGCATCACACCCCCAGACTTAAGGCATTTGCTCGTCTTGAGCAAACCATCCTACGGATGGATGATAAAAACAACTAGCTGGCTTAATAAATGCATGAGCGGAGTACCATGCAATGCCTTATGCTCACGAACACAAAAATACAGTAGAAGAAATTCCTAATTATACAAAATTGTTTATACATTTCTCAAAGAGTATCCATATATTATTTCTACTCAAAAATAGAATCACAGTGAATCATCCAATCTTGCATAGGAAGAAAGCAGACTAATCACTAAGGTGAGCATTGCCAAAGATTAGGGCTCAGTATAACATACAAAGAAATCCATCAATGTCGGTGACCATAAGCACACCCTTCCACACTCTCTCCATGACACTCATTTGGTTCAACGTGTGAATCGGCATGACTTTAGGGTAGAGATGGGGCTTGAGTTACAGTGGGGTATACAAAGATAAACATGAAAGCTACACACCTAACCCAAATGAGCTAGCATAAGTAAACTATCTCTGCACCAATATAAACTGGTGCACTACACCCCGAGACTTAAACTTGAAAACATGCGTGTGTGCACCACCT
Source organism: Platanthera guangdongensis (assembly GCA_039583875.1). Classification (NCBI taxonomy): domain Eukaryota; kingdom Viridiplantae; phylum Streptophyta; class Magnoliopsida; order Asparagales; family Orchidaceae; genus Platanthera; species Platanthera guangdongensis. The sequence goes on from CM077149.1 coordinate 95,014,536, forward strand.
ACTCTCAAATCACATCTCCCCAAATATTTTCATTTTTAACTTTTTCTCTTTTCACTTATTTTTTCAATATCATTTTTTTTTCTCTTTTTCATTTTATTTTCCCAACTTTTCAGCATATATTTGCAATGGAGCACATCCACATATCCATAATATCAACACCACATCAACACCCCAAACATAATAGAGTATGTTAGAACTTGGCGGTCTGGATGACCAAACCTGGGGTTTTGGCGGATTGGTCTTGACGGTCTGTTAGTTTGGAAGTCTGATAGACTAAGCTTGGCGGTCTAGAACTTAGTGGTCTGATAGATTGAACATGGCAGACTGGTGGTCGTTAAAATTCAACAACATGGTACTACTACCACGTTGAATTTTCTCCAGGTGGTCAACAAGATAGCCTGATGCCAAATTAATATTCTCAGCACTATCAAGATCACACCTTGATTACGGGGAAAATTCCCTGGAACCTGGAGTTAACAAGGGTTATCTCAACCTAAGTCAGTCAACCAACAAACACATGCAACACAAGAGTCTTTATTGATTCACAGAAATCTTCTCTACATAGCGAGACATACATGGCGAGACATGCTTCACCAAACAACTACCCAAGGGAAAGCAGAGAACTACAAAAAACAAGACAAGAGAAACAAGCCGCGCGGACTCAACCACCAAGCCGCCAGTCTACTGCTGTGGAGTCCGCTCAGTCCACCAGGTCGCCAGACCGCAACCCAAGCCGCGCGGACTACCCCTTATTCCAATGCTAGCTCTAGCCGCCTATCTGCAAGCCGCCTGACCGCGAGGTCGCCTAGCCGCCAGACTGCACACACTGCAATGCCGAATAGAACTGTCTGCCTGAGATAGGCGACTTATTGAACCCCAAACCAAGTTGCCAAAGAGAAGACCGTCTGGTCGCTGTCCGCGACCTGCTGTTATCCGCCTATTGCTTAACCACAGAGTCCGCACTATCCCTGAACGCAATCTGAGCCAAGTCCTGGCTTTTCAGCGCTATCCGCAAAACCTGCATAGCACAACCCGGTCAACTCAACCAATCCTCGCGGACACTACAAGACAATCCGCGGCAACTTGTGTGGGCTCAAGTTTCTATTCACTTACTTCGGTTGGTTCCTTTTCCTAATGTGACAGGGGTCCTATTTATAGGCACGATGATGAGTGTGGTCACCGCCCTAGCTGATAGGATTACCGCCACATCCCGCAGCAAGAATTCTCCGCAGTCTGCGGATACATTCCAGTCCGCCGCGCCTATGCAAGATAGCCAGCCCGCCTAGCTTTTCTAAGGCCGGACGCAATCTCCAGTCCGCCTTATCGCCAAAGGCCAAACCTCCAAGACATCACCAAGGCCGGAAAACAACACCACTCCGCCTTCTCGCTAAGGGCCAAGCCGCCAAGACATCACCAAGGCCGGATAGCAACACCAGTCCGCCTTGTCGCCGAGGGCCAAGTCGGACCACCACAGCCGGACTCCGCAGCAATAGTCCGCCAATCCGCGAACACAGCACCAGCCCGCTTATCCCGAGCCCGCAGCCTCGCCACCAAGGCACCTGCCGGAGTCAGCGAACACACAACTTCAGTCCGCCAATCCCGAGCCCACAGCCTCGCCACCAAGACAACAACCGGACTCAGCGGACACGCCGATCTAGTCTGCACATATTGCAGACAGCTCTAGTCTGCATATCCCTGCAGACATCCCAGTCCACATCTCTTGCAGACTTCTCCAGTCCGCATATCCCACAGACTGTTCCAGTCCGCATATCCGAAGTCCACAGCAACGCCAGGAAGGCAGCTGCCAGACTCAACGGACTCCAGCTCCAGTCCGCACACAGTTGCGAACACAACCTCCAGTCCCCTTATCCCCAAACTCACAACCAAGGCACATACACTTCTGCTGAGCTTGGCGGACTGAGAAGCAGTCCACCATCCACTGCACGATCTCCCCGGACTGAGCCAAACATGGACTTGGTTCAGACCCAATCAAGTCCACACCACTGGACACAAGGGCCAGTCTGCACTTACTGGTGGACACTGGATCCAGTCCGCCTCTCCCGGAGAGCTCCAACATCAATCCGCACTGACTGGAGGTCTCTGCGGCTTCCACTTATCGCTGCACCAGAGCAAGACCAAGACAACTGCCAAACCGGTCTGCCTAGCTCTAGTTCTTCAGTCCGCTTCATGCCGGACTTCGCGGATAGAGTTTCTATCCGCCCGGTTACTTCCTGGGATCCAACTGCCTACTGAGCACAAGACAGCCTGGCTAACCGCCGCTGTTGTCCGTGTAGTCCGCGCGAATAGACCGCCCAGGCCGCTATAGAACAAATCGTCTACAACATCCCCGCCGACCTAGCAGTCTGCCAACCCTGTCCGTGTAGTCCACGCGGATAGGTCCAAGTGCTCCATTCACCCACTTTCACTTCACAAATTTCAACACTCCCCCCTTGAAGTGAGAAGTGGTGAATATCTCCAGCTGCTCCCTTAACCTTGCACCTGATCCCTCCGATAGCATCTACGAAGAAATGTCCAAGATATATTCCTCGCCCCGCATATCATGGACCATGAGGGAGCCCTCCAGCATCTCCTAAAAGGAGCCATGCTTCCCTCTGCCTTCTTCTTCAGCTTCAACCTCCACTCATGCATCACAGGAGTATTACCAAAAACATTGGGCACAAAAACCCAAGCCTCATTACCTCTGAGAGAAGTCACCTCTTCAGCCTTGGTGTCAACCACCTCCTTGATTCTAGTGGGGTCATCAAAGCCAGAAGATACTTGCTCGACCCGAGGGCTTGCAAGGAAACATGGGACCAAGCCCGCCATGTTCCCTTCACTATATCGAGCTGGTGGCTTACTGATCCTCTTCGATCTCCGAAGAACCTGATCACGGCTAACCACCTCCGCTGCTTCTGAACCAGCTCCATTCCCGGGCAAACCCGGAACAATGCTCCCCTATCTTCCTGAACAAGAAGCCTCATCACTAGAACCAGGAGTACCTGGAGCAACGCTCCTCCTGCTACCTGAACCAGAAGTCTCCGCTCTCGAACAAGAACTACCTGGAACATCACACCCCCTGCTTCCTGAGTAGGAAGCCTCCGCCTTTGAGCCAGAAGTACCTAGACCAATGCTCCCCCTACTTCCTGACCCTGACGTCTTTGCCCCAGATCTAGAACAACCTGGAGCTCCTGGTGACTCGGGAAGCTCCACCTGAACCTTAGCAGCAACCTCCTTCAGCCCACCATCTAACCTGCTCATCTCTAGCTGCACATAAGAGCTATCCCAATATGGCGTCAACTCATCGAACACAACGTCTCTTGACACGACGAGTCTCTTCGTCGCAGGATCCATACACCTCCATCTTCTCCTCTGCTTATCAAACCCAACAAAGACTAACTTTGTCTTGAGAGCAACCAGAGTGTGTACGTAGCAGGTAGATCCAAACACCCTTAGGTGCTTTACACTGGGCTTCACCCCTAACATCAGCTCGTAAGGAGTCTTCACAAAGATCGGACTAAGAGGCATCTGATTGATGACATGAGCATCACAGGCCATCCCTTTCGCCCAAAGGGCCTTAGGAACGCCTTTACTCTGAAGCCAACACTTGCAGGTCTCCGCTAACTAACTGAACATCCGAGCTGCAATACCGCCTTGATGTGAAGTATGTCCACAAGAAAGCTCCTTCAAGATCCCTTTCTTCCTGCAAAAGTTTGAGAACTCGGTTGAGCCAAACTCACCACCGATGCTTGTCCTCAAATTCTTGGTCCTCATGCCAAGATGGCCTTCCACAAGCTTCTTGAACTCCATAAATAAGCGCATCATGTTCGACTTCTTCTTCATGAAGTATACCCAAGTATACCTTGAATAGTCATCAACCAATATCAGCATGAACCTACTGCCTCCAAGACTGGCGGTGACCGTCGGTCCAACCAGAGCACAATGGACAACCTCCAAAGGTGCTTTACATCTGGATTGTGCCTTATCAACCATAAAGCGATAAGTTTCACTTTGCTGACATCCCGCACACCCCTGACCATCGCCATAGGATGATAATCTAGGCAAGCCTCTTACGAGTCTTCTTTTCGCCATTTCTTTCACCTTGTCCGTCCCTACATGCCCCAGTCTTTCATGCCAGATAGCTGCACTATCACTGGCCTTCATCTGATCAACACCAGAACTTGTTGAAGTCCCAATAAAGTTCTTCTCCTTGCCTCCAACATGAGCTACGTTCGCCGAGAGCAAGACAACCTTGCACTCTTTCCTGAGATGACCATGCTGCTTGCATTTATAGCACCTTGGTCCTTCCTTCCTCTTCCCATCACGCCTAGGAGAAAAAATCCTCTCTTGCTGATATGAAGTAGAAGGACCATCCTCTGCAGCAACCTTCACCTCCTTCCTGAACAACCCATCAAGCGAAGTCCAAACCTCCGCAGTTGACCGACATCCACTGATGTTGTCCAAGAGCTCCGATGAGATTACCTGCTTGAGAATAGACTCTGCTTTCGCATTTGTCTCCTTCCAAGCTCTCATCTCTTCAACATTGCCAGCAGTAGCCTTTTGTCTTTCTGCTCCGCATACAACCTCCCAAAGATCCTCGCCAAGAAGAAAGCTCTCCACACAAGACTTCCACCTATCAAAGTTTGTCTCTGTAAGGAGATCAATTCCAAGACAACTTGCATCTTCCACTGCCATAGTTCTACCACTGGTTCCCTCTTCAAAGAGTAACAACAACTTCAGTTGATCACTGCTTATCCACTTCAGTCCAGCTCTGATACCATGTTAAAATTCAACAACCTGGCACTACTACCACGTTGAATTTTCTCCAGGTGGTCAACAAGATAGCCTGATGCCAAATTAATATTCTCAGCACTATCAAAATCACACCTTGATCACGCGAAAAATTCCCTAGAACCTGGAGTGAGCAGGGGTTATCCCAACCTAATCCAGTCAACCAGCAAACACATGCAGCATATGAGTCTTTATTGATTCACAAAAATCTTCTCTATACAGCGAGACATACATGGCGAGACATGCTTCACCAAACAACCACCCAAGGGAAAGCAGAGAACTACAAAAAATAAGACAAGAGAAATAAGTTGCGCGGACTCAACCACCAAGCCATCGGTCTACTGCTGCGGAGTCCGCTCAGTCCGCCAGATCGCTAGACCACAACCCAAGCCGTGCGGACTGTCCCTTATTCCAATGCTAGCTCTAGCCGCCGATCTGCAAGCCGCTTGACCGCGAGGTCACCTAGCCACCAGACCGCACACGCTGCAATGCCGAATAGAACAGTCCGCCTGAGACAGACGACTTATTGAACCCCGAACCAAGTTACCAAAGAGAGGACCGTCTGGTCACTGTCCGCGACCTGCTGTTATCCGCCTGTTGCTTAACCGCAGAGTCCGCACTGTCCCTGACCGCAATCAGAGCCAAGTCCTGGCTTTCCAGCGCTATCCGCACAACCTGCACAGCACAACCCAATCAACTCAACCAAACTGTGCGGACACCAAAATGCAGTCTGCAGCAACTTGTGCGAGCTCAAGTTACTATTCACTTACTTCGGTTGGTTCCTTTTATAGGCATGATGATGAGTGTGGTCAACGCCCTAGCCGATAGGATTACCGCCACATCCCGCAACAAGACTTCTCCGCAGTCCGCGGATACATTCCAGTCTGCCGTGCCTGTGCAAGATAGCTAGCCTGCCTAGCTTCTCCAAGGCCGAACACAATTGCCAGTCCGCCTTGTCGCCAAAGGCCAAACCTCCAAGACAACACCAAGGCCGGAAAGCAACACCAGTCCGCCTTGTCACCAAGGGCCAAGACGCCAAGACATCACCAAGGCCGGACAACAACACTAGTCCGCCTTATCGCCGAGGGCTAAGCCGGACCACCACAGCCGGACTTCGCAACAACAGTCCACCAATCTGTGGACACAGCACCAGCCCGCTTATCCCGAGCCCGCAGCCTCGCCACCAAGGCACCTGCCGGACTCAGCGGACACACAACTTCAGTCCTCCAATCCCGATCCCACGGCCTCGCCACCAAGGCAACAACCATACTCAGCGGAAACGTCGATCCAGTCCACTCATACTGCGGACAGCTCTAGTCTGCATATCCATGCAGACATTCCAGTCCATATCTCTTGCAGACTTCTCCAGTTCGCATATCCTATAGACTGCTCCAGTCCACATATCCCAAGTCCACAAGCACGCTAGCAAGGCAACTGCCAGACTCAGCGGACTCCAGCTCCAGTCCGCACACAATTGCTAACACAACCTACAGTCCGCTTATCCCCAAACTTGCAACCAAGGCACATGCACTTCTACCGAGCTTGGCGGACTGAGAAGCAGTTCGCGCTCCACTGCGCGATCTCCCCGGACTGAGCCAAACATGGACTTGGTTCAGACCCAACCAAGTCCACACCACTGGCCACAAGGGCCAGTCTGCACTTACTGGTAGACAGTGGATCCAGTCCGCCTCTCCTAGCGAGCTTCAGCATGAGTCCGCACTGACCGGCGGTCTCTGCAGCTTCCACTTGCCGCTGCACCAGAGCAAGACCAAGACATCTGCCAAACCGGTTTGCCGAGCTCCAGTTCTTTAGTTCGCTTCATGCCGGACTCCGCGGCTAGAGTTTCTATCCGCCCGGTTACTTTCTGGGATCCAACTACCTGCTGAGCACAAGCCGGCCTGGCTAACCGCCGCTGCTGTCTACGTAGTCCGCGTGAACAGACCGCCTAGGCCGCTACAGAACAAACCGTCTGCAATATCCCTGCCAACCTAGCAGTCCACCAACCCTGTCCGCGTAGTTCGTGCGGATAGGTCCAAGTGCTCCATTCACCCACTTTCACTTCACAAATTTCAACAGTGGTTTGATCATAATAGAATGATGTTTTGGCAGATTGGTGGTCTGGCGGTCTGTATTGGTTTACTGGTCTGACAGGTTGTCTTTGTTAGAACCCATATCTGCACCTTTTTGTTGGACAATATCAAATCTTATGTTGTATTTGATCATACTTATATTTGGTATAGTGTGCAGATGTACAAGTATGAAGAATGAAAGTTTCTGTGACCTACTGCTGGGTGCTAGCACTACTACTACCGCTAGCGTTGAAGAATTATTACTGTGCGCAAAGAGTCTTCTCTGTGATCTATTCATAGGCTTTAGCCAACTGCCGGGCACTTGCCCTTTCGACGACCATCGAGTCAATTCGTTGAGAAGAAAAAGCTACTGCCAGTCATTAGCATTACTATCACAACCCGCACTTTATCCACATTTAACGATATATCAGAGTAAGGGAAAATGCGCTATCATGATGCCATGTCAGCAGGGGAAAACTGTAGATGCTCATGAAAAACTGTAACGTAACATTTTATGAAAGATCTATAAGTTATTTAGAGAAAATCCAGTTTAAGTTAAGCTGTTAGTTGTATACCTCGGCTCAGTGACTCATCTAGTCCATGAGAAAAAGGTAGTTATACGCTGCGAAAAATTCTTTAATTACAAGATTAGACATCCAACATGAGTATAAACATCCCCAAAGGACAACTCATGACATGCAAGACTTTAGATTTATAATAGTTACAAAAGTAGCTTTTACGACCATCAAATATAGTGATTTGGATTTCAAATATGGCATGTATGAAGTAATAGTAGTAATTTTTTATACTTTTAAATATCTAACATTCAACCTAGTATAAAACCTTTCCAGAGAGCAAGTACAACCAATCCAAAAGGTAAACTAGCAGCTAACAAGCAGTCAATATTCCAAAAGAAAACTACCATTGGGCATCAACGACGGTGAGGAAAACTACTGCAACAATTGCAATCCAAAAGCTACCACCCAACACAGCCGTTCCACTGGCTACAACCCAGAACCTGAGGCATTCAAAAGAAGAACACCTCAGCGAGAAATACAAGTGGCAATGGAAATAAACAGGTAAAAGCTAAAAAGGCAAGAAAGGGTTTACCAAACCAGGCTTTAAGAAATGCTAAAACCATAGCTGATTAGTCAAATAAAATAAAAAAGGCAAAGAAATTTTTTGCGATAAAGGAGTTAAAAGAGCATTTGCACCAAGTGCTGAACGAAGCCAAGTTTCGAAAAAATCTGCAAGGATAAGCATGAAATAACATAAACTGAACTATAAAAAGCAAACTGAGCACAAAATATCTCGAAAACGTGAATCATTAACACTTGGCAAAAACAACTGGGCCGGAGTCGGTGACGAAAACGTAAATACCAGACTTCCAGACCCAAACGTCTCACAAAGGCGCTGCGGTGGTGGCAAAATCGGGCCCAACACAGCCCAACAGTTCCACAAAACAGATACCAAACAACCACCAAGCGTAATAACTCACAAACTGACATCTAGTTTGTGGTCCTTTATCCACTACCAACCTTCATAGCCGAAGAAATATCATACCCAGACACACCAAACCAAAATCCAAGCCTAAACTAAAAGAAATACAAAAACAAGCCCTAAAATCACCTTAAGGACCATACACGACTAATCCTAAACGAAACGGCAAAATATTCTAAGTCCTGGCAAAATTCGGTGAGTACACCTGACAAATTACATGAATAATTGATGAATTACATAACGATACTCGGCGAATTACATAACGATATTCTGCGAATGCATTGATACTCAACGAATCGACCATTGATACTCGATGATTTCCCTTGATACACGACGAAATTCCCTTTTCTTCACCGGCCACTCGACAGTTACTAAGCCTAGACTATACTCGACGAACCTCATTGATACACGCCAAATTTTTCTTAGGCTAATCTACGATATTCGACGATTCTCACTTCACTCGACACCGCGTCAGTCAATACTCGACAAAGCAGTCTTTAAGCAAATATACCGATACTCGACGAATAAAACTCGCGATACTCGACGAATAATCCTTAGGCTAAACCCCTCCATACCCGGTGATTTCTGCCGTCAATACTCGACGAATCCTACCTACCTAAACTCGGCGAACTCTACCTTCCGATATACACTGAATTCTACTTATCATCCAAACCTATTCTCCATGCCTTGGCCGAAAACTTGCCCTATCCTAGGAGTTCCTTCGTAGATCAATCTACGCTAATCCTACACTCTAAGGGGGAGGAATGGAAGGGAAATAAAAATAGAAATGGACATGCAAGGGGGGAAATCCACTTGCCCAGAAACTCCAGAAAAACTCTTCCCGCTCGCACCGCAACAAGAATTGGCTGCTAAATGACCTTAGCAACGTTTCCTGAAATGTTTGGGGGAAAAAGGAGGTCAAAATCACTAACGCTAATGCCTAAAAATCGAAGAATCGGGAAAATCTTACCACGATCGGGTAGATCTCGGCGAGATTTCTCCGAATCTCTACTCCAATGAAAACGGCCACCCGAGCACACTCTACTGCCGGCCGAACGCATGCGAAGTCCAATCTTTCTCTTCTCGAGAAAATGGTCGCCGCTCGGGTTCGGGAAGAAGATGAATAGGGTTTTCTTAACATGACCCTAATAATCGGCTATATGTATGTAAATATAAATAATTTAAATTTTTTTATTATTATATTACAATACAATCAATAATAAACAATCCCAAAATAACCCGAAATACCCGATTTTGAGTATGCAAAACATGAACAGGCACTTCCACATATGAAAGATTAGGCTCCAACTAGGGCATAACATGAAGAATTTGCCTGTCGCACAGCACACACTTCTGTAATTGGCTTACATGGAAAACATCATGCACACCAGGAAAATTTGTATGCAAATCCAGCATGTAAGCCGATACACCAATCCGCTCAACAACTTTGAAAGGTCCCACATAGCTAGGATCCAATTTATGGTTCTTATCAAACCTCTTAATGCCAGACATTTGGGAAACCTTAAGAAAACCATGTCCCCAACATCAAATTCCAATTCAGCTCTTTGACGATTGTTGTTCTTTTCATAATGCTCCTGAGCTATCTGCAGCTTCTCTCGAATATGCTTAACAGAAATATCCATTTATTCTAAGGCCTCCGGACCCAACAACGGTCTCTCACCAACCTCGGCCCAAAGCTAGGGAGTTCTACAACGTCTCCCATATAAAGCCTTAAATGGGGCCATGTGCAAGCTCTCTTGATAACCGTTATTGTATTCAAATTCCATCAACCTGAAACGCTCATCCCACGCTCCTCTGTGGTCCAAAATATAACACCGGGTCATATCCTCCATGATTTGATTTACTCTCTCAGTTTGTCCATTTGTCTGCAGATGATAGACAGTGGAATACCTCAAATCGGTACCCAGCCCCTCCTGTAAACTCTTACAAATGCGAGACGTAAACCTGGAGTCTCGATTTGATATAATACTAACAGGCACTCCATGTAATCTGATGACCTCATCCAAGTATAACTCAGCTATTTTATTCATGGAGTAGTCGATCTTGAACGACACGAAGTGAGCACACTTCGTCAGTCTATCCATTATAACCCAAACTGAATTGTATGCTCGGGGATATCTCGACAATCCCATAATAAAATCCATCGAAATACACTCCCACTTCCAACTCGGAATTTCTAACGGCGTCAACTTGCCTCCAGGCCTTCCATGATCAGCTTTAACTCGCTTACAAGTAAAATATTGTGAGACAAACTTACCTATATCTCCCTTCATACCACACAACCAAACGATCTGCTTCAGATCCTTATACATTTTAGTAGAACCAGGGGGTAGGTAACACTAGAACCATACGCCTCTTTGCACAACTTAGCTCGAATATCCTCAACTGCGGGAATACAAAATCTGTCGCGGTACTTCAAGGTACCCTCATCATCAATCGAGAAGTCCGGTAATTACCCTTTCACAGTTCTATTATAAAGGTGCAGCAAATCAGGATCATCCCTTTGATGTAGCCTTGTAAGTGGAATCCATGAATTATCTATTACTTCCAACCTGCTGGGCGACTTGCTACTCCCCGCCGAAATATCCATCAAGAGAAATACCTCCACCATCAAATCCACAGAAAGGTTAAAATTTTTCGCTAACTTCCAACTCAGGACATCGCCTACCACATTAGCTTTGCCCGAATGGTATTGGATCTCAACATCATAATCTACAACATACTATAACGAATCTCCACTGGCGCAAATTCAATTTCTTTTGAGTGAAGATGTACTTCAAACTCTTATGATCCATATAAATCTTGCACAGAACGCCATATAACAGATGTCTCCATAACTTCAAGGTGTAAATCACGGCTACAAATTTCAAATCATGCATAGGGTAATTCATCTCATGTAGCTTTAATTGTAGTGACCCATACACAATCACTTTACCTTCTAGCATCAACACACTACCAAGTTCAACGTGCGATGCGTCCACATACACAACATACTCTATTCCACCGATAGACAAGGCCAAAATTGGGGTAGTGCACAATCTCCTTTTTAATTCCTGAAAAGCCCCTTCATACTTATCACTCCAAACAAAAGCTGCGCTCTTCTACGTAAGCTTAGTCAGCGGTGCAAACAACGTAGAAAAACCTTCCACAAACCTTCTATAATAGCCTATTAGCCCTATTAAGCTTCTTATCTCTTCGGGAGTAGCAGGTCTATTCCAATCCATAATAGCAGCTATATTTTTTGGATCCACCAAAATTCCATCCTTATTAACCACATGACCTAGAAAAGAAACCTGGGGAAGCCAAAACTCACACTTACTTAGCTTGACATACAATTTATGCTCCCTCAAAGGACACAAAACTAAACTCAAATGTTATGCATGCTCTTCAGCATTGCGGGAGTATACCAGAACATCATCTATAAATATGACCAAAAAATGGTCAAGGAAATCCTTAAACACTCTGTTCATCATATACATAAAGGCAGAGGGTGCATTTGCCAATCCAAAGGTCATTACCAAAAACTCAAAATGACCATGCCGTGAAAGGAAAGCAGTCCGTGGAATGTCCCTCTCAGGAATCCTCAACTGATGGTAGCCTGAATGAAGATCAATCTTTAAAAACACAGTGCTACCACGCAACTGATCAAACAAGTCATCTATTCTCGACAGGGGATACCTATTCTTGATGGTTATATTATTCAGCTCACTATAATCAATACACAGCCTCATCGATCCATCCTTTTTCTTTAAAAATAGTACAAGAGCTCCCCTCAGTGAACAACTTGGTCTAATGAATCCATTCTGTAGCAACTCATCTAGCTGGATACGCAACTCCTCCAGCTCCCGCGGGGCCATAAGATACGACTCCTTAGCAATAGGACGAGACCCCAGATCCAAATCTATGACGAACTCCACATCTCTCTCAGGATGAAGACCAGGAAGATTGTCTGGAAAAACATCAAGGAACTCACGCACTACAGTAATCTCCTCTACACACGGCAGACTACCACCGGTCGCCAACATAGAAACCAAACATGCAAAACATCTCGAATTTACAAGCTTCTGAGCACGTACCGCAGAACTAATTGAAAAAACTTGGCGCAAAAAACCACACTCCTGGGTTGACCGTTGCGTATATTGAAGTCTAATCGCTTGACCTTGCATTGGATAACTGTATCATAATTGGACAACCAGTCCATCCCCAAAATGACATCAAAATCTTTCAAGTTTATCACCTTCAGATCAGCAATGGCTTGAAAATAACCTAATTGAATCGGACAACTCTAAATGCCATGGTCTGACACCACTTAATCTCCAGAGGGAAACTTGACACAAAATGCATCGCCAACAAGATCGAGGGTCAAACGGTGACGCTCAACGAAGGTCCTAGCCATGAATGAGTGGGTCGCACCGGAATCAAAAAGAATGCGTGCGCAGTGGTTCTTTTCCTTAAACGTTCCTGAAATTACTTGACTAGAAGTCTGAGCTTCCTCCAAGGACACCACGTTAAGCTTGCCTTTCCCCTTGTCCAATAAATGTGGCAGCGACAAGGCCTGAAGTGGAACTGGTTGCAACAGAGGCTGAGCCTGCGGGCACTTCCACTTGAAATGTCATTTCTATCCGCACTGATAGTATACCCTCTCCTTTCCCCAATAATGGGCAGCATCGTGCCCCCTCCGCTTACACGGAGAACAAATCAAATCTCCCTTATGAGAAATCTGAATTGCATGAATTTACTCCTATTTCTGGGCTCCTAACCTCTTGTAACACCTTTCAAATTAATGGCCCGACCAGCCACAGAAACTGCATATCTCTTTACTCTTTTTCCTCGAAGAAGCACCAGATTCTTGGGATCTCTTACCCTCACCAATCTTCCTCTTATATTTCCTCATTTGTTGACCTCAGTTCTTGGCATTATCAATCGCCTCAACCTTCAGAGAAGCCTCCACAACTTTAGCATAGCTTTCAGATTCATAAGCACTAGTTAGCTGTTGGATGTCATTCCTAAGACCACCCATAAAATGTTTAACTCAACTAGACTCTGAAGACACAATGTCAAGGGAAAAATGCCACAGTTTGCTGAACTCCACCTTGTACTCGTAAACAGTGAGCTGTCTTTGCTTTAGATGCAGAAAATCATTCATCAAACGGTCCCTCTCGACCGACGGCAGAAACTTTTTAAGCAGCAATTCCATAAAGGATTCCCATGAACACCAATCCTTAAGGTTCTCTTTTTTCTCTCAGCCACAAACTCTTTGCAAGTCCCATGAGGTGATACTTAACGACCATCACCTTCTGGTCTGTTGAACTCTTGAGTAAGCAAACATCTCCTCGATGGCTTTAGTCCAATCATCACAAGCCATAAAATTCGCTATACCATCATAGGTAGGGTGTCCTAATCTCTAGAAATGCGAAATAAATGTCATCTCTGGTGGCAACAAAACCGGGGGACAAGAGGAGTAGGGGGAATAGGAACAGATTGACCCTCAGTCGGGTCCTGCACTCTAAGCGGCTGACTTGAAACAACTGACAATAAAGCCTGGATCTACGACTGCATCTCCAACATTTTCCTCGACAGAGCCTCATTGCTCTGCCGCAATCCTTCTATCACGGCCTCACTCTGGGCACTAGATGATTCTCCCTTAGACTGGGGAGTCAACCTCATCGCCAGATTCTTAGGTGGCATCTAAATGAATCAATGAATATATAATCAAAACATAGCTTAACTGCTAGAACCAAACAACTTAGTACAGACAATACGTAATTAAATACTTGCTCAAGATGCTAACTTGCTCTGGGATTTTCATTTATTATGTCATGCTTAAACTTTGGATGATATACCGTCATCCTACTGACTCATGTGCATAAACCATGAATGCATGAATTCTTGTTGTTTTGACTCAAAACCATATGTGTACGTATGTCATCAAGCAAATCATTAGCTTGACACGCGTGCTGATGCAATGTTATGTCATGCATGTTGTGCTATGCAATCTAAAAGGCCTTAATTCTTGTTATGAGCGGGTACACATGAAATATTATGCATCCCATACTACATAATATCGCATGCAACGAAAATCAAAATCTAATGTGTATTCATGTAATGACGTTATGCATCTCATAATACATAACAATCACATGTTGCCTCCTATCAGGATCCATATACAAACACATACAATGCATCTCATACTACATAATATGGTCCGTATATTTCTCATCATGCTTATGAGTGTAGTGTTCATGCTTCAGCCAAGATATACTGATGACACATCGGTGTGTGTATGAAATGAAACTAGACAACTAACATAAACCAGAGATAGTTGTTCGATAAATTGTCAAACAACTTTTTCCTCTGATACCAACTGTGGCAACTCGCATTTTCTCCACATTTAACAATATATCTGAGAAAGGGAAAATGCGCGTCATGATGACATGTCGGCGCGGGATAACTACAGACGCTCAGGCAAAACTCTAACTTAACATTTTATGAAAGATCTATAAGTTATTTAGAGAAAATCCAGTTTAGCTTAAGCGGTTAGCCGTATCCCTCGGCTCAATGGCTCATACAGTCCATGAGAAAAGATAGTTATATGCTGCGGAAAATATTTTACTTACAATATTAGACGTCCTACATTAGTATAAACATCCCTAGAGGACAACTCTTGACTTGCAATACTCTAAATTTATAATAGTTACGAAAGTAACTTTTACGACCATTAAATATACTGATTTGGATTTCAAATATGGCATGTGCACGACACCTTTTTTTCTACGCTACCGGGTCTTACGCCCAGAACTGCCATTTTGAGGTGACACCGACACTCCAGAGGGTCGCCACTACAAAACGTCGATTCTGCGGGCATTGACGATCATCGAAGAAGTAAAAGTATAATCAAGTCCACAGTAAATCACACATATATAAAAGAGCAATAGTCCACAATGAGTACAAAGTATGAAAGAGAGTGGAAAATAAAAAGGGCTTAAGCCCAGTACATGTCTAATACAAATGATCTCTCTCTCACCACTCACAACATCAAAACAGAAGCAAACTGAAATCCATCTTCGACCTGTCGCCGTGTAGTAGTGGTAGTGCGCAAAAATTGCTCCTCATATCCAGCCTCCTTATCCTTCCGGTGCTGATGCTCCTGCTGCTCGCTCCCCTAAAATGATGTGGTCCACCGACCGTTAGTCAAAAGACAAAGCCACTATCATCTAAGCCTCAGCCTCGCGACTCCGAGGCACCGTGCGGGGAGGATGAAAGCGGAGGACAACAAAGCAGAGTGGAACAAACATGTGACAACTACCCTAGCAGCTATATGTACAAAAGAACTATAAAAGAAAAAGCAAGATAGCAGTTCTATAATAAGGAAGCAGTATTGTAAACAGGTAGAGTAGAGCAGTAAGTGTATGAAAAGTAAACTAAGAAATAGGTAAACTTAACTTATATGAATGCCCATACAAACTTATAAGTTAGGGGTATTTTGCAAGGCTCCCATTGTATGAAAAGTCCCATATCAATTTATATGATGGGGTGTCAGGTTTAATGCAGGTATGAGTTTAGTGATATGTTTTATCATGATTCATGCAAGTGCGACACACGCATACGACACTATGCGCACTGACATTTAGTTCCCCCAATTTGGAAGCTAGCATCACTCCTAGGAGCATCCGCCATGGCCAATGGAGACAGTGGGTCAGGCCACCCCACTCCAAGGTGGGTATCCACACTACCGGGCCTAGACCTTACGTACGCCCCTGAAGGACACACTAGGGTCTCCACGTACTATGCTGACCCACCGCTAGTCTTTCCCTTGGCTAAGTGTAAACCACACCCACTGAGTCAACGTATCAACGTCGGTTCAAACGACCGTCTAATACCAAAGACCCACCACCTTTTATGCACATGCAACCATGAAATTTTGAGCCATCGGCTCCCCAGACTAACCTGTCCGTTACAACTACCTTCCGAGCCTTCGGCTCACTGGGCTAACGTGCCCATTTCCACAACCACTGAGTTTACCGCTCGGATAACCCAACCATGCTAACCTCCCGAGACATCGGGGTGAGTTAAAGTGAATACCTAGTATATTGCTAATTACTCTTATATTCATTTTTGTCTTACAGTTTAAGGTTAATCTTGGACTGCCCAGGGCATTCCCCATGAA
The DNA here is from genome assembly GCA_039583875.1 of Platanthera guangdongensis. Taxonomy (NCBI): domain Eukaryota; kingdom Viridiplantae; phylum Streptophyta; class Magnoliopsida; order Asparagales; family Orchidaceae; genus Platanthera; species Platanthera guangdongensis. The sequence continues at coordinate 95,031,081 of CM077149.1, forward strand.
GAGCTCTTGAGGGAACTAAGAACTACGATGGCCTGAAGCCCAAAGCTCCCTTTTGTAAGGTACTTATTATTATTTGTATCTACCCAAAACAAATCTCATTTTATGTTATACTAAATCTAACCCTAGTGAATTTTGACTCTCTCCACAGGAAAGACGACCTTTCGTCGATCCCGAGCACCACTTAACACTAGTCAAGCCAACACCCTCCCCATCATGACTCCTAATGATGAACTCAATTTCACCATACCAAAATCAGTATACTATTAACTCCAATTCCCTATGTCCATCCTACATGCTATCACAATTCCGCAGTTTTACTATATGCAGACCAACCTAAGCTATATGAGGAGCATGAGTGGTGACCCCTTCAAATATTCATCCAAATGCGCTATAATTATTACTGGGGTTCTATCGTGACATATTTAGACTAAATCCAGAAACTTGTAATTTTCCTAATTAAGTTGGCATTTATTAAATTTTCCCCCAAATTAGACCATGGGTGGTTTTGAACATGAAGTACCAGAATACCTTAATTTATGGCCACCCAACAATTATGAACACTATATGATGCCCAAATATCAGAGAATACCAAGTTTCACAAATTTTCACATATGTATTAGCCCCAAATTAATTAATTCAAGATAACTGCATTAATTAATGGTAAAGAAGGAAGTACCGCAAAACATTATTAAAAAATTACACAAAAATTACCAGAGCTTTAATATGATCATAAAACTTAAGTTTCATACAATTCCAAGGTCAGTAAACTATATATAAAAATACTTCAAATATATCCATAATAGGGCACTTTGTGAATAAACATATTTGTAATCTCTTCCAAACATCATGAAATAATTTTCCAAGCTTTAATATGCCCAAAGGTTCTCTGGCTAAGTTTTCATGAATTTAAAATGAATAAACAACTCATAATATTTTCTTAAGTGATTAGGGCAACTATTAGGTTTGTGAAGGAAGTAACATAAATAGTAACCCAAAATTTACACTAAAATTTTCAAAGCTTGTTAGCAACAATATATGATCATAGCCTAACTTTCAAGATCATTCATGGTCATATGATTAGGTAATAAAATCATGATCAAAAGTGCACTAATTGATCCCAAGTAATTTCCAATTGATTAAAGTTATGTGCATGTGTCTAAATGTCACCAAATATCTTTCTAGGGCTATTCCCCATCCTAAGATCACATGGACTAAAATCCAAGTCCATACATGGACATATCACCCTATGTCCTTCACAAACTCCCAAATTTCAACCTTTGGGTTTGAACTAGTGTCCTATGGAAAATCCTCCATAATCCACCCCAAACTCCAAGTGAGTGTGTTTTAACTGACCTTGAAGCTCTGGCCAAAGTCCCATCCCCTTTGGGTGAGAATTGGCACCTCCATGTCCCCAAGCACCCTTTTGCCCTCATTTCCCCTTAAAGGACCAAACTTTGGTCACACTAATATCTATTTAAATCAACCCAAAATGGGCTGATATTTTTGCCAGTGATATATATGACCTAAGAATCATCCACCAAAATTTTGGGAAATTATGAGGTCATTAGACCCTAAAATCAAATCATAAACGATTTATTATATTTTTACAAAACTATAGAATTTTTTTTCCAAATATTCCCAGTTTTGGATATGATGAGGGGATCAGAATAATTAGTCTATGGTCCAAATTTCAAAGCATTTCCCTAAATGGTTTAGTGGGGGCACTTAATTTAGTCTCTGGTCAAACCTATATATAGGCTGCACCATTTGAGTGCTTCGGTCAAACCACTGACCAAAATGAGTTGAAACCAATTTTATAATAAAGTAGACTTCAAGACCTACAATTTTCATGTTGACTACTTTTCTTGAAAAGTATAGGCCTGTATTTGATAGCATCAAAAAGATGCATGTTTAAAGGTATGAAATCACTATGATATATATATATAACATATTAATAATTTTATAAGATCACTATTCATCTTCTCCCATGAACCCAAACATCAGCCCGTAAAAAAATGCTCAGCATGTAGCCTTTCCAAAGCCTAATGCCGGCAACCCGGCCACCTCCCTGGTTGGCCACCTCCACCACCACCTCCGTCGAGGTGGTGGCTATCGCCCGACGGTGGTTTGGCCGTCGAAGGTGGTGGTTTCCGGCGAACCCGACACCATGAAAAATCGGAAAAACTCTGAAAGTGTGAGTTAGATCTGATATACTCTAGAGGGGGGTGAATAGAGTATGGTGCTTGCTAAAAACTTTTATCACAGTTGTTGTATTCTAATGTGAACAGGGAAGCAAATAGTAAATCTAACCACAGAATAATCACAATCTACAAAAGAAACTAATCACAAGCCATAGCCAGAAATAAAAGAAACACAAGCAACCAGAAGACACAAGGAGCTATAGTGGTTCCCCAGCCAATCTGGGTACATCCACTCTTCTACCACCCTAGGTAGGAATCCACTGCAGGATGAGTTGATCAGGTGTCCTGGGCACCAATGAGCTTTTGATAAGGTGCTCAAAAACCAAACTAGATTTTTTGATCAGGTGTCTTGCCACCAATGAGCTTTTGATAAGGTGCTCAAAAACCAAACACAAACTTTTGAAGGGAGTTTGAAAAACCCTTTACAGAGGTGGGGATGAGAGAGTGATGAAAGTCTTCTTTTCTCAATCACAGTACGAAGACTATGTGGATTTAGTGATGTTACAAAGCTCCCCCTGAGATCTGTAGTTGTTCAGGAAGTGAAGCTTTGCAGTAGGGTGATAGGCCTTCAGAAAATTGATCTCCAGCAAATGATGATTTCAGCAACAACTGAAATGTGAGGTGTCTGGAGTCTTGAATGATGATGGCCTTGAACACTTGAATCAAGAGAGATCTGAAAATTTCAGATGATTGATCACCTTTGGTGATGTGTTCTGTATGAATTCTTGAGACAGAGAATGTCTGCAACTCTCTTTCTTTCTCTGTGTAATAGTTGTTGTAAGAGTTGTTGCAGAGAAAATTCCTCTTCTTCTTTTTTTCAGAGTTCTCTACTGGATTGATATTACAGAAGTTGAAGTATTATCTTTTATTTCTTCTGTCTGAATAGAAATTGTCCATTGTCCAAGATAGCCGTTGGCCTATCATCAATGACTTCCTTAATTGTAATTGTCTTCTAGAGGAAAGTCCAATAAAATATTCCTTGAAAATCCCTTGAAACTTGCTCCAGAATAAATGAAAACGGCTACAAGATCTCTGAATTAAATGCTGACAATAATTCCTCAACTGTCTGTATTTGAATCTTGAAAAACATTTAACTCTTTAGAAAAACGACGAACTGAGCTCCACTATCGTCGAACTGAGCTCAGAGATTTGGACTTAGACAGAAACAGAGATCGTCGATCTGAGCTCAACTATCGTCGAACTGAGCTCAGAGATAGAGAATCAAACTGGAGTCAAGATTGTCGATCTGAGCTTGAAGATCATCGAATGGAGTTCGACGACTTGATGAAGTTGAGCTCAGAGATCGTCGAATGGAGTTCGACGACTCATCGAAGTGAGCTCACCGATCGTCGAATGGAGTTTGACGATTCGTCGTACTGAGCTCGACGAAATGACTTAGTCTCCAAACTGAAAAACCTGGTCTTGAGGGCAGCTTCCAAACCTAAGTACTAACCCTTAGACTCCATTCTAATTAACCTTTAGATCTATACAATGAGGTCAAAACAGATTTCTTAAGAGACATAGTGATCCTGACACAAATCAGTAATAGGGTGTTCCAACAAACTCCATTTTTTCTCACTTGGATTCGCTCGTTTGAGCCCGATTTCTCAGCCTAATTTGATCTAGATACTTGCACAAGGGGAGAGGTGGAGAAGCGGGACTTATTTGGGGTTTGACGATGACGGTGGCGGCGGTTGGCCATGTATTTTCCCTTCTCCGGCAAGCTTGCCTGATTCCTCTATCATCCACCAAAACCTTTGATCCAATACATTATTTTGACTGCCAAGGACGTTTTGAAGGTGATGGGATGGTCAAAAGTGGGAATGCGGGGCTGTATAGGGGGATTTTTATTTTTCCATGGGAGGGGAGGTGAAGGGGTGGTTGTCCATGGTGGTTGGGCTCCTCCATTGTTGGTGGCTGATGAGAAACTGATGGGAATCTCTTCCCAAGGGTCAGGAGGAATGAATGGGGGCTTAGGGAGGTGAATGGGGTGGCTAATGGTCTCCCTCCAAAACACTTCTCTCTCATTTCCTATTTCTCTCTCCTCCATTAAGGTGGAAACTCCCATTTTCTATCTCATAGTCACCCCCTCTGAAATTTAGGTGGCATTCCACATAAATATCAGCCTCCTAAAGTTAATGGGCCACTCAAATTAGGCTTAACCCAAGTGGCTTAGGCTTGGTTAAGTCATTTAGGCTAGTTTGACCTATTTTAGGGATGAGTTGACTTTGGTCAATTTGACCCTTTTGGGTTGACCCCATGGGTCCTTGGTGACCCATTGGCCTCCCCTATGATCTACGAAGACTTGGGTAGGGTTAGCTTGACAGCTTGGTGGTCACTTGACAATTATTTAGGGCACTTTGACCACTTTAGGGTTTAAGTTGACTTTGGTCAACTTGATCACTTGGGCTGACCCAAATGAGTCCTTAGTGACCCAATGGACATCCTATGGGATTAGGGAGGTTTAAGTGTGGTCATCTTGGCAAGTTGGAGGTCCATTGGCCCTAGAGAGGTCACTTTGACCATTTTAGGGTTCGGGTTGACTTTAGTCAACTTGACCACTCTGGTTGACCTCAATGGGTCCTTTGTGACCCAATGAACCTCTTAAAGGGCTAGGGAAGTTATGGTGGGGTCAAAGAGTCAAGGAGAGGCCATAAAGTCAAATACTAGGTTAGATAATTGGAAAGTATTATTTGGAGACCTATCTCACCTTTATTCCTAGGTTCACTTGGTCTTCTTGGGCATCCTAGGGTTTTATCATGACCTAATCATGACAAAACCACTCTTGAGGGTCTAGTTGTTTGATGGATGTTATAAATCCCAATAAACAAAAATAATAATTTTGTCCCCAAAATTCAGGTTAGGTCTGCGGGATTTCTACTAAGAGTAACTGAATGTAACATACCTCAGAAATTGAAGTTATACCTGATGCAAAGAGCTTCAGGTACTTCTACTACATCAGATCTAGTGGCTCCCAGGTATGCTCCTCTTATCCATGATTTGACCACATGATCTTGACCAACGGAACCCTCTCGTGCTGCAAGTTTCGCACTACCGTATCATCTATCCTGACCAGCTCTAAGTGGACCAATCGATCAGAAGCTGCCAAGCCATCAATACTAGTAACCTGCTGCTCTGGCCATACCAGAGCCTTCCAAAGAGAGGAGACATGGAAGACATCATGCAAACCCTCTAACTCCTGCGGTAGCTCCGGTCTGTAAACCAATGGGCCGATCCACTCCAGGACCCAGTAGGGTCCTTATATCTTGGACTGAGCTTATTCGGCCCGCGTATCAGCAAGATTCCATGCACCGGACGTATCTTCAGGAACCCATGGTCACCATCCTGAAACTCCACTTGGCAATGTCGCTCATCATGATATTTGGTCGATCTGCTCTGGGCCTCCAACATCCTATCTGGAATCAGTCACACCTGGGTATCTGGGTTCTCCACATATTCTGAACCGAGTTCCTTTGGATTCTCATCCTAGATCCAAAACAGTGGAATCTTGCACCTCCGTCTGTATAATGTCTCATGAGGGTCATGCCTATACTAGACAAATGACTGTGGTTATAAGAGATCTTGATCAGCGACAAAAGTCTCTCCCATGGATCTCCATGGTCTAGAATGTATAAGTGTAAAAGATCCTTCGGTGACAGGGTGGTATGCTGACTTGCGGAAGACCAGGTGTTGGCCAAGAATGAATAGAGACGTCAGATATTTTGTGACGCACTGTGAGGCCTGTCAAAGGGTGAATGCGGAATGCAAGAGCCCCGTAGGATTGTTACAGTCGTTGCCCACCCTTGATTAGAAGTTTGAGAATATCTCCATGGACTTCATTCACGGTTTGCCTTGCTCACGCTTAGGGAATGATTCGGTTTGGGTAATCGTTGATCGCCTGACAAAGGTAGCTAGGTTTATTCCTATGAAGAAAGAGGCTCATGTGGACATTTTGGTATGCCTCTTTGTGGAGCAGTTTGTACGGTACCATGGCGTGCAAAAGTCAATTGTTTCTAACCGGGATAGTCGTTTCACCTCTAAAGAATGGAAGGCCATACAGACATATTTGGGTTCACGCTTTACCTTCAACACAACCTTTCATCCTCAGATGGAAGGACAGTATGAGAGGACCATCAAAACTATGGAAGATCTATTGAGGTTGTGTGTACTGGATAGAGGACAGCCATGGAAAAGGCTCTTATCCCTGGCAGAATTCTCATATTACAAAAGTCTCTAGGCCAGTATCGGGATGACACCCCATGAAGCCCTTTACAGAAGATGGTGTAGAACCCCCATGTCATGGGTGCAAGATGAAGACCCAAAGGTTTTGGGAATTGAGTATATTGATGATATAGATGATGTTGTTAGACTAATATGGGACCGCATGCTTGAAGCTCAAAGTCGGAAGGCTAAATATTATAATGCAAAGCCCTAGATGGAAGAATTTCAAGTGGGCGACAAAGTGTTCCTAAAGATCTGGCCGATGCATGGAGTGTCACGGGTACATGGTGTGAATAAGCTCAGCCCAAGGTATGTTGGGCCTTATGCTATATTGGAAAGGATTAGCCATTTGGCCTATCAGTTGGAGCTACCCCCAGAGCTAGAGAATCTACATGACGCATTCTATGTGTCGTCACTTTGGAAGGCACTGTTGCGACCCGAGCAACATGTCCTCAACACAGATGGTGTAGTGGTAAACAATAGATCAGTTCGACTAGAGTCGGAGCGGATTGTGGACATTGAAACAAGGAGCTTGCGGCGAAAAAGTGTCCCTTCAGTAAAAGTACTATGGTCTAATCATGGGAAGGAGGAGTATACGCGGGAGCTGGTGGATTTGATGCAAAAGCGCTACCCGGAGTTGTTTCCCCAAGGTAACTTTAAAAGCCTGTTTTAATTTAATTTCATGCTTTACTTCCCCATAGCATTAGCCTGATTTCGGGGATGAAATCTTTTATTTTGTTTATAGGATTTATAATATCCCATTTCATGCCAGACCCCTCGCACGCATTTTGAGTGAAGAAAATTAACTCAGATTCGGGGATCGTCGAGTATGTCGATTGGACTCAATGACTAGATCAGGAATTTACTTAGAAAATGTTCTAAATATAGGTGTTGAGTGGACTCGACACCACTCAACGCCATTTAACTTATAAAATTCGCTGGTGATGCTCTCTCAACAAGTGTGCCGATCACTGTCAAGTAATAAAAGTGAGGAGTTTAATCCCCGGATATTGATCTCTCGAGGAGTGCAAGTAGGGAGTGTGGTTTTGCTATTGGAAAAGAGTGCGCGGTTTTTTGCTTTGCAAAACGTGCGATATTAACTTTCAGAATACACCTGAGGAAGGAGATGAGTTGACCCGTGCATTTTTATCCAGCACAGGCGATTCCGCACGTGCGTGAAGGAAATTGCACGGGTAACAACAGAGTACAGGAAAAAAGAAACAAATAGGAAAACCGTGCGTTTTACTCGCGCACGGGTGTAGCCGTCCGTGTGTGAACAAATCACACGATTAACTACAGAACGGAATAAACTGGAAGCTATAGGAAAACCGTGTTTTTCCTTCTCGCACGGTTTGGCGGAAACCCTGCATTTAAACATGCGTAAAGATTGTCAAGCTTAGTTCGACGATATTTCGTCGAGCTCAAGTCGAAGATTTTCCTGCATAACAAAACACACGATCGGGAACATCCCGTGCGTCAATAAAACGCACGACCGTGCATTTTCCTCGAATTCTTGCCTTGGGGAAAACGTACCACCTGCACAGCAAAAAATCAAGCTCGAGCACAAGCCCCCAACACCAATATAACAAACAAACAAAAAGAACCATGGGGAGCACCATGTGCTTACCCCCAACAACAAAATTCATAATTGCACACCCTTGGGCCACAATAGTGCACAAAGCGGTCAATGACCGAGCGATGCAAATATAACCGAATACCAGTTCAAATGAAGTGCACGAGTGAGAAAACAAGCCTAGATGAGTCCGAAAAACCCTATAAATATCGGACTCATCACACCACCAGACTTAAACATTTGCTCGTCCTGAGCAAATCATCTCTCGGTGGACTCAAAAATAGCTAGCTGGCTTAGAAATTTCAAAATGAAGTAAAGCGAGAAATCAAATACTCATGGGTACAAAAAATATAATAGGTAAACTTTTTAATTATGCTACGAAGTTTATAAATTTCGACCGGCATAAATAAATATTGTAACTACTCAAAATAGGAATGCTAGAGAATCGTCCGGTCATGCATAGGAAGAAAGTACGCAGGCCACTAAGGTGGGCATTATCAAAGACCGGGGATTGGGATCACCTCCAAAGGAATCCACCAATGTTGGAGACCATACGCTTGCCCATTCACACTCTCTGCACAACGCTAGTTTGACTCAAGAGTGAATCTGTAGGACTTTAGGAGAATCATGAGGCTTGGGTTACAGTGAGGTAAACAAAGATAAACATGAAGGCTGTGCACCTAACTCAAATGAGCTAGTATAGAAAAGAGAATCCAACCACTAATCCAAAATTTATGCGGGTACACCACACCCCCAGACTTAACTTTTAACATATGTGTGTGTGCACCGCCTACTCCAAATAAAATCTTATATCAAATAGAATTTTCAATTTTCCTTTTTTCTTTTCACTTGTCTTTTTCACATATATTTATTTTCAAATCATTTTCTTTTCTTTAAACAGTTTCAGTAAATAGAAGCTTTGGAGCACATCCACATATTCACAATGAACATCACCAAATCACAACCCAAAATGAAATTGTAAAACTCTAAAGCTCAACTTGGGCGTGCGACGAGGATGGGCTATGAGGCTTTAGTGAAATCATGGTGGAGCTGAATCAAAGGAATGAGTAGGCACAACAGGGCTTAGTGAGGATAAGATGTTAGGAACGGTACAAAGCTCAACCGGGCCAAAATGATGGCCTACATCACGCTCACACTCGACTAACCATGCACCAATGCTTCGAGAGTAGCTTGGGGCAAGTTCTTAGCCACCGAGAAATATGATCCTTCCTCCCGACTCGAGCAATATGAGGCTAGTGGCGACTACACACATTCCTACACTACCGTTCGATTGCTCCAGATTCCACAGTTTTGAGTAGTACAAAAATTATTTACAAATACAGAAAAGCATAAATCTACGAGCATAAAGAAAAATTAAATCTATATTATTTCTACACATCATGAGTTCTCGATTAGGAGCACTGCACGAGTTTCACACTACCCTATCCTAAAATCATAAGCAAGCACCACTATCTTAAAGTTAACACAAAAGAAAAAAATTTGACTCAAACCGAGTGCGTGCTTAAGTGCGCGCTCATGCGGTGTAGGTCCACATTGCTGTCATGATAAAATAAAAACTGAAAATGAAAATACTCTTGTGATATGAAAGTGCATGTGTAAAGGTAACTCGCGGAACTTTCTCCCACCAGACTTATACTAAATAATATATCCATGACTTGCAATAAAAACAGAAAAATAAAAGTTGAGTGAAGAAGTTACCCCATGCTCAGCTAATGAGCATACCAGAAATTGGCGTTAAACTTCAGCAATAAACCCACGGCCCAAACAAATTACACCAGCAAAATAAAATATCTCCAACCATAAAAAACTATACATAATTAATCACAACAACTAAATTGCACAAATTTAAAGTAAGCAACAACATTGGGTCATCTCCCATAAGCCCTTTTCTTTACCGTCCTTAAGGTGGATCAAATACCAGTATTAACAGTTATATAGAATCAATCCACCAAGCAGTGGCAAACAAAACAATGGTCAACATACAACCGACCAATTATAACGACCCTGCCCCTAGCACGGGGCAGCGGAATTCCTTCCCTACAAAACATTGTATTCATACATGTATATATAACAATCCACCAAGGACGTGCACAGACGCACAAGTCAATACATATCACAAATGCTGGCATGACGGCCCGACGTTTCGTGCACTCAGGGCACATTATTGGTGTACCGGAAAACCAGGGTCCCAACACCATTTAGAGGTCCCAGACATGACGATCCATTATGAGCATTCCTAGTCTTTACGGTGAGCAGGCCAAAGACTCTCGTTATGTGATCCTAACAGGGCCTTAAGCACCCACGGTTAAACAACCATAACGCGAGTATAGATCCACCTTTCCCGTTGCTCAAATTTGTCAGACTCAAGACTGGACTGACGCGGGTACAGTTTCACCTTTCCCATTCGCCAGAAAGGCATTCCACAGTTGCAGCCCAATAACTCAACTTCACACATCATGGCACTCACGACCATACGAGTTGAACACTAAGTGCCAACTTTCACTTTTTCTTGGACTTCCTCCAGTACTTCCTGCTGCACCAAGCTACAGGTATCCACCAAGGATTTCATACAAACAATCACCTTACTCGGAGTCTTCTCCAATTTGCAAACAAAGCATCACCAGTCCAGACCAACATGTCCGGATGGGCTTCACACAACATGCTTAACCGTACTACTCACTTTCGATTCTAATGCAATATAATAAGGGATGAACCACCGATCCCAAGGGAATCACTTCGCCATCCACAATTTGGTCGAGGATTCCTATGCAAATGCAGGAAAGAAGGACTTCACTTGTCCTAGAAGGAAATTGTTACCCTTGGAAGACGTTTCGCCATGGGGAAAAGTAAATGGTTGGAAAGCACCGCAACGCTCTAGCCTTCACAGAGCTGAACTCGTCTTGCGATTTGGACCACCGTAGCACCACCGGCGGCCGGATTTCCCTTCTTCTTCCTTCCCTTACTCTCCTCTCTCTCTTCTTTTTAGAAAGAGAATGTTTAAGTGAGAATGAGGAATAACACCTCAAGTCCCGACCTTATCATCCAAGGTAAGAACCAGGGCCATTAGATCTTCAATGAATAAAACGAACGGCTCAGATCTGCTCTGAAAATAACTTTCCTGGGCCGAACATGGCTTCTGACATGCCCATGTCACAGGCCGTGTACCTTAAGCGGCACACAACCGACTCAATGTAGACCAGAACACGGGCTTAGACACTCCCGTGTCAATCGCCTGACACGCCCGTGTCACACAATACACGCCCGTGCTGCAGGCCGTGTACTTCAGTCGGCACCGCCCAGCACAACCCGAGCAAGACACGGAAATTTGACACGCCCGTGTCACCAATCGACACGCCCGTGTCACTAATCGACTCGCCCGTGTCAGTACTATTCATACCCGTGTTGAGAGGCGTGTCCCTCAACCGACATAACACCAACAAAATATCGAAAAGGACACGGCCATGTGACATGCTAGTGTCATAGGCCGTGTGCCCCTCTCGATGCTCTCAAGAAGTGTCAAGTGCATTTCGTCGACCGAAAACCGTCGACCCAGAGGAGGACACGCCTTGGGACACGCCCGTGTACCAGGCCGTGTTGCCCAGCCTGAACCCAATTCTGGGATTTGGGGCATTACAACTCTCCCCCTCTTAAGAGAATTTCATCTCGAAATTGCTAAAGCACATGATTCATAGCAAACAAAAGACTTTATATTCTTTTTGTTCAAATCATAAGGTTACAACAGCCTCACACAAACAGCTCGGGAAACTCCGTATGCATGGTTTGTTCCTGCTCCCATGATAACTCCTCAGGACCACAATTGTACCACCGGACCTTGACCATGCCGATAGTTTTGTTTCGTAGTTATTTAACCGCCATATCCTCGATCCGAATAGGCCTAACCTTTGTCGTTAGCCCTGTTGAAATTTGTGAAGTGGAAGTGGGTGACGGGACAGGCCGGGCGGCCTGGGGCGGACAGCTTTGGCGGACTAGGCGGACTGGGCGGACTGTGATGTGCGGCCTGGTGGAAGGTCTAGTGAGAAGCCAGTTGTTCCTCTGGGCAGTTTGCACGGGTTGAGTCCGCGGACTATGCGGCCTAGTTTCTGCGGATAGGATGTGTGCTGATTGGCTTTGCCAAGGAGCGGCCTGAGCGGATAAAGGCTTGCGGACTGGTGCATTGCTCAGTGGCCGCATGTGCAAGCTTGTGCTGATAGGCGGTTTGGCTCATGTTCACGGGAAGCTTGCGGACTGGAGTGTCCGCGATATGTGCTGTTGCGGACTGGGCTTAGAGCTTGGCTGAGGCCTTGTCGAGCTCTGGTGACACAGCAGGCGATTTGCTATGGAGATCGATTGGCGGACTGGTTTTTGGAGTCCGGGGTTAGCTGTTACGTTGGACAGGAGTGCGAGGAGCTCGCGGACTGATGGCGCTCTGTGCTATGGTGTTTGGCAGATGGGAGTTTGTGTCCACCATGCTCGCATTAGCCTCTGATGGTTTTGGACTTGGTCACACCTTGTGCCAAGGCCATGGTGTCCGCGGTATCCGCCAAGTCCGTTGTGACCGGGCGGACTGTTGCTATCTGCCTTTTGTCATGGACTTGTGGTGGATTGAGGTGTGAGTCTTGCGGACTGCCTCGGGTTGGTGCGGACTGCCATTGAAGGGGGTTGCTGTCCTGTAGTGGTTGGAGCTGTGCGGGCTGATGCCTTGTCCGCATAGCTTGGGCGGACTGGAGAGGGTTCGTCAATGGTTGCCTTGCTCCTGGCGGTTTTCCTCGGTATCCGGCTAAGTCCTTGCGGACTTGGTGGACGGAGTTTTGCTATCGCGCGGGCTGGGGCGGTGTCCTTATCTCTTGGGCGGTGACCACACTCCTCATCTTGCCTATAAATAGGACCCCCCTGGCACATCTACAGTAACCTAAGTAACCTGAGTGAACAGTAAGTTGTGTTGAGCGAAGTGCTGCGGTCTGTGTTTGTCAGTCCGCGCGGATTGTTTCAGGCTGACGGTTTGCTGTGTGCAGGTCACGCAGATAGCTTCAAGGAGCCAGGAGTTTGGCTGTGACTTCGGTCAAGTACTTGGAAGTGTGCGGTCTCTGCGAACTCAGCAGGAGGTCGCTCTGCGGCTTGTCAGTTCTGTTTCATCTTTGCCAACTTCAATAACCTGTCCGCCGGCTTCAGGCGAGTAGGGGTGTTCCTCAGTTCAGGTTCAGCAGGAGGCGAATAACGGTGTGTCCGCGCGGCCTCACTGCTTCGGCGGACTCCGTGTCTATTCGGCAAATTGCAGCATAGCTTTGGGCGAGCTCAGCGGTCTCGGCGACCTCGCGGTCTCGGCGGACTCCGGTGCTGTCCGCCCGACTTGTTTTTTGGTGCTTTCTGTTTACAGCTGTTATACTAGCGAAATCATGTCTCGCTATGTATGCCTCGTATTGTAAATAAGTAAATGTATAAAAGACCTACTTGTGCTTCCATTGTTTGTTGGGATTAACCTCTGTTCCTTGGTTCCGCTGGTTCAACGTGAGAGCTGGGTAGTTCCGAAGATATTAATTTGACGTTTGGGCTATCTTGCTGACCACGTTGAGAAAATTTAACATGGTATCAGAGGGAGGTTTCTGAGGTTCAGTTGCGTGAGCGGAAGTCAGCCAGTGTTGTTACTCAGTGATTGAGTGGTGATCAACCTGTGTTGTTGCTCGGAGCTCCTGAAAGGTTGCCAACAGGTGTTGCATTGGAAGGGAGCTTTGCAAGAGGTCTGGGCATTGAACTCTTAACGCCGACTAACTTCAAGAAGTGGAAGTCGTGAATAAAGAGTTATCTTCCTGGCGAGGAGCTGTGGGAAGTCATCGGTGGTGACGACAGGTAGGAAGTCACTGCTGCTTTCGGTACTGCTGAGCTGGTTAGGCTCTGGAGAAGAACAAATGCTAAGGCGGAGTTCATTCTGAAGAGAGTCGTGTCTCCGGAACTGTTTGATCACATCGTTGGGTGTGAGTCGGCTGCTGATATTTGGACAACCATTGATGAGTTATTCAATAGGAAGAATGTGGCGCGGCTTCAGTTCCTGGAGAATGAGTTGGCCAGGGCAACTCAGGGAGACCTTTCCATCTCCAAGTACTTCTTAAAGATGAAGAGCTTGTGTGCTGAGCTGCCGACACTCGATCCTGATGAGCCTATCTCTGAGGCAAAGATGAAAAGGCACATTATCCGCAGCTTGCGGAAGGAGTATGTGGCCTTTGTCACATCTGTTCAAGGGTGGGCTACTCAGCCGTCGTTGCTGGAGTTGGAGAATCTGCTTGCCTCGCAGGAGAGCTTAGCAAGGCAGATGGCTGGAGTGAACCTGAATTAGGAAGGCAGCAAAGCTCTCTTCTCAGGCAATAAGAAAGGATGGGAAGGGAAGGGAAGAAGAAGAAGGTGCAGGCCGCTGTTGAGAAGGAGACTTCAACTTCATATCCGCCGGAGAGGAGCAATGCTCCTAAGGACTGGAAGAAGAATCTGAAGTGCTACCGGTGTCATCAGCGAGGGCACTTCAAGCGGGACTGCAAGGTCAAACTGCAGCCTGGGCATGCTGCAGGAAAGGAGGAAGCTTGCTCGAGAAGTGAAGAAGCAGAATGGGGCGGAGCTTTCATGACGGGCACTTGTGTCCGGGCCCTGTCTGCTGAGGACTTCAACAGCGAGTGGATCGTGGACTCCGGGTGTGGTCATCACCTCACCGGAGACAAATCGAAGTTCACCTCCATGCAGGCTTACTCAGGTAATGAATCTATTATCACTGCTGATAATACTGTTTATGCAGTAGAGAAAGAGGGGGTCGTGTCTTTGGGTAGTGATCAGGGGCCACTCACGTTAAGGAGCGTATATCACGTGCCGGGCATGAAGAAAAACCTCTTCTCGGTGACCAATGCGGTGGACGCTGGGTATCACGTTCTATTTGGGCCAACAGACGTGAGGTTCCTTCGCAACGTATCAGCGGTGAAGGCTGATGTTGCTCATGTTGGGAGGAGGGTGAAAAACTTGTTTGTTCTTTCCACCAATGCTTATGTTGATAGAATGAGGGCCAATGATAGCGCTGCTATCTGGCATGAGAGGCTGGGGCATGTTGGCATGGACAAGATGAAGGCGATGGCTAGTAGAAGTCTGGTGAGGGGGTTGCCGAAGTTATCCTCCTTTGGTGATGGGCATGTTTGTGCGGGCTGTCAATACGGTAAGGCACATCGCCTTTCATTTGATAAATCACAAACAAGGAGCAAGAAACCATTGGAGTGTATTCATGGCGATCTGATGGGACCGACGGTTACTGCCAGCCTTGGTGGAAGCAGATACATGCTTGTCTTGGTTGATGACTACTCAAGGTATACTTGGGTGTACTTCTTAAAGGAGAAGTCGGAAGCCTTCCGTTTATTCGTGGAGTTCAAGGAGTTGGTAGAAGGCCGGCTTGGCTTGCGGATTAAGAAGTTTAGAACTGATAACGGGGGTGAGTTTGTCTCCTCCGAGTTTTCTAACTTCTGTAGGAAGCACGGGATCCAACGAGAGCTTACTTGTGCTCACACTACACAACAAAATGGGGTAGCGGAGCGGAAGATCCGTCATCTGACGGAGACCTGCAAATGCTGGCTTCATGCAAAAGATATCCCAAGGTCCTTTTGGGCGGAGGGGATGTCTTGTGCTACCTATGTTATCAACCGGATGCCACTCAGCCCTATCAACATGAAGACTCCTGTTGAGCTGTTGCTGAAGGAGAAGCCGAGTGTTGGACACCTTAGGGTGTTCAGTTCAACTTGCTACGTGCATGTCCCGGATGCTTCACGGACAATACTGGATGCGAAGGCAAGGAAACTTATCTTTGTTGACTATGATGAGCAGAAGAAGGGATGGAAATGCATGGACCCTGTGACGAAGAAGTTCGTGGTATCAAGAGACGTTGTCTTTGACGAGTTGACGTCATATGGAGGTGGCTCGGTGGAGCTAACCGGAAGTAGCAAGGTTGATGAAGTACCGGTGGAGGCTGCTGAAGGCTTGGAAGAGGAGCTTGATGTTTCACCAGTAGCTCCTATTGCTTCGAACTCCGAGGCTGAGCCATCTGGTTCAGGAAGCAGGGGGAGCACTGCTCAATGCTTGCCCCAGGTAGGAGTGGAGCCCGAAGAAGCAACGGAAGTCGTGAGCAAGGAGCCGTGTCTTCGGAGATCGAAGAGGGTGGTCAAGCCACCGGCTCGGTACTGTGATGGGAATGCAGTGAGCCTTGTCTCCTGCTTCTTTGCAGGTCCTCTGGATGAGTGAGAGCCTGCAAGCTTCAACGAGGCCACTGGAGTGAGGGAGTGGGAAGATGCCATGAAGGAAGAGATTGATGCTCTGAAGAAGAACGAAACCTGGGACCTTGTGCCCAAGGTTGATGGTATTACTCCGGTTACTTGCAAGTGGGTGTACAAGTTGAAGAAGAAGGCTGATGGGAGCATTGATCGGTTCAAAGCTCGCCTGGTCGCTAGAGGATTCTCACAGCAGTATGGAGAAGACTATGAGGAGACATTCAGTCTAGTTGCGAAGATGACTTCTGTAAGAGTGGTGATCGCCTTGGCTGCTAGCAAGGGATGGAGGTTGTGGCAACTCGATGTGAAGAATGCCTTTCTTTACGGAGAGATTGACAAGGACATCTTCATGGATCAGCCGCTTGGTTTTGTCTCTGAAAAGCATCCGGACTATGTCTGCAAACTCAGGAAGGCTCTCTATGGGTTGAAGCAAGCTCCTAGAGCTTGGTATGGGAAGATTGCAGAGTACTTGCAATTCTGTGGATACCTTGCTTCTAACTCGGATTCAAGCTTGTTCGTCAAGAAGAAGGGGGAGCTACAAGTCTTGGTCCTGCTGTATGTGGATGACATGATCATCACAGGGAAATTGGAGGCGGAAGTAGCAAGGCTCAGGGCAGAGCTTGCTATATGCTTCGCGATGAAAGACTTGGGAGAGTTGCATCACTTTCTTGGTCTGGAAGTGGAGAGGAAGGAGTGCGGGGTTCTCATTAGCCAGAAAGGGTATGCTGATCGCATTATGAAGCGGTTCGGCATGGGCGAAGGGAAGAAGTGGTCTACTCCACTGGAATCTGGGCTGAAGCTTCGACGAGATGAGGGAAGGGTTCTTCATGATCCCTTGGTGTTCAGGGCTCTTGTTGGGAGCTTGATTTACCTGACGATTACAAGGCCGGATATTGCTTATGCTGTTGGCCGAGTAAGTCGGTATATGGCTGAACCAAGACAATCTCATCTAGTGGCGGCAAAGGGAATTCTGAAGTATGTCAAGGCTTCTTCTGATATGGGACTCCTCTATAGAAGGGATGCGGAGTTTGCATTGCTCGGGTATACGGATGCTGACTATGGCGGTGATTCGGATGATCGAAGGTCTACTTCAGGTTATGTGTTCACTTGCGGTTCAGCTAGCATCTCGTGGTGTAGCAAGAAGCAGGACTCGGTATCGGTTTCAACCACGGAGGTGGAGTATAAGGCTTCGGCCTTAGCTGCTCGGGAAGCCGTTTGGTTGAGGAGGCTTATAGAGGATGTTCATGAAGAAGTGCAAGGGCCTACTTTACTCCGGAGTGACAATGAGAGTTCTCTCAAACTGGTTAACAATCCAGTGTGTCACGCCAGGACCAAGCATATAGAGATTGATCACCACTTCATCAGGGAGAAGGTGTTGGAGGGGTCTCTGCTGGTCGGGCATGTTCGGAGTGAAGATAATCTTGCTGACATCTTCACAAAGCCACTGTCGAAGGGGCCCTTTGAACGCTTGCGCAGCTTGCTAGGCTTGGTCACCACTTCCCACTTCAAGGGGGAGTGTTGAAATTTGTGAAGTGGAAGTGGGTGACGGGACAGGCCGGGCGGCCTGGGGCGGACAGCTTTGGCGGACTAGGCGGACTGGGCGGACTGTGATGTGCGGCCTGGTGGAAGGTCTAGTGAGAAGCCAGTTGTTCCTCTGGGCAGTTTGCACGGGTTGAGTCCGCGGACTATGCGGCCTGGTTACTGCGGATAGGGTGTGTGCTGATTGGCTTTGCCAAGGAGCGGCCTGAGCGGATAAAGGCTTGCGGACTGGTGTATTGCTCAGTGGCCGCAGGTGCAAGCTTGTGCTGATTGGCGGTTTGGCTCATGTTCGCGGGAAGCTTGCGGACTGGAGTGTCCGCGGTATGGGCTGTTGCGGACTGGGCTTAGATCTTGGCTGAGGCCTTGTCGAGCTCTGGTGACACAGCAGGCGATTTGCTGTGGAGATCGATTGGCGGACTGGTTTTTGGAGTCCGGGGTTGGCTGCTGCGTTGGACAGGAGTGCGAGGAGCTCGCGGACTGATGGCGGTCTGTGCTAGGGTGTTTGGCGGACGGGAGTTTGTGTCCGCCATGCTCGCATTGGCCTCTGATGGTTTTGGACTTGGTCACACCTTGTGCCAAGGCCATGGTGTCCGCGGTATCCGCCAAGTCCGCTATGACCGGGCGGACTGTTGCTATCTGCCTTTGGTCGTGGACTTGTGGCGGATTGAGGTGTGAGTCTTGCGGACTGCCTCGGGTTGGTGCGGACTGCCATTGAAGGGGGTTGCTGTCCTGCAGTGGTTGGAGCTGTGCGGGCTGATGCCTTGTCCGCATAGCTTGGGCGGACTGGAGAGGGTTCGTCAATGGTTGCCTTGCTCCTGGCGGTTTTCCTTGGTATCCGGCTAAGTCCTTGCGGGCTTGGCGGACGGAGTTTTGCTATCGCGCGGGCTGGGGCGGTGTCCTTATCTCTTGGGCGGTGACCACACTCCTCACCTTGCCTATAAATAGGACCCCCCTGGCACATCTACAGTAACCTAAGTAACTTGAGTGAACAGTAAGTTGGGTTGAGCGAAGTGCTGCGGTCTGTGTTTGTCAGTCCGCGCGGATTGTTACAGGCTGACGGTTTGCTGTGTGCAGGTCGCGCGGATAGCTTCAAGGAGCCAGGAGTTTGGCTGTGACTTCGGTCAAGTACTTGGAAGTGTGCGGTCTCTGCGGACTCAGCAGGAGGTCGCTCTGCGGCTTGTCAGTTCTGTTTCATCTTTGCCAGCTTCAATAACCTGTCCGCCGGCTTCAGGCGGGTAGGGGTGTTCCTCAGTTCAGGTTCAGCAGGAGGCGAATAATGGTGTGTCCGCGCGGCTTCGTGGCTTCGCCGGACTCCGTGTCTATTCGGCGAATTGCAGCATAGCTTGGGCGAGCTCAGCGGTCTCGGCGACCTCGGCGACCTCGCGGTCTCGGCGGACTCCGGTGCTGTCCGCCCGGCTTGTTTTTTGGTGCTTTCTGTTTACAGCTGTTATACTAGCGAAATCATGTCTCGCTATGTATGCCTCGTGTTGTAAAGAAGTAAATGTATAAAAGACCTGCTTGTGCTTCCATTGTTTGTTGGGATTAACCTCTGTTCCTTGGTTCCGCTGGTTCAACGTGAGAACTGGGTAGTTCCGAAGATATTAATTTGGCGTTTGAGCTATTTTGCTGACCACGTTGAGAAAATTTAACAAGCCCACTGTCAATTGATACTTGATTTGCAACAACCACTTGTGATGGCTCTTTCACCGCTTCCGCAACACCGAGACATGAAACAAATCATGTAAACCACTCAGCTCTAACGAAAGCACTAACCGATATGCAGCTTCACCAACACGCTCTACCACTTCAAACGGTCCCAGATACCTCGGGGTCAGCTTTTTCAGTGCTTTTTCAGCCAAGTATTACCTCGGGGACACACCTTTAAAGGGTTTAATCTTCAAGTATACCCAATCGCCCACCGCAAACTCCACATTTCAGTGCTTGGCATTGTAATACTTAGCCTGCCTGTCTTGAGCCATCATCAGCCTTTCTCAAATCAACCGTATAATTGAGTTGGCATCATCCATCTCCTTTCGCTTGTACAACTTTGTTTCACCAGTCTCCACCAAAGCCAAAGGTGTACGACATTTCCTACCGTATAAAGCCTCAAGGGGCGCTATTTGAATACTAGCTTGGTAGCTATTGTTGTAGGCAAACTCAATCATAAAGAGATGATCTTCCCAACTTTTCCCGAAATCCAGCGCACACATTCGGAGCATATCCTCCAACATCCTGTTGGTCCTTTCGGTCTGACCATTTGTCTGAGGATGAAAGGCCGTGCTGAAATGTAGTTTCGTACCCAACAGTTGGTGGACTACTTTCCAATCACCCGAAGTGAAATGCCCATCTCGATCACTAACGATGCTATGGGGCACACCGTGCAATCGTATAATAGTATCCACATACGTCTTTGCCAACTTTTCAACTGAATCGTCCTTCCGGTTCGGGATGAAGTGCAACACCTTAGTTACACTACAGCAAAGTTGTCATACGACGACATTTTTTATGCCTTTAGTGACGTTTTCAAAGCGTCACGATAGTTTTGGTGACGTTTATAAAAACGTCACTAAATCGTCACGATTGCGCATGTGGCTGTAGCACCTTGCGACGCTTTCAAAAAAAAAACGTCGCGATTGACATGTACTCTACAATGACGTTTTTCTCAAAAAACGTCGTAATTGACAATTACTCTACGGTGACACTTTTTCAAAGAAATGTCATGATTGACTATTGTTTTACCGCGACGCTTTCCAAAAACGTCGTTATAAGCAATTAATTTATCGTGACACTTTTTACAAAATATGAAGCTAAATATTAACATTAACACGATGTTTTTTACAAAACGTCACTATAATTAAAACTCTATAATGATGTTTTTAAAAAACGTAATAACCTTTTACATTTGAGAAAAAAATTAAAACAAATTAAATTTATGATAATCTACAATGAAAAATAATTATGTATTTAAAATCTTAATTAAAATTATAAATATAATTTTTTATAATTTTTTTAACATTTAAAATATTTTGAGAGTGATATTAAGAAATGTTGAGAAATTTTTTACAACTTGTTGTCCAAATAATATATCTCTAATTATACCAAAAATAAAAATAAAAAAATACCCACATAATACATCATCATTAAGTTTGAAGAGTATAAACATGCAAAAGATCACATTTATGATCAACAAACTTGTTCCAAGTGAATATAAACTTACAAAAAAATAATCATTCAACATATATATTGTTTTCAAAATCATTCAACATTTAAAATTTCCCAAAAAACATTTAATAAGTTTCAAAATCATTCAACATTTAAACTTTCAAAATAACATAATTATTCAACATAATCATTCAAGTGAATATAAACTTCCAAAAAAATAAAATCATTCAACATAATCATTCAAAATATATATTGTTTGAAGCATCATGCAGCATCAAAATTTTCTTCTTTAATCATTAGCTTCATTGGCATTGTATTGATGAGCATTCAACTTCTTTCATACATCATCTACCGCTCGCATCATCTTTTTCAAACTTGAATCATAATAAATAAAACTGTTCAATTACCTGCAAAATAAATAAAATTGAAACACGGATTAAACATTTATTGTAATTACATTTAAAGTTAAAATAAATAACAATTGGAAAAAAACACAATATCAATGTGACATAAAACATGAAACCGCATATCTCCACATCAAAGAATAAACATTGAAGATAAATCAAACATGAAATGAGCAGGTGGGGTACTTAAGAGTTTAAGCAACTTCCACATAATATAATTAAAAACTGTTGGCGACAGATTCACACAACTTCTTACAGTAATTTGGGCACAAATCTTGATGTTTTGCCAAAATTGATTGTGTCAAACTGCTGCAGCAGTTTGGCACAAACTGCTACTCCTGCTTGGCACAAACTGCTGCAGGAGCAGCAGTTTGTGCACAAACTGCTGCTAAACTGCTGCAGCAGTTTGTGCACAAACTTTGCACAAACTGCTGCAGCAGTTTGGGGGCAACTGCTGCCAGCAACAGTTTTGGCCAACTGCTGCCAGTAGCAGTTTCGACCAACTGCTGCTGCAGTAGCAGGTTGGGGCAACTGCTGCTGCAGCATCCTGAGGCCCAACTGTTGCAGCAGCAGCCTGAGGCCCACCTGCTGCAGCAGAAGTTTGCGCCCAACTGTTGCACCCAGCAGTTTGCGGCCCACTTGCTTATAGGCGCACACATATCATAGCCTATTTGCCCCGGTGAGATTGGACAAAAACGTCATTGTCATAGAATGTATGTTTGGTATGACAAATGTTACTATCATTACAAAAAAAATACTAGTTTGGGGCATAAGATTTTGATATGACAATGACATTTTTGTCCAACCTCACCGGAGCAAATAATCCGCCATAAGCCGCGCCAAATGCAGCCTTTATCCCACTATAGTGGGTCGGCTATATGGTTCCTTTGTCGCCATTGTGCCCCATCTTTAATCATAATCTCACTAATGCTTAAGTTTCAAGAAGAATATCCAAAAGCTTGCAGATGGCTGATAAAAAATAACTTACAGTAGGAATTTTAAGATATCCACTAGGAGCAAGGTATTCCTGCGATCCAAAGCTTTAAAGTCAGAACCAGACTAAAATTTGATACCAATACACCATGTTTCAAGAACGCTGACTTAAATGCCAGGTAACTACATTCCTACTATGAAGTCATATCACAAAATCTCATTTACCTACAGCATTTATGAATTTCAGAATCAAATACAAACCTGCACATAATCACTGTAGATCTCTCCTTTAATGAGTACATTAGCAATCAAACAGAAAATTCCTGACTACATTAGGGCAAACAAGTTAGCAATAATTTAGTCATAATAAAATAGAAGACAATAACAATTGATGAAACAAGCTAGTTTTTCTGTAGAGGATCCACAGCTAATTGATTTCTCAGTAAAAAATAGTGTTTAGTTATATCTAGCAATATGAACAAAGAAAGTACTGGCATGCCTGAGCCAGTGCATGTTGCTTAAAAGTTTAGACTTGATATAACATGGCATTCCTGCCGGAAGCTTAATGAAGATATAGGTAGAATAACGCTTCATGTCTATATGAAAGGTTTATAAGTAGATGCAAGATATGACATTTTCTGGTGGTACAGAGAATAAAATTCTTGGGCTTACGGAAGAAACATAAGCTTCATTATCTCCCTCATGCAAGATATTTAAAAACATTGGAACTAAAGAAGCCAAAATTTCTATCCAAACTAAGCTACACTCTCCATACATTGGTTGAATGTATACTAAACCCTTAACTAAGATAAAATAAGGTGCTGAAAATTATGCATTGATTGAATGTATTGTTACTTCAAACAATGTACGACCCTCACTTTTTGAGTTCAAAACATGACTAAGGGGAGCCTTATATTACCAGTTGTTGATACCAATCCGATAACGATAAATTAGTCTGTAGAATGTGTTTGGAGATGAACATCTCAGCTCATTCTGTGACTGCTGCTGCAGTAGTTTGTGACTGCTGCTGCAGCAGTTTGTGACTGCTGCTGCAGCAGTTTGTGACTGCTGCAGCAGTTTGTCAAACTGCTGCTGCAGCAGTTTGTCAAACTGCTGCTGCAGCAGTTTGTCAAACTGCTGCTGCAGCAGTGAGCAGCAGTTTGTCAAACTGCTGCTCCAAGAGTAATCTTGGATCTCAACATATCTAATAGATCTACACATGATCCAAATATAGAATTTTTCTCTTGCGAAAAGAATGACAGTAAAAAGATCAAATTTCAAGTACAATACTATATAGCATAAAAGAGTATGGAGCCTCCATGTCAGTCCTTTTCTAAATTGTACTCTCTTTTCTTTTTTTACTCCAAATGCATGGTGAAATTTTGTTGAAATTAGTACCAAATAACCAGCCAGTTTCAGAAAAATATAAGTCGATCAATCTAACTTTAAATCATGCACATATATGAAGCTGTGAAGCAGTGGTGCTAAGAGGAAAAAATGAGTAAAGCAAGTCTTTTCAGCAAATTAAAAGTAGTCCTTAAAAACAAAAGAACCATGGTAATCATTATCATATGAAATACATCAATATAGGTCATCCATAAGTAGTCTAAAAGCAATTATACGTACCAGGAAATCAGTTTATCAGAAAACATTTCGACCAGGCTGAAAGCACAAACTGAGGCCAAACTGCGTCCAACAATTTTGCACAAATTGCGGCTAGACTGCGGCTAGACTGCGGGTAAAATTTAATATTATTTTTCATTCAATTGAATCTCAAAAAATAATATAAGAAGGTAGAAATAAAACCTTGATTCGAATTGATATTTATAGTAGGAGATGGTGTTGTGGTGTTGTTAGGGGTAGACTCATTTATATTTGATCTTCCAATAGAAGCCGTCATTCTCAAAAACTGCACAAATAATACATATTTATAAAACTATTGCAATTAAATTAAATATTATTACTTGGATTTAAACATAATTATTACTTGGTCCGGTGATAGATGTATCCCTGGTCCTATTGATGTTCCAGGTGAATCTTCCCTAGAATTTTGTTGCGACCTGTCAGCCACAAGACTATCTATGGTCTTCTGCATGATAGACATTTGTAATTTCAATTGTTCAATCTCCCGCAACTCTTCTGGATTTGTAGATTTCAAGCCAGTTGTTCTTGAGCGACGTGATAAATCAGGGTATATCTGAATTGCAGTGACACCCAATCCCATACCACGACATCGACCATAGTATTCTTGTCCAAATGTGGATCTAAATATATATATATATATATATATATATATATATATATATATATATATATATATATATATATGTGCAATACTCTAAATCGAATCAAAATGTTATAAAATACGTTTTTACCTAAATGCACCTTCATGTATTTCATTTATTGGTGTGTCAGGAGGATGCTGCGATATTTGTTCCTCGATAGCCTTGTCCAAGGCAACCTAAAAAAAAGTGCACAGATGAAATTTTCAATAAACAATTTGGATATTATTATAATTTAATGAAACACTTACTTTTTTTGATATTGCATCATCATTCACCAAAGTTTTCCCATTTTCTTGCTTGTGCGACTATCTAAGAACAAGTCAACGCGAGTTGGCTCTCTGCCCAATTCAATTTCCTTATAAAAAAATCAATTATTCAGCTTTATGTACTAAAGTAAGAAATAATAAGGATATATATTTATATATATGTATATATGTATACCAAGTCCTTTTTTCGATTAGCAAGACTCATCCATCCAAGAGTATGTGCACCAATATGTTTTTGGCGACATGCTTTATTTCTTTCACTTATACTCTGCCACATCAGAAAATTCATTCTAAATCTTTTAAAATGTTGTAAATTAAAAAAAAAACCTTGGAAGAATAAACAAATAAAGATACAATACCCTTCCTTTTGTAGAATACCAATATTTCACAATGTCAACAAATTGGCTTTCTGGCATATCTATAGGACCACCTCGTGCAATAAGTGCTTCTGGAGTATCCAATGGGTCATAATATCGTTTTTAAAAGTTGACTTCCAATTCCTAAAGCTTTCTCTTATAATTTCCATGATAAGCTTTTTGTCAGTCTCAAATACGAGAAATCTTTGTTGCATGAATAAACATAAAGCTTATAAATTTTATTTAATATTCAATAAAATCATGATGCTTATGTGCACTCACCTTAACCATACTCCATGCAGTTTCCTTGCTATACTGGGACACATGCGTCCAAGATAAAGGAGTCATTGGAAATAATGATGTATTTCGTGCAAGTGTGCCTAAGAACGATGAAAGTTGAGGTGCGCCATTTCCAACAAATTGCCCATGTTTGTTTCGCTCCAATAAGATAATTTTATCTGATGGCATAAGATGAATATTCTTACATGTTGTTGCTCATCGTAACTTTTTTACTTCTATTTTCACCTACGTATACAAAACTTTGATTATTGTACTTGCATTTATAGCAAATCATACAAAGAAAAACATTTATTATTTACCTGAGCTCCCTAGGACTTCATTACTAAGATTGATAGCTTCTTGATCACTATGTTGATGTTCATCAGAGCTTTCATCTGTTGAAAAATAATGTGTAGTTGTTGGATCATGTAGTGGTTCCTTGTGGGCATTTGAAGTGATCACATCAGAGCCACCGCTTACACCTTTCTGTTGATCTTTAGCTAGAGAGTTATCCCTTGAAACAAATAATTTTCTTGGATCAAATGTTCTCTTAGGAGCCATCAAATATCTGCATGATAACAAAATCAAATATTTGCAAGATAACAAGATCCATCCATTGTTATACACTAGTAATACAACAATGTGTAGTCATGGAATGGACAATGTGTAGTTGTTATGCACAAATCAATCAGCATAGCAACACAGAATTGAAAAATAAGAAATTACTTTGATAGGACAAATCTCCAACAATGACAGGAGGATGCAAAAAGTGCTTTATTATATTGGTAATCATGGAATCAACATAATCTGCCCACTTGGAGTTTATAAATTTGCTTCACAACCCAAATTGCATTACATCTACTGATGAACAGGGGGCTGGAAGCAAACTTGTGAACTGGGTGTAGAACTAGTTAGTTGGAAGCAAAACCAGGGTGAGATGAGAGTAGAACTAGTAAATTAGAAGCATCATATGGATACCTGGAAGGGAGTAGAAATAAGGGTACTCTTGAATTGTAGATAAATGCACATGTGAATGCTCAACATCTTGATTTATACTTCTCTTTGCAAAACAGTATTCGCAACCCGATCGTGAATTTATTCCTCTCTTTGCACAACTATAGGCTCAACATCTCTTCTAACCATCTCGGTGTCTTCATCATCTTGATATAAATTTGGAATATTGTGTATGCCATCACTAACACATGGAATGAAGTTTTCATGATCATCAACACTTGCACCTTCAAATTCTCCCATTTCATACTCATCTCGTGGTAACATCCTCATGACCAATTCCCAATTTGATTGTTTAGGATCACGAATATAACATACCATTCTTGCTTGAGAAGGGAAAATATATGGGTCATGTTCTAGTGTTGCTCCTGTATGTATCAAATTTGTGAAATTAACCAATGTGAACCCATATAAATATTTCTTCACACCCACATTCTTTGCAGGATTAACCCAATCACATTTAAAAAGCATCACTTTAGCAAAGTCAAAGTAATCCAGCTCTACGATCTCAGTTATTCTACCAAAATAATTAATATCCTCTTGAAGCCCAACATGGTTAGACATAACTTCAACCCCACTATTTTGCATCCTCTTGTGAATCTCACTGCCTACAATTCGAAATGAAAACCCATTTATATTGTATCCTTTGTAGCTACGAACAATAGAGTTTGGTCCGAGGGCTAATTGTCGTAACTGAGGGTCATCAACAATTGCACCATCTTGATTAACCTGTTATGATAAAATGGAAACATAATTCATTTCATAGTCATTCTTCATTTGTAGATCTAGGTATAAGCACAAGCATGCGTAAATTAATGTACATGCATATGATGATTCTTACTCTTTGCTTAAACCATTATGAGAATTCTTTATGAAGTAGATTCTCCAAGCGGTCCACATCAATACATTGGGGTTTGTGGCGATTCTTCAATTCTTCTCGAAGTTCGCTATTAAAAAAATATTAATTAATGTACATTTCAAGAATAAATAATCTTTAACATAGTTTTAAAGTTTATTAAAACTTACCTTCGAAAAATTTCAAGCTCTGCACAGTTGAACAAAATATATCGATGAGCTTGCATAAGACTAATTGGATCTAGTACCTTCAAGACAACTCCCCTTGTTGCACTCCAAATTTGTGGAAGCATCCTAAATGCTGGAGTTGGAGACGTAGAATTTGCACTATTACGACTTGATCGATTAAATCGAGTCTCTATCCCTTCTAAGAACCGAGAACAAAAGGTCAAAGTCTCTTCCGCTATATAACCCTCTGCTATAGATCCTTCTGGTTTTGCTCTATTTCGTACATATTTTTTTATAATGTCCAAGTTCCCTCTCGATGGGATACATCCTACTAAATTGTACTGGGCCACCCAAAATAGCTTCTTGTGAAAGATGAACCATAAGATGAATCATTACAGTGAAGAATGAAGGGGGGAAAATTATTTCGAGTTGACATAAAGCCACTATTATGCGATCTTCAATCTTAAACAAATCAGAAACATTTAGTTTTTTGGAACATAATTCTCTAAAGAACATGGAAACCTCCATCAATGGTGTCACTATATGCCTTGGTAGCACTGATCGTAAACCAATCGACAACAATTGCTGCATTATAATGTGATTATCATGGCTCTTTAAGCCTTGTATTCTGCATTGCTTCAGTTTACACAGCGTGATATATTAGAGGCATATCCATCAGGAACTCGTAATGACTTTATCATTCCTAAAAAGATATCTTTCTCCATCTTACTCATGGTGAAGCAAGCTGGAGGAATAATCTCTGTGTCATCATCTCTTTCTTGGATCCATAGATGTTTTAGAACCCCGAGATCCTTGCAATCCCTTCTAGCGCGCACATTATCCTTGGATTTGATCGGGTCACCCAATATAGTGTTCAAAATATTATCACACACATTTTTTTTCTATATGCATCGCATCAAGACAATGACAGAGTAAATTTGTCTTCCAATAGGGAAGTTCAAAAAATATACTTCTTTTTTTCCAATATTTAGTAGGTTCTCCTGAATTATTTTCTCTACCAAACACAACATGAAGATGTTTGGTTTCCTCTGATACTCTTCGTCCATTAGGAGGTTTTTTTACTACAAATACGCATTTCATGTCGACCAAACTTTCTTGCTTTCCGATATGGATGATCAACTGGCAAGAATCGGCGATGACCCTGATAAACAGGTTTTTGACTATTCTTTAGCCAACATGATTGAGTGTCCAACCCGCATGATGGACATCCAAGTTTGGAATGTGTGTTCCATCCCGATAGATTACCAAGCGCGGGAAAATCGCTAATAGTCCATAATAGTGCTGCGTGTAGTGTAAATTTTTTCCCATCTAAAACATCAAGCACTTCTACACCCACTTCCCATAACTCATTCAACTCTTTTATTAATGGTTGTAGATACACATCGATGTTATTTCCTGACATCTTTGGCCCAGGTATCAAACCCGACATGATAATAGATCTTTTCTTCATGCACTCCCAAAGTGGCACATTGTATATCACTAACATAATTGGCCACGTACTATGTGTGCTGCTAAGATCACCAAATGGATTGAATCCATCAGTAGCAAGTCCTAAACGAATATTTCGAGGATATTTTGAGAACTCTTTGTGGCGTTGATCAAATTCCTTCCATGCCAAGCCATCTCTAGGGTGATGAATTAAACTGTCATGATTAAGATCTTTGGCATGCCACTGCATCATCTCGGCAGTGTCCTTGCAAAGAAATAGTCGCTCCAAACATTCTTTCAATGGAAAATACTGAAAAACTTTTTTAGGTGTCTTCTTCATAATGATCACATCTTGTGTCTTCCGTTTTCTCGATCGGCGAGTCAATTGATACTATCTATGAGCTGTCGGCACTGGATCCTGATGAGCCTATCTCTGAGGCAAAGATGAAAAGACACATTATCCGCGGCTTACGGAAGGAGTATGTGGCCTTTGTCACATCTGTTCAAGGGTGGGCTACTCAGCCGTCATTGCTGTAGCTGGAGAATCGGCTTGCCTCGCAGGAGAGCTTAGCAAGGCAGATGGCTGGAGTGAACCTGAATCAGGAAGGCAGCGAACCTCTCTTCTCAGGCAAGAAGAAAGGATGGGAAGGGAAGAAGAAGAAGAAGGTGCAGGCCACTGTTGAGAAGGAGACTTCAACTTCATATCCGCCGGAGAGGAGCAATGCTCCTAAGGACTGGAAGAAGAATCTGAAGTGCTAGCGGTGTCATCAGCGAGGGCACTTCAAGCGGGACTGCAAGGTCAAACTGCAGCCTGGGCATGCTGCGGGAAAGGAGGAAGCTTGCTCGAGAAGTGAAGAAGCAGAATGGGGCGGAGCTTTCATGACGGGCACTTGTGTCCGGGCCCTATCTGCTGAGGACTTCAACAGCGAGTGGATCGTGGACTCCGGGTGTGGTCATCACCTCACCGGAGACAAATCGAAGTTCACCTCTATGCAGGCTTACTCAGGTAATGAAGCTATTATCACTGCTGATAATACTGTTTATGCAGTAGAGAAAGAGGGGGTCATGTCTTTGGGAAGTGATCAGGGGCCACTCACGTTAAGGAGTGTATATCACGTGCCGGGCATGAAGAAAAACCTCTTCTCGGTGACCAATGTGGTGGACGCTAGGTATCACGTTCTGTTTGGGCCAACAGACGTGAGGTTCCTTCGCAACGTATCAGCGGTGAAGGCTGATGTTGCTCATGTTGGGAGGAGGGTGAAGAACTTGTTTGTTCTTTCCACCAATGCTTATGTTGATAGAATGAGGGCCAATGATAGCGCTGCTATCTGGCATGAGAGGCTGGGGCATGTTGGCATGGACAAGCTGAAGGCGATGGCTACTAGAAGTCTGGTGAGGGGGTTGCCGAAGTTGTCCTCCTTTGGTGATGGGCATGTTTGTGCGGGCTATCAATACGGTAAGGCACATCGCCTTCTGTTTGATAAATCACAAACAAGGAGCAAGAAACCATTGGAGTGTATTCATGGCGATCTGATGGGACCGACGGTTACTGCCAGCCTTGGTGGAAGCAGATACATGCTTGTCTTGGTTGATGACTACTCAAAGTATACTTGGGTGTACTTCTTAAAGGAGAAGTCCGAAGCCTTCCGTTTGTTCGTGGAGTTCAAGGAGTTGGTAGAAGGCCGGCTTGGTTTGCGGATTAAGAAGAAAAGAACCCATAATTGTCTCCAATAAACATGAATGTCCACCACCACTACAACTGGAATGAAAACAAATACACTGAAAGGTACACGACCTTATGAAATTATAGAGGTTCATTTAATAAAGTAATGTTTCCATACATCGGCTCGCAGACCAGCCACACATGACAAAATAAGGAACAACTATTCGCTTTGGCCTTCTAGGGCCAGCACAGCAACATGGGCTCCAGCCCGCTATTTGGTAGTCGGCTCTGCAGCACCTGCAAGCAACATTCCACTGCACGGTGGCAAACAAAGCAACGGTCAAACAAAGCCGACCAAATTGTAACGACCCCGCCCCTAACTCGGAATGGCGGTGCTCCTTCCCTGCAATTTATTAGCCCAGCTAAACAATATAGTACAAACATGATTCGCCACAGGTGTAGGCTCGTATGGCCAAACACCTCGTGCACTCAGGGCACGCACATTAACGGTGAATACTGATACTTCAGCGTCTTCACCACCACCCCCAGGATGGCAACCTCGTGAGCATTTTAGCCTTTCTGACCACTGTCTAAGGCTCCCGATTATGCCAACGGCCAGTCCCCTTTTCGGGTCTCTCGCACCGAACCACATATCCCAGGTCCGATTCCACTTGCTCGTTGCTCACAACACGAGTACACCTTAAGACGTACGCACGAGTCAATCTTCTCTTGGATCCTGACATTTCCAAATAATTACATAACCCAGTTATATTCAAGGCCGGTTCCCAGACCGCCAAGTTAGCAGAATAACGATTCCGCTCAGTTTTCCAGCTGCACCTTGGAGTTAATCCCCAAGGATCCCCGTTACAATCTACAACGTAGAAAACCAAAAACCCAAAGCACGAAGTCTTCTGCGGCAAACCATAACAAATCCAACATCAACGATCCAGACCAACATGTCCGGGTAGGCTTCACACACAATGACTATGTCCGTACTGCGATTCCGGACTCTATATGCAACTCAAGGGGGACTATTCCCGTCAACCCCAAGGAACACTGTAGACTCGCCGCACACTCATGGGAGCATGTTTCCTTATGCAAAAAGGAAGAGTGCTTCACATGCTCAAGTAGAGAATCATTACCCTTGTAGTACGCTTTTGCAACATGGAAAATTACACGGATAAAAGTTTTTGCAACGAGATTTCCTCCACGGATCCGCTCTCGGTTCTCTAAACGGTGCTCCGATGCTCCGCCGGCGGCCGAAATCCTCCTACTTCTTCCTCCTCTCTCTAACTCCTTGAAAGAGTGTGCTTAAGAGAGAAATGAAGAATTGATCCTCTACTTCCGACCTTAACAGAGCATGAACTCATCTGGATCGTCAGATCTTAATTAAAGAAAACGAACGGCTCAGATCAGCTCAAAAATCCCCAAAACTGGGCTGAACACGGCTAGGCACACGGCCGTGTCCTAGGCCGTGTGCCTCGATCCATGCACGATCATCGAACACAGAGACTCACACGGGCTCAGACATGCCCGTGTCGCAATCGACACGCCCGTGTCGGGATTCTGACACGCTCGTGTCCTGGGACCGTGTCACAGAAAACCGCCACGCCAACCGGTACGACTCTTGGGAACATGGGTACTGACACAGGTAGACACACGCCCGTATCAGATGACACGCTCGTGTCACTCTGCCATGTTTCCTGCCGTGTCCTTATCTGGACACAACTAGGCAATAGAGGGCTCCACACGGCCTTGGACACGCCCGTGTCCTAGGCCGTGTACCCCTATACAGGCACCAAAAATATTTCCTGGGACGCTACCAACTTGATACCGATTTTTGGGGCGTTACAAATCTCCTCCACTTAAAGAATTTCGTCCCGAAATTAAGTAAAGGTACACAAAATTAAATGTTACCTGAGTGGAATAACTCGGGGTATTCCTCCAACATAGTTTGCGCTCGCTCCCAAGAAAGCTCCTCACGTTCGCAGTTATCCCAACGGACCTTAACCATTCGGATTTCCTTGTTGCGGAGTCGTTTGACTTCAACGTCTTCTATACGTATAGGCTTGACCTTTTTTGTCAACTCATAATCAACCAGCACTTGATCGACCGCAACTATTTGCGAAGGCTCTTGCACTGCCTTACGCAACACCGATACGTGGAACACATCGTGCAGCCCACTCAATTCCACCGATAGCTTCAATCTAAACACTACTTCACCAACACGCTCCAGGATTTCAAATGGTCCAAGGTATCGCGGACTCAGCTTCTTCAAGCGTCGAACCCGCGAAACACCCTTGAACGGCTTGATTTTTAAATACACCCAGTCGCCAAAATCGAACTCCACGTTCCTATGCTTGGCGTTATAGTACTTTGCTTGCCTGTCCTCAGCGATCTTCAACCTTTACTGAATTGTACGTACCATTGAAGTGGCATCTTCCACTGCTTGACGTTTATACAACTTCGACTCGCCTGTCTCCAACCAAGACAACGACATACGACACTTCCTCCCATACAAGGCCTCGAAAGGTGTCATTCCAATACTCGCTTGAAAGCTATTGTTATACGCAAAATCCACCATATACAGGTGATCCTCCCAATGCTTTCCGAAATCTAGGACGCACATGCGAAGCATGTCCTCTATTGTCCTGTTGACCCTCTCGGTCTAACCGTCCGTCTGTGGGTGGAAGGCTGTGCTGAAACTCAGCTTAGTTCCCAACAAACTATGCATCAGCCTCCAGTCGTTCGACGTGAAGCGTCCATATCGGTCACTAACAATACTGGGCGGTACACCATGCAACCGTACGATATTATCTACATAGAGTTTGGCTAACTTTTTCACCAAATCTTCCTTCCTATTCGGGATGAAGTGCGACACTTTTGTCAACCTATCTATGACCACCCAGATGGCGTCATTTCCCCTCTACGACTTTGGCAAACCATGCACAAAATCCATAGAAATGTCGTCGAATTTCCATTCCGGGATAGGAAAGGACTTTAGGAAGCCTCCAGGCTTCTGGCACTCCGCTTTCACCAAGGCACAAGTTTGGCACTTGGCCACATAAAGTGCTACATCCTTCTTTAATCCTGGCCACCAGAATAACTTCTTCATGTCTCTATACATCTTCGTGCTTCCCGGGTGGATTGAGTACTTGGTATGATGAGACTCGTACATTAACTCCTCCCGAAGATTATCAGTACTAGGGACGCATAGACGACCGTCCTTCCTTAGCAGTCCATCCTCAACCGCAAATTGGGAATTTGACCCATCCAAAGATTCATCTAAGATCCTCTTCATGCTGCTATCCTGAACCAAAGCCCGTCGAACTCTATCAGCTAGATCATACTGCACCTCTTTCCAACACAATATCGCCTCGGCACTAGACCGTTTATCAACGCAGGAGATCTCTAATGCCTCCAAATCACGGAACAAGCTCTCATCATGTACCGACAACCAACTGGTCTGCGTAGGAGCCCTGCGGCTCAATGCATCCGCCACTGCATTTCCTTTCCCTGGTACATAATGTATCTCGAAGGTGTAGTCCCCCAAGAACTCCATCCACCTCCGCTGCCTCATGTTCAGATCCTTCTAATCTAACAAGTACTTCAGGCTCTTATGATCGGTGTAGATATCAACTTTCACACCGTACAGGTAGTGCCTCCACAGCTTCAGAGTGAATATCACGGCAGCTAACTCTAGGTCATGAACTGTATAATTCCTCTTATGAACCTTCAATTGTCGTGAACCATAGGCTATCATGCTCCCATGCTATAGCAGAACACAACCCAAACCACTGCCCGAAGCATCACTATAAATCTCAAACCCTTCAGTTCCACTTGGTGAACAAAAAATAGGCGTCGTGGTCAACCGCCTCTTCAACTCTTCAAAAGCATGCTCACACTCCAGCGACCACACAAAGTTCTGGTCTTTCCTTGTCAATGTCGTGAGTGGTAACGATATCCGCGAGAAGTTCTCTATGAAGCACATGTAGTAGCCGGAAAGCCCTAGAAAGCTCCGAACTTTCGCTACTGTAGACAATACAGGCCACTCTCGTATCGCTGCTATCTTTCTGAATCCACTGCTATCCCTTCTCCACTAACAACATGACCAAGGAACGCTACTGAGGATAACTAGAACTCACACTTGGAGAACTTAGCATACAACTGATTCCTCCTCAACGTCTCCAACACCATGTGTAGATGCTTGTAATGGTCCTCCTCACACTGCGAGTATACCAAGATATCATTGATAAATACTATCACGAAATGATCCAGGTATTCTCTGAATGTCCTGTTCATCAGATCCATAAACACGGATGGCGCATTGGTCAACCCAAATGACATGACCGTGAACTCGTAATGCCCAAACCGCGTGCTGAACGCAGTCTTTGGGATATCGCTTTCCCTTATCCTCAATTGGTAATAGCCAAACTTCAGATCTAACTTCGAATATACAGTTGACCCAACCAACTGGTCAAATAGATCGTCAATCCTGTGGATCAAATATTTGTTCTTCTCCGTAAGATTGTTCAACTCCCAATAGTCAATACAGAGCCGCAAGCTCCCATACTTCTTCTTAACGAAAAGAACCGGTGCACTCCAAGGCGATGAACTTGGACGCACATACCCTTGCTCCAACAACTCCTGCAGTTGCGCCTTCAACTCCGCCATCTCTCGCGGCGCTATCCGATACGGAGAGCGTGACACCGGTTTGGCACCCGGTACCAGCTCAATGGTAAAATCAATCTCCCGCTGAGGAGGGGCTCCTGGGAGATCATCTGGGAACACATCAGGATACTCGGACACAACTGGGATACTATCCAGACTTGGCCTAGGCGTTGAAACCTGAACTAAGGTGACAAACAGCTCTGCACCAGACCGAACTGCCTTAATCACTTGAAGGGCCGACATCAAAACTTTACCCGACCCCTTCATGCCCGCAAACGTAGTCTCCCGCTCAGTATGCAGCCCCAACTTAACCTCCTTTCAGTTGCAATCGATGTAAGCTCGCTGCTCCGAGAGCCAGTCCATACCAAAGATTACGTCGAACGCCACTAACGGTAGAACCAACGCTCGCAATTCAAACTCCTGGTCCCCAATCTGAATCTTTACCACACAGAACTTATCCGCGCGCATTGAACACCCGTTGGGCAACAACACATCCAACTTGTCTTTTGCCATCGAGGAAGGGACCCCGATGCGCGATATGAACGTTTCAGACAAGAAGGAATGCGATGCTCCTGTATCAAACAGGGCTCTCGCCGGACGATCGAAAATCAACACAAAGTCTAGCACCAACAAATATAAGCTAACATATAAAAAGGTAACAACTACATAAAGTTAAACTGCTATAATTTAACTCATACCTGTCACCACATCAACTTGTTTCATGGCCTCTTGTAGACCAAGATTATAAACTCTAGGCTGGGCTGGAGCGTGATGGGACGCGGTTGACTCCACCGCCTTCCCTTTCTCTTCATAGGTCGCTTCGGGCATCCTCTCGGACTTTGCACGTCGACTCCAACACTCACGAGCAAAGTGCCCCGTCTTCCCACAGTTGTAGCAAGCTCCTGGAACTCAACTTGCGGTTGCCCCCGACGCACCAGTTGAAGGGGATGAGTTCGAAGTCTTCTACTTCTTATTCCATCTGCGGAATCCTGACTTTGCATTTGGCACTTTGAACTCTGCCTTCTTTTCCCCTAGGTCCTTCTTCTCTTGGACTTTCTTCACAACCTTTTCCAATGACTGGGCCGAATTGACCAAGGCTAGGAAGCCCTGCGCCTTAGGTCCAACAAGGAGTAACTGTAGGTCGTCGCGTAGACCCTCATAAAATCGGTTGGTGTTCCTCTCTTCTTTCGTAAACATAGCACCAGCAAACCGACCCAACCGTGTAAACTCGTGGAGATACTCATCCACGCTTTTGACTCTCTGAGTCAACCCAAGATACTGATTTTCCATCTCAAGCTTCCGAGCAGATGGCAGATATCTGGCCAAGAACAATCTTGAGAATTCCTCCATAGGCACTCAGCAAGCTGCCTTCCCACTAAGAGATGAAATTCTAACTCATCCCACCACAGCCTCGCCTCACTAGACAAGAGGAAGGTCGCTATGGTGGTCTGCTGCCACTCTTTAGTTAACGTGGCCGTCAAGACCCTCTTTATCATAGAGAGTCAATCCTCAGCTTGAGCTGGCGTTCCAACCCCATCGAACCTCGGAGGATTAAAGCCCATTACATGCTTGAGCTGTCTCTCCATAGCCCTCCTCGGCTCTACCTAATCCACTGCCAAGCGCTCCACCACTCTCGGCTCTACCTCCCTAACCGGTTCTTGCTCATTCACAGGAGGTGCGTGATGCATCTGCCCTGCAGGTTGGGCATTTATCATGGCAAAAACTACTTCAGCCACCAACCTGATGGTTTCCTCTAAAGGAGGTGTTGTAGGAACATCCCTCGGTGCACTACTTTTCGCCGATTATGGACGCTCCGATTGACCAACACCACTCCTAGCTGCCTATAATAGCAAAGAACCTAGATTAGACGACACAAAATTGCTAAAAGCAATCATTAGAACACTCATGTTTCACAAAACAAGTGTATTTTTCATTCCTAAGTGGACATTCATGGGTTCTTTTTAATGTTATAACAATGAAGCACACATGTGCTCACCACCCCTGAAAAGAATTCGCCCACGAATTCATTTAAGCCTGACCATAACCAGAAGTCTGATACAAAATTGTAACAACCCCATCCGTCGTGTGGCATATAACAGAATGTCCAGCTGGAACCCAACGCCATATATCACGGACAGTCGTAAGGGTTACATATGAATAACCAAACTATCCAATTAAGACTACTCGTCCTAACACAGAGCATTCTAGCGGAAGCTTTTAAACAATTGAAATAACCCATAATTATATCCAATAAACATGAATGTCCACCACTACTACAACTGGAATGAAAACAAATACACTGAAAGGTACACAGCCATATGGCCTTACAGAGGTTCACTTAATAAAGTAATGTTTTCCATACATTAGCTCGCAGGCTGGCCACACATGACAAAATAAGGAACAACTATTTGCCTTGGCCTTCTAGGGCCAGCACAACAACATGGGCTCCAGCCCACTATTTGGTACTCGGCCCCGCAACACCTGCAAGCAACCTTCCACCGCACGATGGCAAACAAAGCAACGGTCAGCCAAAGCCGAACAAATTATAACGACCCCGCCTAACTCGGGACGACGGTGCTCCTTCCCTGCAATTCATTAGCCAGCTAAACAATATAGTACAAACATGCTTCGCCATAGGTGTAGGCTCGCACGGCCAAACACCCCGTGCACTCAGGGCACATTAACGGTGAATCCTGACACTTCAGCGTCTTCACCACCACCCCCAGGATGGAAACCTCGTGAGCATTTTAGCCTTTTTGACCACTGTCAAGGCTCCCGACTATGCCAACGGCCAGTACCCTTTTCGAGTCTCTCGCACCGAACCACATAGCCCAGGTCCGATTCCACTTACCCGTTGCTCACAAGGCGTAGTACACCTTAAGACGTAGGCACGAGCCAAGCTTCTCTCAGATCCTGACATTTCCAAACAATCACATAACCTAGTTATGTTCAAGGCCTGTTCACAAACCGCCAAGTTAACAGAACAATAATTCCGCTCAGTTTTCCGGGTGCGCCTTGGAGTTAATCCCCAAGGATCCCTGCTGCAATCTACCGCGTAGAAACCCGAAAATCCAAAGCACGGAGTCTTCTCTAGCAAACCATAATAAATGCAACATCACCGATCCAGACCAACATGTTCGGGTAGGCTTCACACACAATGCCTATGTCTGTAGTTCGATTGCGGACTCTATATGCAACACAAGGGGGACTATTCCCGTCAACCCCAAGGAACACCACACACTCGCCGCACACTCGCGGGAGCGGTTTCCCTATGCAAAAAGGAAGATATCTTCACATGCTCAAGTAGAGAATCATTACCCTTGTAGTACGCTTTTGCACAATGGAAAATTACACAGATAGAAGTCTTCTCAATGGGATTTCCTCCACGGATCCGCTCTCGGTTCTCTAAACGGTGCTCCGATGCTCTGTCGGCGGCCGGAATCCTCCTCCTTCTTCCTCCTCTCTCTAACTCCTTGAGAGTTCTTAAGAGAGAAATTAGGAATTGATCCTCTATTTCCGACCTTAAGAGAGCAGGAACTCATCTGGGCCGTCGGATCTTAATTTAAAAAAACGAACGTCTCAGATCCGCTCAAAAATCCCCAAAAATGGGCCGAACACGGCTAGGCACACGGCCGTGTCCTAGGCCGTGTGCCTCGATCCAGGCACGATCGTCGACCACAGAGACTCACAGGGGCTCAGACATGCCCGTGTCGCAATCAACATTCCCATGTCGGGATTCTGACATGCCCGTATCTTGGGACCGTGTCACAGAAAACCGCCACGCCAACCGACACGACTCTTGGGAACAGGGGTAGGCACACGCCCGTGTCAGATGACACGCCCGTGTCACTCTGTCGTGTTTCCTGCCGTGTCCTTCTCTGGACACATCCAGGCAACAGAGGGCTCCACATGGCCTTGGACACGCCTGTGTCCTAGGCCGTGTACCCCTATACAGGCACCAAAAATATTTCCTGGGACGCGACCAGCTTGATAACGATTTTCGGGGCGTTACAGACTTTCCCACGGTTCCCCTCTATAGAATACACACAGCTCAAAAGGTCTTCCATTGTCCTGATGATCCTTTCAGACTGACCATCCATATGAGGATGATAAGCAGTGCTGAAGGTTTGGTGATAGTCCAGATATGCTTGTACTGCCTTCCACTCCTTGGAGGTAAAGCAGCCATCACGATCGGAGACTATCGTCTTAGGCATGCTATGTTACCGTACAGATTGCTCCACAAAGAGACGCACTAAAACATCTACATGTGCCTCCTTCTTCATAGGGATAAATCTGGCGACCTTCGTTAGACGATCCACAATCACCAAAACTAAATCATTCCCACAGCGCGAGCGAGGCAACCCGTGAACAAATTCCATGGAGATATCCTCGAACTTCCACTCAAGGATGGGCAATGACTGTAATAATCCTCCATGGCTCTTGAATTCCTCCTTCACCTTCTGACATGCCTCATAGTGTGTAACAAAATACTTGATCACGCTCTTCATCCCTGGCTAGAACATGGTCTTTCGCAAGTCGCTATACATCTTAGAAAACCCGAGGTGCACTGAATACTTGGAGCAATGTACCTCTTTCAATCTGTCTTCCCAGATTTCCCCACCCCTGGGGATGTAGCGTCGGCCCCGAAAATGTACGAGGCTGTCCATTAGTCTATACTCCTTAGTAGTTCCATCTTCAATTGACTTATTTACAAGGTCCAAAGCAGCATCCTTCCCTTGCTCTGCCCGAATAGGAACTCAGACGTCACATACTATACTCATAGTAGATAGGTACTTAATATACATCTCTTAATGACCCTTGCACACTAACGCGATCTCCATTTCCTCGATCACTCGAGCCAATTCCATACACATCAACCGGGATCCAGTGCTCGATTCTGGTACCTTTCTGCTCAACGCATCTACTACTGAGTTTGCTTTTCCCGGGTACTAGTTCAAGGTAAATTCATAATCACACAAAAATTCTAGCCACCACCGCTGTCTCAAATTCAACTCCTTTTGAGTGTAAACATACTTTAAATTCTTATGATCCGAAAATATCTCGCAGTGGATTCCATATAGATAGTGCCTCCAAACCTTCAAGGCGAACACCACGACACCCAAATCCAAATCATGAACTGAATAATTAGCTTCATTCTACTTCAGTTGTCTCAAAGCATAAGCAATCAGATGCCTGTGCTGCATCAGTACAGCTCCCATCCCTTGATAAGATGCATTAGTGTAGACTTGAAATCCCTCCTTACTAGATGGAAGGGCTAGGATGGGTGCAGAGGTAAGTCTATCTTTCAGCTCTTGGAAGGCAGCTTCACACTAGGGCATCCACTAGTATGGCACAACTTTCTTTATCAGTCCAGTGAGAGGAAGGGCTATCTTTTAGAATACTTTGACGAACTTGCGATAATACCCAAGAAGTCCGAAGAAACTCCATACATTGGCCGCTGACTTCAAAGGCGGCCATTCCTTTGCGGTACGTACTTTGGCCGGATCCACAGCTAGTCCAGTACAACTGATAACATGGCCTAAGAAGGCAACTTCTTAGAGCCAAAATTCACACTTGTTGAACTTGACAAACAAGGTATGCTCCTTTAAATTCTTTAGCGCCAAGGTCAAGTGTTCAACATGCCCTTCCTCTATCTTTGACTAGACCAAAATGTCATCAATGAAGACGATGGCGAATACGTCTAGATATGGCTCAAACACTTTGTACATCAAACTTATGAACACAGAAGGGGCATTTGTGAGCCCAAACAGCATCACAGTGAACTCATATAGAGCGTAACATGAGCTAAATGTTATTTTCTGTATATCCTCCTCTTGTATCATCAATTAGTAATACACCGAGCATAGATCAAGTTTGGAAAACCAGTGCGCTCATACCAACTAATCGAATAACTCATCGATCGGGGGTAGAGGATAGGTGTTCTGCACCGGTAAACGATTGAGTTCCCGGTAATCTATACATAACCATAGCGTTCCATCCTTTTTCTTGACAAACAGGATAAGGGCTCCCCAATGTGATGAACTGGGATGAACAAACCCTGACTCCACTAATTCTTGCAGTTGAACTCTAAACTCTGCGATTTCATCTGGGGCCATTCCGTAAGGGGTCCGAGAGATGGGCTTGGTACCAGGTACTAACTTAATTTGAAAGTCCACCTCTTTTTGTGGGGGTAATCCAGACAATTTCTCAAGGAACACCTCAGGGAAATCTCGTACTATTCGCACATCTTTAAAATCAACTACCACCTCTTTTAGTTCAAAACAGATCATATATACTTCATCCCCTCTCATATGGGCCTTTAAGGTCTGAATTGAAGATAATAACATACGGGGTGCAAATCTAATACCTTGAAAGATGACCTCAGAGTCCCTAGGCCTCAAGGAAATTCGTTTCTCCGCACAACCAATCCTTGCATGGTGCCAATCTAACCACACCATGCCCAGAATGAGGTCAAATTCTGGCATTCTCAACACTGTTGCAGGGGTTTCAAAGAACTTTCCTACCAGAAGTACCTCCAATTCACACTTTGCGGATGAGGTCATCTCAGAGCCATCCAGGAGGCGTACTCTCCGAGTAATACTGGTGAAGTATTGCACTCCTTCTAGGTATTTAACGAAATCTGCTGAGACAAACCGTGTGTGGCACCGGTATCGAATAGGGTGTAAGCTGATTTCCCACCAACCATCACGGTGCCTAAGTATCAATTATACAGTCTCAAGCTAGACTCTTGGTATATATTAGACTATTTAAAGGGGAATGCTTATTACATAGTAATTAAATCACAACATACCGACATTCACGTACTAAGGATTCCTCTCCTGCGCCATGTCCAGCGTAAACACCTGATCCCGAGGAGGTCTAGGGTTCCATCCTCATGGTCCTCGTCCTCGACCACGCATATTTCCCCATCCTCGTGGAGCTACCGGAGGAAGGGCAGGGAGAGCATTTCCACCTAGCTGTGGGCAAAATCGCCAATTGTGGCCCGGCTGGTTGCACTAGAAGCAAACTTACTCATACTGCTCCATAGGCTGCAGGTACAGTTATTGCGGTGGAGGTAGAGCTTGCTACATGGCTGGATGCTCCATTCTAAAATTCTGGCGGAAGCGACCCCC
Source organism: Platanthera guangdongensis (assembly GCA_039583875.1). Lineage (NCBI taxonomy): Eukaryota > Viridiplantae > Streptophyta > Magnoliopsida > Asparagales > Orchidaceae > Platanthera > Platanthera guangdongensis. The sequence continues at coordinate 95,073,553 of CM077149.1, forward strand.
GCCTATGTTGTTTCCTCTCCCTCTATTATCCGGCCTCCTCCTATATCTAGGGCCAGCCTCCATCACACCCTCAGCGGGTCTTATTTTACTACCCAAGTGATCTGCCTCTAGCCTTTTTGCCATATTGATTATCTTTGCTAAGCTTGAATCTGCTATAAAAAAAGGGCTTGCCTCAGGGGATCCCACAAGCCTTTGTAAAATTATGTTGCATACCTCCTGTCATTCAACTCGTATGCGTCAACAAAACTCGCAAGATGCTTGAAACTCTCGCTAATATTCTGTAACTGTCTTGGATCCCTGTTTCAGCTCCTGGAATATTTCTTCAAGTTTTCCCGAGCGGTAGGAGGGATGAAGTGTTCCAAGAACGCTTCCATAAACTAACTCCAACTAATTTCCGTATACACCCGGCCTTGAAAGTTGGAGCCCATGAGGGGCTTCCACCACCTCTTGGCGTGGGATTCTAATACTGGCACGGCTAATGTCACAGCTATGTTGGCTGAACATCAGATTCCGGCCGTTATTTCTTGCACTGAGTTGAGCCATTCCTCCGTACGCACGGACGACTCTATCCCATGATATGCAGGTGGAGAGATGCTCAAAATCAGCTTAACCAATTAGATCTAGGGGCTTGCTGTTGCACTAGAGCCTGTTGAGCCCTAAACATGTCCAAAATAGCCGTGAGCGTCTGTCCTAGGTCCGACTGTTGAAACTTAGTGGATACGGAAGGGGAGGGGTGCCCACAACTAGGTCTACATTACCCGGGATCTACATAAAAGGTACAAACCTAAGGTCATGTTGGCTAATCATAGGGTCATGACTGGACATACTTAGTGTGAATTACATATGTGCACACCACTGCTTCTGCTGAGTCAGTTTGTCCACAAACTGACCAATTGAGAATGGGTGGCTCCATTGTTCCTTCTTTAGTTGAGGATCGTTGAAAGCTGATACCATTTGTAACATACACCCTCCCGAAACACATGAGACGGCCGAGGGAAGTCTTATGCCCAGAACAACCCACTTGTGGTAGCGCCAACATATGGGTCTTCCTGTACCACAAGACACCTACCTTTCCGGCTAAAACCAATATCATCATTGCCAACCCAACATAATAATATAAGCAGAAGTCAAAATCCACAAAATTATATAGTCCAAATACATCAAATAAAAGAAGCAACCAAGGATTCTATACTATCAGAGTACATCATGCCAAGAAGGCTACAAAATAAGTTTCTCATAAACTCACATCAGTTACTGACGTCAACGATGGTATCGTCACTTCAGACCCAGTCACTCTGGCCTGTCTGCCCTCCTGCAAGACTTGCTGCTGGATTTCCTCCTAAAAATGAAGATGTAGCAACTGTTAGTAATAAATACTAAGTGGTTATCACATCCGCTCCCCGAGGAGACTCTTAGGCACCAGTGGAGAAAAGAAGATAGTACAATATATATAATAGTTGTAGTACAAAACAAGTGCCAAGGTGCTAAACTATATCAGAGTATATCAAGCAACTACAACAATATATACTAGCAGTTCTACCAACTATAGCAGTGTATAAGTATGAATATATAATAGGATGTAACTTAACTTATATGAATGCCCACACAAATATATAAGTTAAGGATCGGCTTAACAGTAAAGTAACTCATCATATAAGAGTGCCCATACAAACTTATATGATAAGGATCTTGTGTGTGTAACATAATGCAATGTTATGAATGGAATGTGATGACTCACCCATGTATGCAAATGCACTTTCTATGTCGACATAGAATTGTAGTTCCCACTTTTTGAGCTGGTAGCTAACCTCTCAGATGTCATCCGTCGTGGCCAGACAGTGACAGTGGAACGGGCTTTCCACTACTAGGAGGGCATCCACACTACCAAGCTTAGGCCTCTATACTACTCAATGCTAAGAACACAACAGCGGAGCTCATAGAGGCATCTTGGGTAGATGTGCAACAAGTACACAACCCAAACTGGCCAACCGGTGTGGCACGTAAAGGGCATCAGGAATGAGCACCGAGGACACAACCAATCCATCCACTTGGTATGGAAGGATACCCCAGGAATGAGCACCGAGGACAAAGCCCAACCGCACAAAGTCTATCTATCAACTACATTCGGTGTGACGACTGGCGAGCCCGTAGACCTATCACACTATCCTTAACCCAGGATTATGACACCGTATATCAACTCACACCGCATGCAATTTCATATGGCCTTACCATCAACTGTAACATCCCTCAAACAACAAGTCCCATAGGAGTGGATTTGTCATGACTAGGTCATGACAAAACCTTAAGAAGCTCAAGAAGAACAGATGAACTAGGGCGTGAAGGTAGAAATCACCCTAGTCTGCAAATAAGACAACCAAACCACCAAACATGGAGTTTGACTTTAGAGCTTTACCTTGACTCCTTGACCCCACCGTAACCTTCATAACCCTTTAGGAGGTTCAGTGGTCCACTAAGGGCCCACTGGGATCAACCCAAGAGGTCAAGTTGACTAAAGTCAACCTAAAGCCCAAAATGGTCAAAGTACCTTAATAAGGGTCAAGTAACCACCAAGGTGTCAAACCAACCCTACCCAAGTCTCCCTAGACCTTAGGGGAAGCCAATGGGTCACTAAGGACCCATTGGGGTCAACTCAAAAGGTCAAATTGACCAATGTCAACTCAACCCTAAATTGGGTCAAATTAACTCAAGTAAACCCAACCAAGCCCTATTCACTTGGGCTAAGCCCAATTGGTGTGTTCTACAAGCTTTAGGAGGCTGATTTTTACGTAAAATACCACTCAAATTCTGGTTGGGGTGACTATGAGAGAGAAACCTCAATTTCCCTTTAATAGAGGAGAGATAAAGAGAGAGAAAGAGGCCATTCATGGCCAAAGGATGTAACTCCCCTGATTTTTTGTGTTTATTTTAATTCCCGTAGTGATGTATTTTGACGTCAGGGCGTTACGTTGACGTGTAGTGAACAGGTGTCGTTTTTTGGAGCATGGGTTTGCTCAGTGGGTTTTTCTGTGTGGTTGGTTTTGGCTTGGTTATGCACCTTCCCTCGTGAGCCGGGTCTATTTTGGTGACTCGGTGGAGCTTTTTATAGGGATGTGGTGGCGTTTTATCTTCGGCTGGTGTTTTACCCGAGTTTGGTTTGTCAGATTTTGATTTTAACTTCGCCGTTGGATTCGTAGCGCTGGTATTTAGCTATGGTGCGATTTTCGTAAGATTCCGAGTTGGTTTTGATTTCGGGTCGTTTTGTGATTGTTTATTATTAATGGTAATATAATATTGAAAATTATTTATATATTTATATATATAGCTGGTTATGAGGGTCACGTCAAAAAACCTATTCGTCATATTCCTAACCCGAGCGGCGATGACTTCATAAGCGGAAGAGAAGCGGTGACTTCCTATTCGGTTGGCCGGCGATAGAGAGCGATTCGGTGGTCAGTTTTGTCATGAGATTAGATATTTGGAAAACTCTCGCCGAGATCTTCACGTTCGTGGTAAGTTTTCCCCGTTTCTCCAATTTTTGTGTGTTAGGATTTGTGGTTTTGACCTCCTTTCCCCCAAAAGTTTTAGGAAACACTGCTTAGGGATTTTGGCAGCCGATCCTTGTCGTGGAGCGCCGGATTTCCAGAGTTTTGATGCAAGTGGTGTTCTTCTTCTTGCAAACATTTCTTGTTTTTCTTTTGTTCATTTCTTCTCGTTAGAAGGTTGTAATAATATAGGACATAGTCTTAAAAGAACACTTAGAGTAGTATAAGTTTCGGCCAAGAATTCGTCGAATATGGTGTACAACCAAAGGTATTTTCGTCGAATATAGGGGTAGTAGACCATCAAGAATTCTTCGAATATGAGGATTTAGACAAAGTGAAAATTCGTCGAAGAACATCATATTTGATGAATATAGGTGTATTTGCTTAAGTCCATTTCGTCGAGTATCGACTTGCATGGCGTTGAGTGAAGTAAGATTCGTCGAGTATCTTGGAATCGAGTTCGTCGAGTATCGGCGGACGTGGAATTGAGTGAAGGTAAAAGGCGTTGAGTGGACTCGACGATTCATCGAGTATGGCCTAGAGTAGGAGGTGTTGAGTGCATTTGTCGAATTACGTGTGTTTAGCTTAGGGTTAGGGAGCATTGAGTGACCGGTCCGCCAAGTCAAAATCGTCGAGTATCGTTAGTCTATTTGTCGAATATCATTGTCTTCGTCGAGTATCCGAAGTAAATTCTTCGAGTATTGATGCAATCTCGGCAAGTGCACTGATCGTCGTCAAGTAATAAACTGAGGGAGTTATCCTCCGAGTATCGAATCTCTCGAGGAGTGCAGATTAGGAGTGTTATCTTCCTCGTTGGAAAGTGATCACAAACGCAACAAAGGTTTGGGGGTTGAGTTTTTGTTATAAAACAGCTAAAATTATTTGCGCGGGTCGCCTTCACCACTTTGCAATGGTGGAATACTCCATTGAGTATTAGGGCGTGTGGTCGTAACCGTTGAGGGTCAAAAACACCTCTTCGCCAAGCCATCCCCTAACACACGTTGGTGCGGAGCATCACCAAGCAACAACCCAAAGCAAGCAAAGGAAGTAAAGCTAAACCATGAACTACAACAACATTTGCAATAGTAAACCCTCATGAACATTGTTAAGAGTTCCTAGCAAGTTTAGCTAACATCCAAAGCATATAAACAACATCCAAATGAGAGTAAAGAGGAGATTTACAACCCAATGCATGAAGGCTAGCCACGATTCTCGGCCGGATTCGAAGGTTGTCGGTCTTTGTCCTGGCTCGGACGGTAGTTGATGTACGAGGAAGCTTGAAGTGCTGTCACCTACTTCAATGGTGTTTTCCCCGTCTTCTTCACGATCCGTGAGGGCTCGTAGTCGCCGGTGTTGAAAGTGAAATCTCGGTCTCTTGTGGAGTTCACCCTTGGGGAAGGGGTGATCGCGCACCTACTTCTCTCCTAAAAGCCAAATAGAAAAAGAAATGGGGACTGACCCAAGGGCTCAACGTGCAGGTCCAACCACACAACCGGAAGATCTTAGAGCGCTTCTCCTTAGCCAAAAGCCGAGCTAAGGCTACCTCAAAAAGTGTAAGAAGATCTGAACATTATTAAGCGTGCCTTCTGAGGTGCCCCTTGTGTCATATTTATAGTTTTCTGAAAACGGCCTGCAAATAACCAACCTCCGTTATTTTGAACAGCTATGTGCAGCCCAACTGGGCCGACCAACTGCGTAACTCCGCTATTCTAACAAGCTATTCACACCCCGGGGAAGGGCATTCAGGTAATTATGCCTTTGGTCCCCACTAGGCGGGTCCCAAGGCTCTGGAGGTCAGCTCGCCACAACTCTCCACCTCCATGGGGCAGATGTGACATGGCTCCCGGAGCTAACCTTCTCTCCTTAGGCGAACATGAGCCAAGACACCGCGGCCCACCGGTGCTCACTCTAAAGCGGGCTGGCGGTCGAGTCGCTTATAGGAGAGCGGGCTGGCCGGTCTGAGACTATCACTACCAAAGCTCCAGAGGAGCTCGCTGATCTGGGTTCAACAAGATCGGAGTCTCAACCCCGGATGTTAGTTCAAAAAACGCTGAGCTCTGATCGACGAACGCCGAGCTCCGTTCGATGAACGTCGAGCTCCGTTCGACGAACTCCAATCTCAAACCTCTGCTCGACGAACATTGAGCTCAACCCTCTGTTCGACGAACACCGAGTTCAACCCTCTACTCAGGTCAATGAAAGCTGGGTCTAGTTCAATGAACTCAAGGTGGGTGCGGGATGGATGGGCCAGCTCACGCAACTCTCCTGCTTAGCTTAGGTGAGAGCGAGTTGGCCTCTCTAAGTTTTCCCACATACTGCTCTGGCTCGGTCAGGCCGTCTTGGCCCACTCGCCTCTCCTGGTGGACCCACTCGGCGAACACGGGGTTGTACACAATCCCCGCTCTTTTTTAGCTTGACCAAGCTCGGAAAGAATCATCCAACCCACGTGTTCGGTGAGTGCTTTGCTGAGCTGTCAAGGAATATTTTGGTGTGTCCCACCCTCACGGTATAAATATGCCACCGAACCCTCTTGAAAAATCCTGCGTTCTTTTAGACTTCTCAGTGAGCTGCAATTGTACGATGCCTACAATTGAGGAGATGCGATCTTGACTAGCGGCCGCAAGGGAAAAGACTGGGGAGGTGGCTCTCGAGGCCTCCCCGTGGTTGGCGCGCGGATCGCCCGGCCTCCTCTTTAGGTCGGTAAAAGGGAAAATCGTTAGGTGGTCTTCGGAAAATGACCTCCCGGGCTCCAGCTCGGCGGCTGGCATCGAGGTTGCTCATTAGGTATGCGCACATCCCGCCTGATTCGTCACTATGCTTCTGACTTCTCTTTCTGCAGGTGCCGTCCGCGTAAGGATGGAGGCGGTGGAGGGGAAGGGTGTCATTCCCTATCGCTATCATATGAGCAGGACGCCAGCCCTTCGGGCCAGAAGCACCCCCCTCCGGAGACTTCCCGGTTGACAATTCCCCCTGGGTTGGGAAAATCCTTCCTGGTTCTTGAGGGAGGACTCTTCCAGGGCCTGCCGGGCTCTTTTAGGCCACTAGCTGGTGCAGGCGACGTGCCGACTCCCGGTGAGTTCATACGTGTGTCCGTTTGTTATCGCTCGCTCTTTCTGCCCCACCACTTCGCAGGTTATAATGCGATTTCCTCCTTTGATGCCGAGATGAGCGAGGGATATTCGCGCTCACCTGATACAGATCACATTTCCGAGTACCTGGGAGATCCGTCGGATGTGATAGGGATGAAGAAATAGGTGACACGGCTGTTCTAGAAGCACACACAACTACTGCAGGAGGTTTTCAATAGGGTTGACAAGGACAAGGCCGAAGTGGAGGAGTGTCTTGTAGTTCTGGAGGGAGGGAGGCGCCCAGCTGATGGGGACAGGGTTACTTCTCCCTGGGTCCCCATAACGCGAGCCGAGGAGCAGCTTAGGCACGCCATGGAGCAAGTCGTCCTGGCCTAGCAGGAGCTGGTAGCGGTTCGCGAGTACCATTATCCTCGCGTGCCGCCCCGATCCAGGAAGCTGAGGCGGGGCAGGTGGAAGTGGATCCAGTACTAACCAACCTACCCCCTCCCGCCAGCCGATCGCCGTGCCAGGATGCATCTGCATCTCAGACCAGATCGCTTAGGAGGGTTTTCCATTCTCGAACTATTTTTAATCTGTAATAATTTGGGACTTCTCTCGCCCGCCGATGGGCTTAATGTTTGTCATACGTTACTTTTATTTTGTTGCTATCTAGTTTTCCTTGGGTGAATGTGGATGAAGCCCACTTGCTTGCCCACCGCTTCTTTAAGAGGGCGCGAGATCGCTGAATCGGCTTGCCCTGACTGCCTGTCTAACCTTGCCTGGAGAGAGCCGAGAGTTCACAGATTGCGAACCCGTGCGACTCCCCTATTGTTCTAGGCGGGTGCAAGCCGCAGCTCGCCCGCCTTTCGTGTGGGCGCGAGTTGGCGCAACTAGCTATCGAACGGTCTTTGTGGCGCGGCTACGAGCTGAGAAGTTGAACTGTCAGGGCTCATATTGCTATGCGCACATTTCCCGTTGGCGGAAGATATTCCCGCCATTTTTCTTTCTATAAATAGGCCTTGCCGGCCCTTGCTCACCCACCTCATTTAAGATTTCCCCTTCTCCCTTGCTTCCTGTGACCCTCGGCTCGCCCGCTTCCTGCGAGAACTTCCTTACCCCTTAGCAAGCTCTCTGCGAAATGGGCGGTGGTAGCGGCGATGCGGATGGGCGGGCCAAGTGCGCCTGGACCTTTTCCAAGCACGACTTTCCCCCTACCGCCATTTATGAAGGCGAATTCTTCGACACCATCGGCGACCACATTCCTCCAGCTTTCGTGGCGAGGCGACCTGGGCAGTGGGAAAAGATAAACGATCTCTCTGGAGGGGAGCTCGACATCCCTTTGGTGCACTTCGAGGCGGGCCTCCGGCTTCCCCTATGGCCCGAGGTTCGCCAGATATTGAAATACTTCGGTGTCGCCCCAGGCCAGATGACCCCGAATTCCATAGCCATTATGGTCAGATTCGCCTGATTCCTGCAGGAATAGCGGGTTGAGTTTAGCCTCACGGTCTTCTGCAAGTTGTTCTCTTTTCGTGCGAAGAATGACGGGACCGCCCACTTCTCTAGCGGCCACGTCAAGGTGCGGGAGACCGTCAATAAGAGCCATAATTGGCTTAAGAAATTCGTGTTCGTCAAGGGGGACTTCGGCAATGTCCCCTTCTCACTGGTACAGCTCAACGAGGCGAGCTACCACCACCTAGCTTGGGGGGCCATGTAGCAGAGCTACCGCCACCTAGCTTCGTAGGGAAGAACTTTGAGGTCGCCTTCCTGGGCCGGAATGTGGACAACCTCTCCCCCGTCTCGCCCGGGGGAGGTAAGTTACTCGCGCTTCTCCTTTCTACTTTGATGATTTTTCTGCTTTAACTTTCCTTTCTCGTAGGCGAGCGGGACATCCCCCACCACCCTCCTTATGAGAGCGCTCGGCTCGCTTCCAGCAAGCTCGCCCGCATCGAAGCCGCAGCCTCCGCTCTACCGGAGACACCAGCATGTGCCGTCTAGAAGCGGCCCAGCCGCAAACAACCTCCACCACCGCTTCCCAAAAAGGTGAAGGCCATGGGCGATGCGCCTACCGCGGCCCAAAGGAAAGGCAGGGCCACAGCAGCCCAGCCGACCAAGGATCCCGCCCCCGCATCTGCATTGGCCAGCGGTGCCCCTAACGAGGTAGCTGGCACCTCCGGGCCGCAAGAAGTGACGCGGCCCGCCGTGAAGCCGGTGTCGAGAAGGCACCGCAACTTCAGCTACGACGAGAAGTTCTTAGATGAGCTCGGTGTCCCGCTCCTGCTGTGGGATAAGGAGTCGAACCGGGCGATCATCTCCACACTGCTGCTGAAATGGCTGAAGCAGGAAACTATCAACAGAGAAACCTACAACTTCTCTTTCAGCCTCTACTCGTGGGAGGGCGCCACCATCTATGACGAGGAGGCCACACGGGTACTGATCTATGAGACAGCGCAGGCCCAGCTCCGCAGCCTGGACTTATCCCACATGGTCCGTCGGCGGTGCACCCAAATGGAGAAGAACGCCCCCTCGCTCAAGAGGCTGGCGAGCGAGAAGGAGGAGGCCCGCTGCCTCACCCAGGAGGAGGCAGAGCGACAGAGGGAGAGGTCGGATACAGCAGACAGCGCCGTCGCAATTTTGGAGAAAGAAAAGGATGCGCTACAGGAGTGGGTGCGAGAGCTGGAGTCCGTAGGGGTTGCCCCGCCGCCCTACAGCAGTGGCTGCCAGCTCGTGCACTATACCAAGTACAAGCTGGAGGAAATGATGTTGAAGAATGGCGCTAGCACGACAAAGTATAATCTCAAGATGCTACGGCGGGCTAACCTCATCAAGAGCGAGGGCGCGGGCCTCTCTGCGAGCGACGTATTACCGACACTATTCCTTTCGGTGCCGGAGCTAGAGACAAGTCCTACCAGACCCTTTAGGATTTATCGCCCGCGAGCTCGCCTCGCCGAATTACCACGTCTTGCCTCTTATGTATGTTTATTTTATTATAATGTAAATGCGGGCTGAGTCCCGATCTTGTATTTTTGTCGATCAATGAACTATTTCGTACCCGCCTCTCGTATATATGTATATATTACTGCTGCTTGTGATGCTTCTGTGCGATGTGGATTCTCTCTTCTTTTGTTTTGCGACTTGTTTTGGTCCTTCCACACGCAATTCCTTATTCTGAGTCTTGCCAGCGAGATCACGTGTCCCCTAAAGACTTAGTTTATGAAGCTTATGGGGCCGGTTAGCCAACTCGCGAGTTGCGACCCGCCTCCTTAGTCCACGTCCTCCATGCCGCCTGCTGGCTAGAGGAGGCGAGCCGACTCGGCTCGGTACTGAGCCGCCGGGTTCCGTGCTAGCTGACCCTTATTAGACACGGCCTGGGTTCTCGCCGCCTTGGTCGTTATCTTGGGTGCAGTGCGATTATGTTGGACCCATTTCGTTAAATTTGTGACTTCTTCCTCAGTCATTCGGATGACTAGGCCTCCGACTAATATCATTGTTTTATTTATCGAGACCTATCTTGCCAGCCAGTTGGTTGCCGGAATAGACTCCGAGTGACATACAGCCCTGCCAGCTAGGTGAGAGCCTATCAGCGGGATCTGTTCGGGGACTGAGTTGGCACACACGAGTGACATCCAGACCTACCAGCTAAGTGAGAGCCTGCTAGCTGGAACTGCTCGGGGTCTAGGTCGACACACACGAGTGACATCCAGCCCTGCCAGCTAGGTGATAGCCAGGCAAAGGGATCTGCTTGGGGTCTAGGTTGACACACATGAGTGACATCCAGCCTTGGAAGCTAGGTTAGAGCCTGACAACGGGATCTTTTCGGGGTCTAGGTTGACGCACACGAGTGACATCCAGCCCTACCAGCTAGGTGAGAGCCTGATAATGGGATCTGCTTGGGGTCAGAGTTGACACACACGAGTGACATCCATCTCTGCTAGCTAGATGAGAGCCTGTCAGCGGGATCTGCTCAGTGTTTGAGTAGATGCCGTCGAGTGACATCCAGCCCTACCAGCTAGGTGAGAGCCTGACAGCGGGATCTGCTCGGGGTCTGGGTTGACACACACGAGTGACATCCAGCCCTGCCAGCTAGGTGATAGCCTCACAGAGGGATCTGTTTGGGGTCTGAGTGACATTCATCCCTGCCAGCTAGGTGAGAACCTGACAGTGGGATCTGCTCGGGGTCTGGGTTGACACACACGGTGACATCCAGCCCTGACAACTAGGTGTGAAACTTGCAGCGGGATCTGCTCGGGGTCTGGGTTGACGCTATCGAGTGACATCCAGCCCTGCTAGCTAGGTGAGAGCCTGGCAGCGACATCTGCTCGTGGTCTGGGTTGACACACATGAGTGACATCCAACCCTGCTAGCTAGATGAGAGCCTGACAGTGGGATCTGCTTGGGGTCTGAGTAGACACCGTCGAGTGACATCCAGCCCTACCAGCTAGCTGAGAGCCTAGCAGCGGGATCTGCTCGGGGTTTGGGTTGACACACATGAGTGACATCCTTCCCTGCCAGCTAGGTGAGAGACTGGCAGCGGGATCTGCTCGGGGTCTGAGCAGACTACATTGAGTGACATCCAGTCCTGCCAGCTAGGTGAGAGCCTGGCAGTAGGATCTGCTCGGGGTCTGGGTTGACTCAAACGAGTGACATCCAACCCTGCCAGCTAGGCGAGAGCCTGATAACTGGATCTGCTCGGGGTCTGAGTAGAAGTCGTCGAGTGATATCCAGCCCTACCAGCTAGGTAAGAGCCTGACAACGGGATTTGCTCGGGTTCTGAGTAGACGCCGTTGAGTGACACCCAGCTCTGCCAACTAGGTGAGAGCCTGACAGCGGGATCTGCTTGGGGTCTGCTTAGTGAAATCTCCACCTACTCATTTGAATCATTGCAGGAGATTTGGCATGTGAAGAAGCTTTATTAGGAAAAAGGCATCATTTTCATATCTTATGGGTAAAAGCGTTTCAAGTCATCAACACTCCGGATAAGACTTAGGGTCTCTCCCTCCACATTCCGGAGGCGATACCCTCCTGATTTCAAGGCCTCTTTTACAATGTATGGACTCTCCCAGTTTGGGTTGAGTTTCCCAACGACTGCTGATCTTCCCGCTGCATCTCCTTCTTCAAGATCAAGTCCCCTTCCGCAAATTGCTTGATTCAGACGTGCTTGTCAAAGTACTTAGCCATTCTCCTCTTCACTTCTTCCTGCAGGATGGAGGAGAGGTCACGCAGCTCCTCCACCATGTTAAGGGAGAGACGAAGCTCCTATTCCTTTTTAGTCGTCCATTCTTCTCTGCCTTCCTACGCCATGACCACCCGAGGCGTATGGACTTCAAATTCTATGGGGAGTGCCGCCTCCCATCCATGGGAGAGCTTGAAGGGGGTCTCTCCTGTGGCTGTGTTGGGGATGGTCCTCAGGGCCCAGAGGACTGAGGGAAGCTGCTCCACCCAGCTCCCCTTCAGGTTTTCAACCTTCTTCTTCAGGAGGTTCACAATAATCTTGTTTGCCGCCTCCACCTGCCCATTGCTCCTAGGGTGGTGGACCGAGGTAAATCTGAGGTCAATTCTGAGCTGCTCGCAGAAGCTAATGAATTTCGCACTGGAGAACTGAGGCCCATTTTCCTTGACAATGGTCTGGTGTAGACCATGGTTGCAGATGATCCCCCCCCAGACAAAATTTCTGATGACTTGGGAGGTCACCTTGGCCAGCGCTTTCACCTCCAGCCACTTGAAAAACTAATCTATCATTACCAACAGGAACCTCCTCTGCCGGCTGGCCTGGGGAAATTGTCCAACCAAATCCAATCCCTAAATTGCAAAGGGCCAGGGGTTCGTGATGCTCTTGAGGCGCTGAGCCGGTTGTATTTGGAGGGGGCAAACAACTAGCATTTGTGGCATATCTTTGTGAATTCTGCAGTGTCGTGCCCAGGGTAGGGCAGAAGTATCCTTGTTTGACAATCCTCCCTTCCAGGGTCCAGCTCTCGGAGTGGCTTCCACACTCCACGGAGTGGACTTCTTCCAAGATCTTCTGCACTTCCCTCTCGGCCAAACAATGGGCCAGCATCCTGATGTGTAAAAAATCATCTAACGGACTACAATTCTAATAGGCAAGTGTACCTATCATTTTATAGTATAGTGATATAAATAAATCAAGGTCGTATAAAAACTCGGGGCAGACAAGTACTATTACTCACAATGACTCTATTATCCGACCGAACGATTGATGGGTTTTGAAAATGAAAATGAACTAAGCTTAATTAAAAGAGAAATATACTAGTGCGAAAGAGTGCTTGATCGACGATTCACTTTGAAATAAAATAACAGAATAAATTAGTTTAACATTTGCAACTCTATTAAGACCGTGATGGATACAAAAATAAGAAGTAATCTCGCTAGAGCATTAAATCTCCTAACTTCTAGACGTTTTGACCAAAATCTCTTTGCAAATCAAAAGGCCTAAAGTCGCATTATCGAGGTGACCCGCACTATTGGATTTGACTCCAATCCGGAGGATTTACGTCGTCCTATCTCTAGGATTGCATGCAACTCCTTCCTTCCTTGAGTAATCTTTCACATTCACGACCATCTCGGCTACTCAAATATGAGATCGGAATCTACTACTGTATACTAGAAATACGGGGTTGATAAGAAATAAATCAAGGTCGGATAAAAAAATAAAAAAAATACAAATGCAAACATAAAATAAAAGATGCGTTATTTCATCGCAAAGTTCATCGCGATCAGGCATAAAACACAATTAGCTAAGCATTATATAGAGAGAAAAAGGAAACATTCATATTCATTAATAAAAGAAGATAAGAGTACATAACAAGAGTAAGATAACTATTACATGAAGAAATAAGAGAAGACAACAAGAAAGAAATACAACTACAAGAAAGGAATACCACTATTAGAAATTCTCTAACTCTTCACACCCTCTTATGCTTGAGGCAATGGTTCGTTTTATAGATGAGGGGGGAAGGTTCTAGATGGATAAAATGAAGAGGCAAAGGGGGTGGCCGGCCATGCATGTATGAAGAGGTGCATGAATGACATTTAATGAGGGGGAGAGAGAAGAGGCTACATGCATGCATTTTAGCATAAAGAAAAATAAAATGACATATAAAATTAAAATAAAAAAAGAGGGGGGATGGATGAGAAATAGAGAGGGGGGGGGGAAGAAAATAAAAGGCGTGAATGAGAAATAAATAAGAGAGAAGGGGTGAGTGGGGAGATGCATGAGGAATAAAGAGAAGAGAAAATAAAAAAAAGGGAGAGAGAGAGAGAGGGGATGAATGAGGGGGCTGGCCAAGCATGAATGGGGAGAGAAATATGAAAAGAAATTGATGAAAAGGAGGGAGGGAGTCAGTCATGCATTAAATGGGGAGCCATGCAAGGTGGCTGGATGCATGCATCATGGTTTTGGGCTTGAAGAGGATCTCGGGCTTCTTTCATCATTGAAGTGGGCTTGAAGAGGAGCTCAGGCTGCACCAATTGAAGGTGGCCGGGACAATTGCATGGTGCGGCGATGGCGACGACAACATTGAACATTTTATTATTCTTCATCGCAATAAGCGCGACCGCAACAACATTCCTACATATTTATTCTAAACATAAATATGTGAGATAAAATTTAAATATAAGATTTATTAAATAAAACAAACATAATCTTTATAAATTTATAGTAATATTATACTAAAAATACAGATAAATTACACTCATCACATCCCCAAGAGAGTCTTCCGATACAATTGCCCGTCCCTGACGAGATAGTATGCCGACTTGTATCTGAACTTCTTCCTGTCCATCCCCTCTATATACTCCCCTGTGGAGAGGAAAGTTGTGAACAGGTCAATCCACGAGGGGTGTTGATCCACCTCCATCAGATCCCCCTCTTCTATGGAGGGGCAGAACAGATCCATAATGGTACCCCCCACCCGGTGATCGTGCTTTGCCAGCTGATCGACCTTCTCGTTCTCCTCCCTGGGCATGTGTCAGATGGAGAAGGTCTGAAACGTTCCGATGTCTCCCTTTACTTTTGTTAAGTATAGCCGGAGGGTAGGCTCTCTCGCCTCGAACTCCCCATTGTTCTGGGAAGCCACCACCATGTAGTCAGTGAGGACATCCACGTAGAGCACCCCCAGCTCCCTTGCCAGGCATAGTCCTGCTATTACGGCCTTGTTTTAGGCCTGGTTGTTAGTGATGGGGAAGTGCACCACCACCGTTTGCACAATCCTTGTCCCCTGGGGGCTTTCCAAGATTACCTCCACCACCAAGGAATGTCTCCTCGAAGCGTTATCTACCATCACCTTCCATAAAGTCGGGCGATTAAGCTCTTCCTCCACCACCTTGACCACGTAGTCTGCCAAAAAGTCGGCCATTGCTTGGGCCTTGATCGAGAGGCGGGGGACGAAGGAGATGTCGAACTCACTCAGTTCCACAGACAACTTAGCTAGCTTGTACGAATGCTCCACCCCCTTAAAGATGGTGCGGAGGGGATTGTCAGTCACCACACGGATGGTGTGTGCCTGAAAGTAGGGCCAGAGGCTCTGGGCGGAGATGACCAGAGCGAAGGCCAGCTTCTCCAAGATTGGATATCGAAGCTCAGCCTTCCTGAGGACCCGACTCACATAGTATATAGGGAGTTGCCTCTTCCCCTCTTCTCGAACCAGGATGTAGCTCAGGGCCTATTCCATCCCCAAGATACAAGTACAGGTCCACCCCTCCTTTCGTCCCTTGGAGCAGTAGAGCCTAGGTCAACTGCTTCATCATGGCCTGGAATGCCTCCTCGCACTCACTTGACCACTCAAACTTCTGGCCCCCCATCAACGTCTTGAAGAGGGGGGAGCACTTCTCCCCGGCCCAGGAGAGGAACCTACTCAATCCTGCTAGCTTTCCTATCAATCGCATCACCTCTTTAGCATTCCGAGGCAATCCCAGCTCCATGATGAATTTGACCTTGTTAGTATTTGTCTCGACCCCCGCGGGGGTGAGAATATGTCCCAAGAACTTCCCCCCGCTAGGCCAAAAAACGCACTTCAGGGGGTTCAGCCACATCTTATATTTGTGCAGGGTGGCGAAGGATTCCTCCAGGTCCTGGAGATGAGAGTCCACGTCTCCACTCTTTATCATAAGGTCATCTACGTACACCTCCAGGTTCCTCCCCACCTATTCCGAGAAGACCCTATCCATCATCTTCTGGTATGTCTCCCCTGCATTCTTCAGCATAAAGCGTATCATCTTGTAGCAGTAGCACCAATCCCCCGTGATGAACGAGACATCTTTGATGTCCGGGGGGTACATCCTAATATGGTGGTAACCTGAAAATGCATCTAAGAAGCTCATTACAGGAAAACAATGGCTGAGTCAACTAGTGCGTCGATCTGAGGCAAGGGATAACAGTCCTTAGGGTATGATTTATTAACCAATGAAAAATCAACACACGTACGCTACTGGCCGTCTCCTTTTTTTAACCATCACTACATTAGAGACCCAGCCGGGGTAATGTATTTAGGATACAAAGCCAGCCTTGAGGAGTTTGGGCACCTCTTCCCTGATGGGTTCGGCCAGCTTGTCTGCGGTGGACCTCTTCTTCTGCTGGATGGGGCGAGCTCCCAGGTATAGGTTGGGGCGGTGGCAGGCCACGTCTGCGTCAATCCTAGGCATCTCTGCTGCACTCCATGTGAAGATGTCCACGTTCTTTTGGATGCATGCCAACACCCTACCCTGAGCCTTCGGGGTCAGCCCCCCGCTGATGCGAACCTTCTTCACCATGCCTCCAAGGGTAAGAAACTCTATCTATTCGACCTCTTCCGTATACTCCATCCTGGACTGCACCCTCCATTCTCCAACATCCCTCTCCTCCAGGACACGAACCTCCTCAGCTTCTACCTACACCTCCATGGCCATCGCCTCGGCAAACTCCCCCTGAACTCCTCCCCACTCTGCCAGCCTCTTGCTCCACCTCCTCCATCCTCCGCTCCATCTCCTCGGCCCCCTCCTGCCAAGAGATAGAGTTCACGGCGGTGACGTAGCATTCGCTGGCCACCTTCGGATCGCCCCGGACCCAGACCTGAATCCCCTTGACGTTGAACTTCAGTCATTGGTGGAAGGTC
Source organism: Platanthera guangdongensis (assembly GCA_039583875.1). Classification (NCBI taxonomy): domain Eukaryota; kingdom Viridiplantae; phylum Streptophyta; class Magnoliopsida; order Asparagales; family Orchidaceae; genus Platanthera; species Platanthera guangdongensis. Next base: position 95,090,266 of record CM077149.1, read on the forward strand.
GAGGGGATACAATGGATGACGCTGATGAGGGGCCGCCCAAATATGGCTTTGTATCTACTGGGGGCATCCACGATGACAAACCTGCAGTTTTGGGACTGCCCCTGGGTGATGTGGATCCCCACACCTCCTTCTAACTCCTTCCTCTCCCCTGAAGACCCAAACAGGGGCCCATCTGAAGCCCGCAACCGTTTCACCTCCACTTCATTTCGTCGAACGCCTTCTTGAAGATGACGTTAATGGAGCTCCCGTTGTCAATGAGGATCCTAGAGACGGTGAAATTCTCGATGGTCGTCTGGATGACTAGCGCATCGTAGAAGGGATCCTCAAGATCCAGCATATCCTTTCTCGAGAAAGTAATCTTCTCTTCTTGGGGTGGGGTCTGGGATGTGGAGCTGACGCTCCACCGGTATATGGTGTGGAGGCTCGCCTTCCGGGGAGCCTCAATCCCCCCCCCCATGGACCACTCTGATCCCTCCCTAGGTCCCGACATCCGCCCCATCTTCACATCTATCCTCCTTCGCCTGAGGCAGGACCTCCTCAATCTTCACCTCCTGGTGACCCTGCTGCTGAAACTGTTCCCTGTTTCCTCATATCTCGAGGAACTCTAGGCACAAGGTCGTGGCGTGCCCTTACTCTTGGTGGATGTTGCAGTAGGGCAACTCCACCCTCAATTCTTTCCTCCTCCGTGTGGCTCTCCTCCTCTCCCCCATGGCTATGGTCATAGAAAGATTTTGATCGGGGAGGGAAGGTCTTTGAGCCTACCTCCAACTAGGGGGTGGAACTGATCCTGGCCCCCCAGGCAGTCGTCCCTTCCATGGTAACCTCTCTGTGGCCCCTGGTCTTGCCACTCGGGTATCCTGCCCTGCCGACGGTCCGGCTCTTAACGCCTCCACCTGGGCTGCTGCTGCCCCTGCACTTGTCGTTGTTCCCTATGCCTGGTTTCAACTCTCCTTTCCTCATGACCTCTGCAGCCTCTCGTATCCTTCTCCTCCTTCGTGGCCCACCCGGCCAGTTTCCGGGCAAACACCAGGTCCGATGCCTCCTCATCGACTTCCTTTGCCGCCATCTCCATCAGCTCTTCATAGGAGAGGGGCGACACCCTCTTCAGCTCCATTCTGAAGAAACCCTATTGTATCCCCAGGGTAAAGACAATCATCGGGCTATGACATGACATCTCCTGGACTTGGGTGACCTCCTCCTAGAACCGGTCAACGTAACTCCCCAACGTCTCGTTCACCCCCTGCTTGATGTGGAACAGGGACTCCGAATCCTTCTTCCTCCTCTTGGAGGTAGTTAACCTCAACATGAACCCCCGACGCTGGTATTCGAAGCAGTAAATAGAGCTGGTCGGCAGCTGGTGAAACAACTCCCTCGCCTTCTCCTTGAGGGTGATGGCGAAGAGCTGACACTTAAAGCAAACTGACATCTGCCGGATGGAGACCACATCCTCATACCAATGGATGTGTTGCACCGGGTCTCCCCTCCCGGTGTAGTAAGACATTTCGGGTTCCTTGAACCCCTCTAGAACTGGGTCGGAGGAAACCTGCTCGCAGAAGGGGCTAACTCCCCCAGCTGGGTGAGCTGGAGGATCTCGCTTACCCATCTCGCTGAACTGACCCCCGCTTACCGAGCCATGGAAAGGCACACGCCCAGGGAGCTCGCACACTCTCCCTTCCTCGACGACCTCCTTCCCAGATCGCCTGTCGGGAGCATCCTCACCTAGAGATGGGGCAGCCAAGACTGGGAATGCTGGAGTCGAGCACTCGGCCCGTGCGCCAAGTCCGAACTTGACGAGTTTGGTCACCTCCTGCTTGAAATCTTCAAACATCCCCACCGTGGCCAGAGAGGGTGGGGGTGGTGAGTCGGATCTGTCTGAGCCTTGTCCTCCTCATGCCATCTAGCCTACTGAAGATTTTCTATGCTGACCACTCTCCACGCACAACGCACCAAAATGTTGAAACTGAAAGCTTGGTCTCTTATGGAGTTCACCCTTGGGAAAAGGGTGATCGCGCAACTACTTCTCTCCTGCAAGCCAAATAGAAAAAGAAATAGGGACTAACCCAAGGGCTCGGCGTGGAGGTCCCACCACACACCCGGAAGATCTTAGAGCGCTTCCCCTCATTAACCAAAAGCCGAGCTAAGGCTACCTCAGAAAGCGCAAGAAGATCTTAACACTAGTAAGCTTGCCTTCTAAGGTGCCCATTGGGTCGTATTTATAGTTTTCTGAAAACGACCTGCAAATAGAGAACATCCGCTGTTTTGAACAACTATGTGCAACCCAACTGGGTCTGCCAAAAGCGTAACTCCGTGGTTCTAACAAGCTATTCGCACCCCTGGGAAGGGCATTCAGGTAATTTTGCCTTCGGCCCCGACTGGGCGGGCCCCAAGGATCTAGAGGTCAGCTCACCACTACTCACCACCTCCAAGTGGCGGATGTGACCTGGCTCCCGCAGCTCGCCTTCTCTCCTTGGGCGAGCGCACGCCAGGCCACTGCGGCCCGCCGGTGCTCGCTTTGAAGCGGGCTAGCGGCCGGGTCGCCTATAGGAGAGCGTGTTGGCCGGTCTGAGACTATCACTATGGAAGCTCCAGAGGAGCTCGCTGATCTGGGTTCAATGAGATTGGAGTCTCAACCCAGGAGGTTAGTTCGAAGTATGCCGTGCTCTGCTCGCCGATCGTCGAGCTTCGTTCGACGAACGCCATGCTCCGTGCTCCGTTCGACGAAGACCGAGCTCAACCCTCTATTCATCGAACACCGATCTCAACCCTCTATTTGATAATTGCCGAGCTCAACCCTCTGCTCAGGTCGACGAAAGCTGGGCCTAGTTTGACGAAATCAAAGCGGGTGCGTGATGGATGGGCCGTCTCGTGCAGCTCTCCCGCTTAGCTTAAGCGAGAGTGAGCTGGCCGCTCTAAGTTTGCCCACATGCTGCTCTGGCTCGGTCAGGCCGCCTTGGCCCACTCTCCATGCCTGGTGGACCCACTCGGCGAACATGGGGTTGTACACCCGGAAAGCTCTCCAATGACAGTGAGAAGGAGCTCCAAATGCTCCTCTTGAGATGGAGATGAATAAAACAGCGGAAGATCTTTGCTTGCGGTGAAGTTTGGAGGAAGAATGGTGGCTGGACAAGCTCTCCAAGGAGGAGAGAGGAAAAAGCGGCTGGAGGAAGGTTTTCCCGCTCAGAGGAGCGGAAATGGCGAACTTTTCTTGCTCCAATAAACTCCTGAGCTTAAATACGAGCAGGTCAGAAAAATGGACACGCACGATTTGGTGCACGACCGTGCGTTAACCCTGCAATATCAACTTCTAGGAGAAAGCTTGCATTGGAAGATGAGTTGACCTATGCATTTTACTCGCGCACGGACGCTTCTGCCCGTGCGTGAACAAATCGCACTGGTAACAATAGAGCGCTGAAATTCCAGGAAAGCAGATGGAACCATGCGTTTTACTCGCGCACGGGCACTTTTGCCCATGCGTAAACAAATCGCACGATTAACCACAGAACGCAATAAAACTAAATAGTTACAGGAAAACCGTGCGTCTTCTTTGCGCATGGTTCGAATGAAACCATGCATGAAGAAATCGCACGGGTTTGTCAGTCCTCTAGAGAAACCTGTAGAAAATGCACGATTTGGTAGAACGCGTGCGCTAAGGAAACACATGACCGTGCATTTTCCACAAGTCAGAATTCCTGCTTTGGGGGAAAATTGACCACCTACACAACAAAAACCAAACCTGGAGCAACAGCTCCCAACACCAATATACAACATAAAATAACCAAATCCGCACGGAGAGTACCCCAGTACTTACCCCCGACATCCCGGTGCAATTCGCAAACCAAAATGGGCCAAAATAGTGCAATAATGGCTAAGTGAAGCCCTAATCAAATATATGACTTTTCCTACTAAAATAGTAGTCCACATGCAAGATAATAAGCTCAGATGGGTCCGAAAAACCCTATATAAATCGGACTCATCACACTACCATACTTAAACATTTGCTCGTCCCAACCAAATCATCCCTAACGCGGACGAGAAAAATAGCATAGCTGGACTATAACTGCACAGCGGAGTACCATGCAAAATCATAAGAATACCGTAGAAGGAATTTTTATTTATGCACTAATAGCCTATATATTTCTAAAGGCGTATCAAAATATTATTACTACTCTACCTTAGAATCAATGGGAATCATTCGGTCACGCGTAAGGAGAAAGCAGACAAACACTGAGTTGAGCATTGCCAAAGCAAGGGATCAGGATAACTTCCAAAGGAATCCACCAATGTCGATGACCATGTGCTCACCATTTCACACTCTCTCCACGACACTAGTTTGACTCAAGCGCGAATCCGTAGGACTTGGAGTATAATTGAGGCTTAGGTGAAGGCGAGGTATACAAAGATAAACACGACAGATACGCACACCCAAAATGAGACCGCCCAAAAACACTCACAGCTATATGCAACGTCAAACATGTGCACCGCACCACCAGACATGAACTTTTAACGGTGCGTGCATGCCCATAACGAACACAATATAACATAATTTCACAACCATAAAACCACAACTCCACAACAAAACGTTTTCTTCTTTTTTGTTTCTTTTATTCCACATTGAGAATTTTCATTTCCATTTCATTTTATTTTTTTTCTTCTTTTTATTTAACCAAATAACCAAAACGAGCCAAAAACACGGCAACACCACAAGCGGGACAATGATCACACATAACAGCCACACATAACGGATACAAAACGACAATAAAACAAACCAACCGATCGACCACATTCGGGTGTGCAAGAAGGAAAGACTATATGGCTTTGGTAGCGAGGTGTAGGGATGTCAAAGGAAGGGACATGCTCAATGGGGATAGCAACAGATAGATGTCGGAAATGGTACAAGGCTCAAACTAGAACAAAGTGACGGCCTACATCACGCGCTCACTTGACTAACCATGTACCCATGCTTCGAGTGTAGCTAGGGGCAAATTCTTAGCCATCGAGAAAGACAATCCTTCCTCCCGACTCGAGCAATACGAGGCTAGCAATGTCGACACACATCCCTATGCTATCGTTTGATTCACACCGGATTCGAAGTAGACGAGTAGAATAAACAAGATTTACGGCAATAAAAATAAAATACACAAGGAGCACAAAAAGAATCAAATTCTATACGTAATCCTAAATGAGACGTGATCACTCAATTAGGAGCACTCATGGAGTCAAGATTTTACTTCGCCTCGCAATCCTAGGCCAGCGCCAAAATTTTCCAAATCGCACACTAGTGATGATAAAACTCGTGACGTGCTCCTGGTCAAGCACGCGCTCAAGTGTGGTGCAACAGTATGCAATGCCAAGCATCAAAGATAGCAAATGAATATATTCTTCTAGTATGGCAATGGTTTAATGCACGTGCGTGAGTACCACGCATAACTCTCCCCACCAGGCTTTTCCTAAACATCCTAACACTATAATGTGATCGTGAAATTAAAAATCAAGTAAGGAGAAGGGGTTACCCAATGCTCAAAAATGAGCATACCAGAAGATTGACATTAATTTTTGTTGAAAGTCCACGGCCCGAATGAACTTCACCTGCAAAATAAAATACCTCCAATCACAACAATCCATATTAAAGAATATGCAAAAAAACAAAAACAAAATAATGGGTTGTCTCCGAGGATCCACTTTTCTTTACCGTGCTTAAGGTGGACGAAATACCTATATTAGCAGTTTTATATATATTTCAAGAGCATCAGTGTGCAACGATCAAGTACAAAACTTCACACACAACATTAAGCCAAAATTAAACTAGAAAAGGGGGGGGGGGGGGGCGAGATCCTTCACATCTCAGCTTACCGGTGACTTGTGATAGATCCTCCCTGACACGCGAAACGAGGTAGAAGCGTAAGCTTTAGGTCCCAGGGAAGACGAATCTCCCCTGCCCCTCGCCTCTTCCTTCTCGCGCCGGCGGGCAAGATCTAGCACCTTGCGCATTCGCAGTTCTTTTTATTGCAATTCCACGGATGGAGATCGCCATTGTGGTACAGCCACTCCATCCAATTCAGAGGTAGCTTTAGCTTTCTCGTCCGGAGGCATCCTTTCCTCACCCGCGGCGGGTGATAGATCAACCCATGTAACCTGTTTTACAGTTTTACACAAATCATTTGGTTCAATATAAGTTTTTGATTCTAATTTATGCACGCTTTCAACAGCCGTGCTCCGCTCTATATTCTCAGCAACATACCTTTCACTCCGCTCACTACCCTTCTCATCCGCAACTTTATGTACTCCAAGCAACTCCGCTTTTGTTTTCCCTTCAGCTATCTTCAGTAGTTCTGCTATTTCCACCACCTTGTCTTCCCCTTTCTGCAGCACACCTATATCAACAACACTAGGCAACCCATCAGATAACACAACATTCAAATCCTGCAATTTTTCGGGTTCATTTGGAATCATATGAGGAAGGGACGAGGGTAAATGCAAATCAACCTTGGACGCCAAGGTGATGCCGCTCGCATTAAATTGCAACGTCTCCCCACCAGCTTTCAGGAAAGGGACCCCTAAGATGGGTTTTGAAGCATTCCCCATTGGTCCCAGCACTTGGAAATCATTGACCACCGCAGCCCAGTTCAATATCACTTCCACCTCCTTTATCTCACCGTCAGTCTTCACTACCGACCCGTCGGCTAGCACGAGTGATTTCCGGACATTCGACTCGATATTTAAATTAAATTTTTCAACATCTTGCAAAGCAAGAATATTGCAAGAAGATCAAGAATCACATAGGGCCACTGTCTCTACCTCATTTATTTCACACTTCACGGCCACTTCATTTTTAATACACTCATCTGTCTCCCCAACACACTTCCCTTGCTCACCGGGATTTTTTTCTGTGTCGCTCGGGAGGGTGCCACGAGTATGCTCAGAGAACACATGGGCCAGTTACCCCATCTGCGTCTCCAAGTTTCTCATGGAGACGGTCTAAGTGGCCATGTTGGATTGTGCCATCTCCACGAATTTCTCCTTCATCTCTTCTAACGCACTCTTTCACGTCCCCTGCGCATTCTGATTATAACCCGATTGCGGCGGTGGCTGCTGGCTATTAGAAGCTTGAGCATCAAACTGATGCTGGCCTCCCTGCCATCTTTGACTGGGAGCATATTGGTTCTAGGAGAAATTCTGATGATTTCTCCCATTCGGGTTATAAGCATTGTTATAAGGAGCAGCGTGGTTCTGATTATTTATAAAGTTCACACTCTCGTCAGCAGATATACCTGTGGGATCTGCAAAAGCTTCTCCAGCTGGGCACTCATATGTATGATGGTCGGGGTTTCCACAACCCTGACAAGAAATAGCCATCACCTGAGCTGGATTAGGAGTCGATCTGGTCAGCAACATCATTCCATCCATAGTAGGATGGATCACATTAGCTTGCGGCTGCACCGCATTTACCTCGAACAAATTTCTCGCACCCCAAGGTGTGTTTCTTCCTGCAATCCAATACGTGTTATGAGAAGCGGTGTCACGAAGGAGCTGCAAAGCCTCGTCGAGAGTCAGGTTCATGATAGTGCCTCCAGCCGCCGTGTCGATCATGGCCCTGTAATTAGGCTCAACAGCGAAATAAAATACTTCAACCAAATTCCACGGCTCACAGCCATGATGGGGGCATCGACGTTGCAGATCCGCAAATCTCTCCCAGGCCTCAGTTAATGTATCCTGGTCCAGCTGCCGAAAGGTGGCTATGTCCCTTCGGGCGTTCACTATTTTGTCCACAAGGTGTAATTTGGCTAAGAACTTCGAGGAAAGAGCCTCCCACGTAGTCGCAGTCCTGTGAGCAATAGTGTGGAGCCAGGTTTTCTCCTTGTCCCTTAGCGAAAATGGGAACAACCTTAGCTTCACCACGTCATCTGTAATGCTGGCGTAGCGAAAGGTGCCACGGATCTCCGAGAATTCCACCAGATGGAGCTACGGATCCTCACTTGGTAGGCCCGAAAACTGCGTGTTATTGCGGATCATGTTGAGGATGGAGGGATTTATCTCGAAGTGGTGGCTCACGATGGCCGAGCCGAAACCAGGGTAAACACTTCCCGCGGTAGGGGTCGTGAAGTCGCACATTATCCTAATGTGGGGTCGGACCTCCTCCTGGTCCTTACCAACCCTTTCACCGAGGCCATTTCCTCCTTGACCTAAGTCTTCCATTATTTCTCTTCCTTAAGCAGCAACAACACGCCAGCGGGCTTGCGTCGCTCGTGCGGTTTCAAGATCAACTCCTTAATCTTCATCTCTATCAATGGGGTTTGCATCTGTCATACGACACGCAAAACTGATCAAAATGCAAAAAATACTTGCAACAACGTTTCCAATAGAAAAATACACACAAATGTTGCACTCCCCGACAACGGCGCCAAAAACTTAATGCAATCTCGACAAGTGCACCGATCGTTATCAGGTAATAAATTGGGGGAGTTATCCTCCGAGTATCGAATCTCTCGAGAAGTGTAGATTGGGACTGTGATCTTGCTCGTTGGAAAGTGATCGCAAACACAACAAATGTTTGGGGGCTGAGATTTGTTGGGTACATTGGAATATATGTACCTGATTTGAAGAAGCCTCACCCTACTCAATGATATACATCAAGATGTATTTGATGTACTTTGAGTTTAGTTGTGCAGGTTAAGTAATTACAGGGAAAACATGAAAAGTTTCTAAGTCCATGTGTCGACACCCAGAAGAAAAGTGTCGACACTTAATAAGGCTTGTGTCAACACCTAGAGAAGCAGTGTCGACACTTGGAGTAATTATGTCGACACTAGGAATGCAGAGTCGACACCAGAAGGAAAGTGTCGACACATACAGGCTGTGTCGACACACAATGAAGAAATGTCTAAAGAATCAGTGTCGACACTTATAAGCAGTGTCGACACCCAGAGGAACTTTGTCGACATCAAAAGTGTCGACACTAAGAAGATGTGTCGACACTCAGCAAACTTCAACAAAGTTCAAGTACATGTGTCGACACCAGAAGGCATGTGTCGACACTCAGCAAATTTCAACAAAGTCTAAGTACAAGCTTCGACACTCAACAAAAGTCTCAACACATGAAGAATGTGTCGACACAAAGGAGATGTGTCTACACTCAGCAAAAGTCTCAACACAAGAAGAATGTGTCGACACAAGGAGATGTGTCGACACTCAACAAAAGTTTCAACACAGAAGACATGTGTCAACACAAAGGAGATGTGTCGACACTTAGCAAGTATCAACACAAGAAGATGTGTCGACACAAAGGAGTTGTGTCGACACTTAGCAGAAATCAACTAAGTATCAAAGAAGAAGGACTTGTGTCGACACACATAATCAGTGTCGAGACATTCTGAAGAAGTAGTGTCGAGAAGTAATTTCTACAACACAAGGAGTTGTGTCGACACCATGAAGGCTAGTGTCGACACTTAGTCTACTTGTGTCGACACTTAGTTTATTTGTGTCGACACATGAAGACTATCTGTCTCGACACTTTCAGACAGTGACAGAGTTTTCAAGAAGTGACTGGATGACTTGACAGCTGCCATTTCAACCGGTCAACTGCTACTGTCAGAGCTGTCAGAAGTTTGTTAGGAACCGGATCAGCCGGTCACCATGAAGAAAGCCTATATAAAGGCCTATTACTTCAACAGAAAAAAAAGACAGCAATGAATCATTGAAGTACAACACAACAAGAAGAAGACCTTCAAGTGAAGATCTAAGAAGTTGGAGAGAGAGAGCTCCTTCTAAGAAGACAGCTGTTGAACCAGGTTGTAAAGAAAGTTTCAGATTGAGATCTGATACTCAAGTCAGCAGTGATTGAAGATCATCTGACTAGAGATTCAACCCTACTGTGTTCTAATTCAAGAAGCTTTAAAGAATGACAAGGGGGGTGGATCTCAGCAAAGTTCTTCCAAGAACTTATCAAGAAGCCAGTCAACTCAACTTTCTCAATCAGAGTTGTGGTTATATTCTTTGTAATTTTAAATTTCTTGTAGGATCCTTAGGGATCTGAGTTGTAAGCCTATAATTAGAAAGGCTGAGTGGTAGGGCTTGTGTGCCTGAGTGTAGGAGATACTTTTCTCTGAGTGTAGGCCTTGTTGAAGGCTGAGTGTAGGTCTTGGTGAAGACTGAGTGGTAGGTCTTTGATCCTGTGTTGTAGGAGTGGGATCACTCTGAGCTGTAGGAACCTATTTGGGGTTCTGAGTTGTAAGATCTGAGGATCTGAGGAATAGTGGAGAAGTTGGGCCGAATCTAGTACACTACTAGATAGGCGAAGGGGGAAAGTGGATGTACCCAGACCTTGGGGAACCACTATAAATCCTGTGTGCTCTCTGTGATTGTATGCTTGTGTGAATGCTGTGTTAACTGTGCTGAATTGCTGTGAAGAAGTGCATATAATTCTGTGTTTCTGCCATAAAAATTAAAAAGATTAAGTGCACCTATTCACCCCCCTCTAGGTGTTTAGGCACTAGTTCTTTCAAGTGGTATCAAAGCGAGGTTCCTCAAAAAGGACATAACAGTCTGAGTAAAGATCCTGTTGGAAGATTCAGTATAATCAAGAATCAAGAAAATGAGTTCAACTGAGAATCACAAAGAGCTATGATCTGTGAAGTTGCCAATCTGTAGAAAGGAGATTTTTGGCATTTGGAAAGAAAGGGTTAGACTATTTTGGAAGCCTCTGACCCTAGAATCTATATCACAGTCAAAGAAGGGCCATATGTGCCAATGAAAGTATCAGTTCTGGATGCAAACCAGAGAACTCCAAAAGACTATTCAGAGATGACTAAAGATGAAATTATTCTGGCCACTATGGACAAGAGGGCTCAGAATATTATTGTAAGTGCAATAGATGATGCCACATTTCAGAATCTGATTCATTGTAAAACATCAAAGGAAATGTGGTACGCACTGATAGTCTATATGGAGGGTTTAGAAGAGGTAAGACAAGACATGAAGTCTTTGTTAAACCAAGAGTATGAGAGCTTCAGACAAGGAAGGTCTGATAGCATAACTGAGTGCTACAAGAAATTCTATAGGATTGTCAATGAGTTGATGTCTTATGGTAGAGAATTCAGCAATTATGAATTGAATGATAAGTTCTTGAGATCCCTGACTAAGGACAGAGATACCAAAATTTGTGCCATAAGGGAAATGACCAAATTAGCAGACATACCTCCTCCAACATTGTTTGGAAACCTGTTATCATATGAGATGCAGTTAATGGTAAGGAAGGAGGAGGAGAAGACTACAAGAGTTGAGCACAAAGAAAGAGTTGTGTCTTTCAAGACTGAAGCCACTAGGAAATATAAAAGCAAGTCTCCATCTCCACCTCCAAAAGTTGCTGAGACTGAGACAGATGAGTCAGAAAGCAAGAATTCTGAAAGCAGTGAGAGTGATGAAGATTTTGCAGCTTTCACTAGACATTTTCAGTAGTTTCTAAAGAAGAAACAGTGGAGTTCTAAGCCATCCACTTCACATAAGTCATCAAAGAATGACAGGAGAAACCCCAAGTCAAGTAAAACTACATCTTCAAAGATAGTTTGTTATTGTTGTAACAGACAGGGACATGTTGTTGCTGACTGTCCAGAGAAGAGGAAAGAGTCAACTGATAAGAAGAAGACTCAGATCAAGGGCAAAAAGGAAAGGTCCTTTATTGCTAAGAAGGACAAAAGTCTGTCTGATATGTCTTCTTTAGAAACTAATTCAGAAGCTGAAGCTTATATTGGACTGTTTGCTGAAGAAGAGGAAGATAAGTTCATCCAGTTAATGAACTCTATATATGAGCATGAGGACAATCAGTGCCAGGGACTGATGGCCTTATTAGAAGGAGACAAAATCCAGGATCAGCCTGAACCAAGTCAGGTACAAAATTGTTCTGCTAGTTAAATTTCTAGTACTGAGTCAGATTCAGATACATCAGCATCAAGTGATGTTAGTGGATCTGAATCTGAAGGAGACATTCATCAGTTGATTGATGAATATAGAGTAGTGTTGCAGGCTTTGAAGAAAAGCAAACTCTTGGCCAAAACGCAGGCTAAGGAGATTGCCAGTCTTAAAGTTGCTGCAACAGATTTTGACAAGTTGATTGATCAGAAATTAAATGAAATAGCCAGACTGAAGCACATTACTGTTATTCAGATGGGGACAATAACATTTAAAAATGATCAAAGTAGAAATCTGGAGATTAGTCTTCAGAAAGAGAGAGATATTGTAGCAAGTTTTTCTAAACCAAAGTCTGTTCTACCTTTGATAGATGAGTTTGCACCTCATAAGGGTAAAACTGGATTGGGGTTTACAAATCCTGCTTGGACAGCAAAGTCCAAATCTAAGGGCAAAGCCCCAGTACTCAACAAGAAGCCTGCTGTAGACAAAACAGCCAGGGTTGTACCTAAACAAAGGTACAACAGATTTGAGTGTTGGTGTTGTGGCAAGGGAGGCCACTTTGCCATAGATTGTTGGTACAATTCCAGTGCCAAGATGGGTGGCAAACTGCCTGCTAGAAAAGCTACAGGTAGTTTTGTCAAGAGTCAGACTAACTTGCACCAAGGACCCAAGATGTTTTTGGGTTCTAAGGTTAAGTAATCTGTTTTGCAGGTTAGTCCAAGTGGCCATGCCCCAATATGGTACTTAGACAGTGGATGTTCCAGGCACATGACTGGAACTATGGGAGGTCTAAAGGACTATACACCAATCAAGGATGGTCCTAAAGTCACCTTTGGTGGTTCTGAAAAAGGAATCATCAAAGGCTTTGGTAACATTTCTAGCAACCTTATTACAATTACTCATGTGGCTTATGTTAAAGGTTTGAAACACAACCTCATTAGTATAAGTCAGCTGAGTGATTTCGGATATGACATCTCATTTGTCAAAGATGGTTGTCATATCAGGAGGTCAAATGATCAAAAGATCATTCTGACAGTTTATAGGAAGAGAAATGTCTATTGTCTAGACATTATGTGTGAGAACAATGTTTCTCCTGTGTGTCTTGTAGCTGATGAGAAAGTCTCTCATTCTGGCAAATGGCACAAGAGGCTAGCCCATCTTAACTATAAGACAATTGGTCAACTCTATAGTAAAGAGTTAGTGAGGAATGGTCCTCAGGTTAAGTGTATAAAGGATGGGATATGTTCAGCTTGTCAAAAGGGCAAGCAAACCAAATCCACCTTTAATAGCATTGAGATCAAAGATGCTGTGAGGTGCCTATACCTCTTGCATATGGAAGGTCTACACATTTGTGGTTGTAGATGATTATTCAAGGTTTTCCTGGGTATTCTTCCTAAGGCAAAAATATGAAACACCTAATATCTTTTATAGTTTTGTCAAACAAATTCAGAATGAGTTAGACAGTACAATGGTCAAAATAAGAAGTGACCATGGTACTGAATTCCAGTCTGATAGTATGACAAAGCTATGTGAAGAGTTTGGGATATTACAGGAATTTTCCTCACCAAGAACACCTCAGCAAAATGGTATTGCTGAAAGGAAAAATAGAACCTTGATAAAGGCTGGTAGAACCCTATTGAGTGACATATCTCTCCCAGAATATTTCTGGGCTGAGGTAGTTAATACTGCATGTCATGTAATTAATAGGGCTACTATCACCAAGAGTCACAATAAGACCCCCGATGAGATTGTGAAGGGCAGAAAACCAAATCTATTCTATTTCAGGATCTTTGGTTGTAAATGTTATATACTTAACAATGAAAAGTCTTACTTAACCAAGTTTGCTGCCAAATCCTAAGAGGGGATCTTTGTTGGGTGCAGCAACAACAGTAAGGCTTATAGGGTCTACAACTTGACTACTCAAGTTGTAGAAGAGTCAGTTCATGTAGTCTTTGATGAAGCTAGACTCATTAACAATGAATTGTCTAGAAGTGTTTGCAGCTCCACAGGTGTAACTGAGAAGATGGACAAGCTTACTATTGAAGAAGGATCTACTGCAAGTCAGCATGTGGATGATAGTGGCTGCTGTCCAGGGGGAGTATAAGATATTCCAGTTAATGAAGAAGATCAAGAGGAGCTGCTGAATGAAGAAGCTGAAGGTGTACAAGCTGAAGACAGGCTTCCTCCAGCAAATATGCATTTAAAAGATCATCCAGCAAATCAAATTATTGGTGATCTCAGACAAGGGGTACAAACAAGGAGCAGGAATCTAAGTTCAGTTCTCTACTCTATCTTTCTATCCCAAGTAGAGCCAAATAAATTTGAAGAAGCCATCCTAGACCCTCATTGGATTGAGGCTATGCAAGCGGAGTTGAACCAGTTCAAAAGATGCAATGTCTAGGAGCTAGTTCCTAAACCAAAAGACCACAACATTATTGGGACTAAGTGGATCTTTAGGAACAAGTTGGATGAACATGGAGTTATTATAAAGAACAAAGCAAGACTGGTTGCAAAAGGTTATAGGCAGGAAGAAGGTATTGACTTTGATCAAACCTTTGCTCCAATAGCCAGACTGGAAGCTATAAGTATGTTCCTGGCTTATGCAACCTATCAAGGGTTTAAAGTATACCAAATGGATGTTAAGTCAGCCTTTCTGAATGGAAATCTGAAGGATGAAGTCTATGTAGAACAGCCATCAGGTTTTGTTGATTCTATCAAACCTAATTATATCTATAGACTTAGGAAGGCTTTGTATGGGTTAAAATAAGCCCCTAGGGCTTGGTATGAAACCCTGTCTAGTTTCCTCATTGAGAACAAATTCTCAAGGGGGAAAATAGGCAAGACTCTATTCCTTAGGGAATCCAGAGGTAAGATAATCTTAGTCCAAATATATGTAGATGACATTATATTTGGGTCTACATAAAGTAGTCTTTGCAGAAAGTTTGCAAAACTTATGCAAGGACAATTTGAAATGAGCAGTATGGGGGAACTTAAGTTCTTCTTGGGTCTCCAAGTTAGACAGACTGAGGATGGTTTATCCATATGCCAGTCTAAGTTCACCCTAGAATTGATAAGGAAGTATGGTATGGAATCATCCAGTACCATGAAAACTCCTATGGGGTCAAGTATGTCTCTTAACAAAGATGATGCAGGGAAACCTGTAGATGAGACTTTGTATAGAGGGATAGTTGGCTCCCTATTGTATTTGACTGATAGTAGACCAGATATCATATATGCTACATGTGTCTGTGTTAAGAACCAAGCTTGCCCTAAAGAATCTCATTTGACAACAGTCAAAAGAATTTTGAGATATCTAAAGGGCACACCTTATCTGGGCCTTTGGTACCCTAGGAATGGAGACTTTGTACTGACAGGTTATTCAGATGCAGACTTTGCAGGCTGCAAGGAAGATAGGAATAGTACAACTTGTACCTGTCAATTTTTAGGTGGAAGGCTGATATCATGGAGTAGCAAGAAACATACAAGTGTGGCTATCTCCATAGCAGAATCAGAGTATGTTGCTGCAGGAAGTTGCTGTGCACAACTTCTATGGATTCAACATCAGCTAGAAGATTATGGTATTCAAGTAAGTAGAACACCTCTATTTTGTGATTCTACTAGTGCTATTTCTATTGCAAATAATCCTGTCTCTCATAGTAGGACTAAGCACATAGAAATAAAATACCATTTTCTAAGAGAACATGTGGAAAAAGAAGATATTTCCCTAGAGTATGTTAAGACAGATAATCAGTTAGCTGATATGTATTCTAAGCCCTTAGATGAAACCAAATTCAATAAGTTTAAAATTGAATTAGGTATGATAAACTTAGAATAGTTTACAAAAAAAAAATTTGGCTAAGTAAAATGGTGTCGACACTCAGAGTTGTCTGTGTCGACACATAGAAGTGGTGTCGACATTTCAGAGACATGGTGTCGACACATCTAGATAATCAGTGTCGACACTTAAGAGTATTAGTGTCGACACATGAAAAGTAGGTGTCGACACATCCAGGGTGTTGTCGACACTTAAGATTTACACAGAATTAGTTTAGTGAAGTCGCGACTAAGTGTCGAGCTGAGTGGTGTCGACACATATATAAGTGTCGACACATATATTCTGTCGACCATACTTATGTCGACACATAGTTGTCGAGACATTATAAGTAAGTGTCGACACTTTTCAACAGTGTCAACACAATATAAGTATTTTTACGCGCCTTTTCACATTCGATTCAAGAAAGGTATAAATAGGATTTCCCCAGTGTTGGTCGACACGCTCTCCATAGTTTCGAGACCAAACTTGTGTGTCGACACCTATCTTCTCTAAATTCAAAATTTCTTCAAACCCTAATGGCCCCCAAGCTAGAAGAGAACATCAACGAAGGATATGAGCTCGTGCGACACGCATTTGATGAGGCGGAACCTGAAATCAAAGGTGTTGTAACCCTAGTAGCAGAGACTGGGTTAGAATTTCTTGTTTCAGAACCGATCAAGATATGGAAGAAGGAAGTCCTTGATTTTCTGAATGCAGCAAATCTAGATGAATTAGGACTCAAGATTAAGTCAAGAGTCCATGGGGCCAAGGTGAAGGTCACCCCTAAGACTCTAAGAAAAGTTCTTTAACTACCAAGGACAAAGGAAGAAAAAGATGTTTCTTCTTCTAAGACTAGAGAAGCATTGACATGGTGTGGTTTGGACTCAAACCCGAAGATAGGATCTGTGTTCAATAGAAAAGGCATGAATATGCAAGGCAAGTTTTTATCTGAGATTGTTGGCAAGGTCATACTGAGCAAGTCTGGTGGACATGATAGGATATCTGCTCATATGTTCAATCTAATGACAAGGATCATATTCAAACTGAGTACTGATTGGTCTACAGTATTGTTTGATAAGATTAAAGAGAGCCTAAAGAAACCCAATATGGGTAGAATTCTAAGTCTTTACCTATCAGGGAGCATACCAGAAGTGATGAACCAAGCTGCAGGTTCAAAAATAAACCACATGAAGAGAATGGATTTAAGAATCTTCTCTAGGTGGGATAGAGTATTGACCAAGGAGCTGCCAACTCCAGAAAAGGACTCATCTCAGAAGAAAAAGAAGAAGAAAACCATTGTGGCACCTGACACCTCAAGTAGCTCAGAGGAGCAAGTTGATTTTAGTTCTGATGAAGAGGGAAGGAATGCTGGACAGTCACCAGCAAGGCAAGAAGAAGCTCAGAGGCAGGGGGAGCTACCCTCGGCTAGCCCAGCTCACCTGGATCCACTCCAGGGGGAGCCTCTACTGGTGGATGAGCCAACTCCCTTAGAGAGTGAAAGGGCTACCCACACAATACTTGAGGTAATAATTGAAATTAATAAATTAGATTTCTCTATTGAGGATGATGTTTTGTCTGATTCATTACCTAATGTTAATCAGCAAACACAGACACATAGCCAACCCCAAGATGTGGTCATGGATGATACATCTGTAGCTGAGAAAGAGGTATCAGCTGCTCCTGAGATCAGGGATTCACCAAGTCAATCTAAACAAGAGTTTACATTGGAAGAGCTGTTCCCAGACTTATTACAGACTGACTTTGAAGTGGAAAAAGCAGCTGTTGAGGGGGAGCAGGTAGATCTTTAGGGGGAGCAGGTTAGGTCTCAAGAGGAGACAACAAATAAAGAACCTGAAGTGCCAAAGGATGCTAAGCAGGTTCCTAGGACTGACAAGAATTTACCTTCTAGCCCTAAGGACAGGGTTGATATAGCTAGCACATCTGCATCTGAAGATGAAGAGACTGTTAGAGCCAAGAAGATGAAGTTCCAGGTCTTCAAAAGAAGAAGCCAGACTTACAAAAAGGCTTTACAAACAATTGCACCATAGCCTGCACCATCTACTGACTATAATTCTCTGATGGTGGCAATGCTGATTAAGCTGGATGAGAAAAGAACAGCTCTGGAAAAGTATATAGATGAAGGACATAAGTCACTCCAATTTGATCTGGCACAAGATATCAAATCTATCAGATTTGAAGTAAATCAAAATATGAAGGAGATGACTGACTGTTTTCATAAAGGAGGAAATGCAGTGGTCTATTTGGCTACACATCAAGAGAAGATTAAGACTCAAGTGGATGACATGGTTGTCAAACAAGGATATGTACTGGAGAATCAGATAAGAATGAATGATAATCTAACAGCTTACCATAATGTCATTGTCACTGAGATAATGAATATCGCCACTGCCCAACCTGCAGAGAGTGCAACTGCCATAACTGAGTTTGATAAGAAATTCCAGGAAAGCATGACTGATTTTAAGACTGTTCTTGAAACTTCTCAGAAGGCCATTGCAGAACAACTTCAGAAGTTCAAACCCTTCTAAAAGGATGGAGTTAATTATCTGAATCATCAAATAAGATTCCAGAAAGATGATCTTAAGGATGACATTGTTAGAGAAGTCATAAAGGGGGAGAGGGTGTTAGTCAAAGCCAGCTCTGATCATGCTAAATGGATTTCAAATTCCATCAGAGCCACCCTTGGATATCCTCCATTATGTGATGATGATAATGTGGTAGAGTCTGGAATAAATCCTGCTTACTTTGGAGGAGAGCCAGCTGAAGTAGCTCAGGTAATATACCCTCCAGCAGACTTTGATATGGTACATCAGGAGGTACAGTCTATGTATAGTCCTCCTGATGGTAATCTGAATGTTATTTTGGAGAAAGTAGTACAGCCAGTGCCAGAGGCAGTTCTAAAAGAACAAGAAGCACAATTATCTAAGAAAAGATTCAGAGAGCAAGCTGAACTTAGGCCTGATTGTGAACAATGGAGCCCCACCTTCAGGAATATCATTTTGACTGCTTGGAAGGCTGCTAAAGATAATATCCTGGATAGAGGCAAGTGGTACTCTGAACAAGAGTGGAGGAAACATGAGAATAGGCAAGAGACTATTGTTCAATATATAAGAAAGGCTAAGTTGGGAAAGCTAACTCCTACTGCACAGGAGCCTAGCAAGTACTTCCCTAAGCCTTATCATTATTTTGAAAGGCAAAAGATAAAGGCTGAAGAATTGAAAAAGAAAGATCTTAAGGGAAAGAAGCCTGCTGCTGATGATACTGAAGCTCAAGTTCAAGCAAAGATTCAATCTGTAAAAGGGATTGTAATCAAGGAGCCAGAGCAGCAATAGGATAACATTTTCTTTAGTTTACAATTGTAATCATTTGTATTAAAATTCTATGTAAACTTTTGACAAATGAAAATGTTGGAATTTGTAAGAACATTGTGTCATGTTATAAATCTATTACATCAATTGTTCGGAGCTATTTGTATATACATGTTTTGTTCATGCATGTTTAAGTTTTTACCCTGTCATATATTACTATTTTACATCATACTGTGAATTTGTTATGTATGGTGTATATCATTGACTAAGGGTTATGACTTCTCCAAATAGGGGGAGATTGTTGGGTACATTGGAATATATGTACCTGATTTGAAGAAGCCTCACCCTACTCAATGATATACATCAAGATGTATTTGATGTACTTTGAGTTTAGTTGTGCAGGTTAAGTAATTACAGGGAAAGCATGAAAAGTTTCTAAGTCCATATGTCGACACCCAGAAGAAAAGTGTCGACACTTAAGAAGGCTTGTGTCAACACCTAGAGAAGCAGTGTCGACACTTGGAGTAATTGTGTCGACACCAGGAATGCAGAGTCGACACTAGAAGGAAAGTGTCGACACATACAGGCTGTGTCGACACACAATGAAGAAATGTCTAAAGAATCTGTGTCGACACTTAGAAGCAGTGTCGACACCCAGAGGAACTTTGTCGACATCAAAAGTGTCGACACTAAGAAGATGTGTCGACACTCAGCAAACTTCAACAAAGTTCAAGTACATGTGTCGCCACCAGAAGGCATGTGTCGACACTCAGCAAATTTCAACAAAGTCTAAGTACAAGTGTCGAAACAAAGGAGATGTGTCGACACTCAACAAAAGTCTCAACACATGAAGAATGTGTCGACACAAAGGAGATGTGTCGACACTCAGCAAAAGTCTCAACACAAGAACAATGTGTCGACAAAAGGAGATGTGTCGACACTCAGCAAAAGTTTCAACACAGAAGACATGTGTCGACACAAAGGAGATGCGTCGACACTTAGCAAGTATCAACACAAGAAGATGTGTCGACACAACGGAGTTGTGTCGACACTTAGCAGAAATCAACTAAGTATCAAAGAAGAAGGACTTGTGTCGACACACATAATCAGTGTCGACACATTCTGAAGAAGCAGTGTCGAGAATTAATTTCTACAACACAAGGAGTTGTGTCGACACCATGAAGGCTAGTGTCGACACTTAGTCTACTTGTGTCGACACTTAGTTTATTTGTGTCGACACATGAAGACTGTCTGTCTCGACACTTTAAGAAAGTGACAGAGTTTTCAAGAAGTGACTGGATGACTTGACAGCTGTCATTTTAACCGGTCAACTGCTACTGTCAGAGCTGTCAGAAGTTTGTTAGGAACCAGATCAGCTGGTCACCATGAAGAAAGCTTATATAAAGGCCTATTACTTCAACAGAAAAAAAAAAGACAGCAATGAATCATTGAAGTACAACACAACAAGAAGAAGACCTTCAAGTGAAGATCTAAGAAGTTTGAGAGAGAGAGAGCTCCTTCTAAGAAGACAGTTGTTGAACCAGGCTGTAAAGAAAGTTTCAGATTGAGATCTGATACTCAAGTCAGCAGTGATTGAAGATCTTCTGCCTAGAGATTCAACCCTACTGTGTTCTAATTCAAGAAGCTTTGAAGAAAGCCAAGGGAGGTGGATCTCAGCAAAGTTCTTCCAAGAACTCATCAAGAAGCCAGTCAACTCAACTTTCTCAATCAGAGTTGTGGTTATATTCTTTGTAATTTTAAATTTCTTGTAGGATCCTTAGGGATCTGAGTTGTAAGCCTATAATTATAAAGGCTGAGTGGTAGGGCTTGTGTGCCTGAGTGTAGGAGATACTTTTCTCTGAGTGTAGGCCTTGTTGAAGGCTGAGTGTAGGTCTTGGTGAAGACTGAGTGGTAGGGCTTTGAGCCTGAGTTGTAGGAGTGGTATCACTCTGAGCTGTAGGAACCTATTTGGGGTTCTGAGTTGTAAGATCTGAGGATCTGAGGAATAGTGCAGAAGTTGGGCCGAATCTAGTACACTACTAGATAGGCGAAGGGGGAAAGTGGATGTACCCAGACCTTGGGGAACCACTATAAATCCTGTGTGCTCTCTGTGATTGTATGCTTGTGTGAATGCTGTGTTAGCTGTGCTGAATTGCTGTGAAGAAGTGCATATAATTCTGTGTTTCTGCCATAAAAATTAAAAAGATTAAGTGCACCTATTCACCCCCCCTCTAGGTGTTTAGTCACTAGTTCTTTCAAGATTTTGTTACAGAACAGCTAAAATTAATTACGTTGGTCGCCTTCACCGCTTCGCAATGGTGGAATACTCCAATGTGTATTAGGGCATGTCGTCGTAACCGTTGAGGGTAGAAAACACCTCCTCGCCAAGCCAGCCCCTAACACACATTAGTGCGGCGCATCACCAAGCAACAACCTAAAGCAGGTAAAGGAAGTAAAGCTAAAACCATGAACTACAACACCATTTGCAATAGTAAACCATCATGAACATTGTTAAGAGTTCCTAGCAAGTTTAGCTAACATCCAAAGCATAGAAACAACATCCAAATGAGTGTAAAAAGGAGATTTACAACCCAACACGTGAAGTCTATCCACGATTCTCGGCCGGTGTCGAAGATTGCCGGTCTTCGTTCGGGCTCGGTCGGCGGTTGACGTCCGAGGAAGCTTGAAGCGATGTCACCTACTTCAAAGGTGTTTTCCCCATCTTCTTCACTATCCGTGAAGGCTGGTAGTCGCCGAAAAGCTCACCAATGGCAGCAAGAAGGAGCTCCAAATGCTCCTCTTGAGATGGATATGAAGAAAACAACGAAAGATCTTTGCTTGTGGGGAAGTTTGGAGGAATAACGGTGGTCGGACAAGCTCTCCAAGGAGGAGAGAGGGAAAAAGTGGTAGGAGGAAGGTTTTCCCGCTTAGTGGAGTGGAAATGGCGGACTTTTCTTGCTCCAGTCAACTCCTGAGTTTAAATACAAGCAGGTCAGAAAAATGATCACACACGGTTTGGTGCACAACCATGCATTAACCGTGCGATATTAACTTGCAGGACAAAGCTTGCGGAGGAAGATGAGTTGACCCGTGCGTTTTACTCGCACTGGGACTCTTCCGCCCGTGCATGAACAAATCACACGGGTAATCACATAACGCTGAAATTCCCGGCAAGCAGATGGAACCGTGCATTTTACTCGCGCACGGGCACTTCTGCACGTGCATGAATAAATCGTACGATTAACCATAGACCGCTATAAAACTAAACAGCCACAAGAAAGCCGTGTGTCTCGTTCGCGCACAGTTCATATGAAACCGTGCATGAGGAAATCGCATGGGTTGGTCAGTCCTCCAGAGAAACCTGCAGAAAACGCTCGATTTGGTAGAACGCGTGCGCTAAGGAAATGCACGACCGTGCGTTTTCCACAAGCCAGAATTCCTGCTTTGGGGGAAAACTGACCACCTGCACAGTAAAATCCAAAGCTAGAGTAACAGTTTCCAGCACCAATATACAATATAAAATAACCAAATCCGGACGGAGAGTACCCTAGTACTTACCCCGGACATCCCGGTACAATTTGCAAACCAAAATGGGCCAAAACCGTGCAACATTGGCTAAGTGAAGCCCTAATCAAATATATCACTTTTCCTACTGAACTAGTAGAGCACATGCAAGATAATAAGCCCAGATGAGTTCGAAAAACCCTATATAAATCAGATTCATCAAGTATCGCCAGTGTTCGTCGGGTATACTCGCTGAATTGTAGCTGGACTTAGTGGGTTTCACCGATTTGTGTCTGATTCATTGTGAATGGTCCTTTGAGCAAATTTAGGGCTTGTCAAGGTATTTCTTTGGGTTTAGTCTTGGGTTCGGTTCATGGTGTTTGGTTATGATGTTTTCTTTGGCTGGACGACAGTTTTTGAATCATTGCACTTGGTGGTTGTTTGGTCTCTGTTTTGTGCACTATTGGGTTATGTTGGGCAAGGTGGCCAACATCACAGTGCCTTTTTTGAGATGTTTGGGTCTGGAAGCCTGGTTTTGGACATTTTGTTACCGACTCTAGACCGGTTGCTTTTACCAAGTGTGAATGATTCACGTTTTCAAGATTTTTTGTGCTCATTTGATTCTTATAGATCATATTATGCTATTTTACTCTTTTCGTTGCAGATATTGACGAAGCATGGCTTCGTTCCGCACTTGGTGCAAATTTCTTTTACTCCATTATTGTAAACTTTTCACTTTACCTTTTTTTTTATTTAGCTAATTAGTAGTGGTTTCAGTTTTTCTTATAGTTGGGTTTGGTAAACCCTCTCTGGCCTTTTTCTTCTTATTTCTTGCTTGTTTCCATTGCCACTTGTAATTTCTTGCTGATGTGTTGTTTCTTTGAATGCCTCTGGTTCAGGGCTATAGCCGGTGGAGCAGTTGTGTTGGGTGGTAACTTCTGGATTGCAGTGGTTGCAGTGTTTGTCCTCAACGTCGTGAGATAGTTTGTTGTTTTTGGTTTTAGTTCAGACATGCATAGTTTTAGTGGGTTCGCGTCAGGTTGTTGACGCCCAATAGTTGTTTTCTTTTGGAATGTTGAATAGTTTGCTAACTGCAATTTACCTTTTTGGTTGGTTGTACTTGCTCTCTAGGAAGGTTTTATGCTAGGTTGCATGTTATATATTTTAAAGTATAAAAATTAGTATTAATAATACTTCATACATGCCGTGTTTGAAATCTAATTCACTATATTTAACGGTCGTAAAAGCTACTTTCATAAGTATTATAAATCTGAAGTCTTGCATACCATGAGTTGTCATTTGGGGATGTTCATACTCATGTAGGGCGTCTAATATTGTAAATAAAGTATTTTTCGCTGTGTATAGTTATCTTCTTTTCGTGGACTAGACAAGCCACTGAGCTGAGTGATACGGCTAACTGTTTAAACTTTAACTGGATTTTTCTCTTAATAACTTATAGATCTTTCATAAAAGTGTTAAGTAAAAGTTTTGCCTTAGCGTCTGCCGTTATCTCCTTCTGACATGGCATCATGACGCGCATTTTCTCTTACTCTGATATATCTTTAAATGCGGAGAAAATGCGGGATGTGACAAAGAACGGCCAAGGGACTCCTCACTTCAATTACAATAGTTGGGTTCATCTCCCCTGATCAGTTCTGAGGAGATCAACTGCCATGGCCGGCCTCATTGGTGGCTGTATTCAGAGAATTTCAGGAGGCCAACTGCCATGGCCGACCATTAATGGTCAATGATTCTCTAACCCCTCCCATCCCCCTTTGGTTCAATTAAAAGCTTCCTCAGGGCCAGATGTGTCGTTTCCACTCTTGTCCCAAAGTTTTTGAGCCCTTTTACAGTGTAATTGCATAGCACCAAGCACCTACACCACCGTCAATGGAGATACGGCGATCAGCAAGGCTTCAGCCACACCTGAAGGTCCACTTCTCCACCTCTACCCTTGTGTTAGTATCCTAGATCAAATAGGAGATAAATAGGGCTCAATTGAGACCGATCTAGTGAGAAAATTTGGAGAATTTCCAAGAGAAAAAGTGGTTACAGGTTCGCCGGAAAAGGCCTCCCCGGCGGCCGTACCGCAGCCCGGTGATAACCACCACCACAACAGAGGCGGTGGAGGCGGTGGTCGGCCAGGGAGGTGGTCAGGTGGACGGGATGCAACACCCCCTACCCGTCGCATTGCATATAGTAGTAGGTCCGGCCGGGGCCCGATGCCATATAACAAAAACAGACCGGAAGGTTACTCAAAGGAAACCATCCAACCAATATCCAACGTCCTACACATAGTATATTCTAGCGGAAGCAATTAAAAAGTTGCAATAAATAAAGAATGCTGCCAACAGTATGAATGTCCACTAAACCAAATCAGAAGGAATGAATGTACAATACACCAGTACACGGTCTAATGGCCTTACAATAGTTTACTCAAATTAAAGTGTTTTCCAAACCTCGGCACGCATGTCGGTAACACATGAATAATATAAGTAAACATTCAATAATTAGGCCTTCAAGGGCCGGCTCAGCAACATGGGCTTTTGCCCGCTATTTACCATTTGGCTCCGCAGCACCGACAAGTAACAATCCACCGCAACAGTGGCAAACAAAAGCAACGGTCAGCTATGCTGACCAAATTATAACGACCCCGCCCCCAAATTCGGGGCGGTGATGCTCCTTCCTTGCACTTTATTAGCATTGCCATTATATAGAGAAATTACACATCATCACAGGCGTAGGATAGCACCGCCACACACCCCGTGCTCTCAGGGCAAATTATCGGTGAACCCGGTCAAAGTCTGCGGTCTGACCACCCCCCTGGGCAGCAATATCTTATGAGCATTTGGTCTTTCTGGCCACTTCCTAAGACCCTCCATCTATGCAAACGGTGAGTACCATGTACCTTAGGTCTCTCTAACCGAACCACATAGAGCAGGTACGGTTGCGCCTAACCCGTTACTCTCACCGCAACGTCAACTTAAGCCGTCTGCGCGGGTCAAGCTTCCACGAGTCCCAAATCGATCACACACTTTACATAACCTAGTTATGTACACGTTAGCTCCCAGGCCACCGAGTTAGCAGAATCACGCATCTGCCTAGTTTTCCGGGTGCACCTTGGAGTTAGTCCCCAAGGCTCCCTGTTGCAATCTACCACGTAGAAAGCCCGAAAAACAAACAATTACACAGAGTCTTCTCCGGCGTTTCATGCAATCCAACATCACCAATCTAGACCAACTTATCCGGGTAGCCTTCACACATCATGCCTATATCCGTTTCTCGATTACGGACTCTACATACTAAACAATTGAGACTATTCATGTCTTCCCAAAGGAATGCCTCAAACTCACCGCAAACTCGCGAGAGCGGGCTTCCTACGAAAGGAAAAGAGGACTTCACATGTCCTAGGTTGAGAATCGTTACCCTACCATTCCTCTTTGGCACCATTGAAATCTATGCAGATGAAAAGCGCTGCAATGTCCTCGCCTCCGCAGATCCGAAGTCGGCTCTCGATTTAGGGCTCCGATGCTCCGCCGGTGGCCGGATCTATCTCTCATCTCCTTCCTTGCTCTCCCCTCTCAATAGAAATTTAGAAAGAGAATAACCTAAAGAGAATGAGGGTTTTCAACACTA
This sequence comes from Platanthera guangdongensis, assembly GCA_039583875.1. Lineage (NCBI taxonomy): Eukaryota > Viridiplantae > Streptophyta > Magnoliopsida > Asparagales > Orchidaceae > Platanthera > Platanthera guangdongensis. The sequence goes on from CM077149.1 coordinate 95,116,447, forward strand.
TTCTCGGGTATAACCCATCCTGAACAGCCCCAAGCCGTTAGATCCCAAAATAAGGAAACGGACGGCCACGATTCGTGCTTGAAATCCAAAACTTGGGCCGAACACGGCTTGTGACACGCCCGTGTCCAAGGCCGTGTTCCCCATTTGCCGTCGAAACCGACGCATCCCGAAAAATACAAGGGCTCTTGACACGTCCGTGTACAACTTGACATGCCCGTGTCATCCAGTACACGGCCATGTAGGCGGCCGTATACCTCCATCGACACAGGACCAACACCAACCTGTGAAGGACACGAGTATTGGACACATCCGTGTCCAATTTGACATGCCCGTGTCAAACCCAAACACGCCCGGGATCCAGGCCGTGTTTCTCCCCCAACACAACTCGGCCAACCACCCGAGAAGGACACGGCCTGGGACACGCCCATGTCTCAGTCCGTGTTCGCTGCTCGACCATCGTCGACTCCAAATTCGTCTACCTGTCGGCCAGATCGTCGACCCGAGCACGATACGCCCCTGGGACATGCCCGTATCCCAGGCTGTGTGACCCCTACCAAGTTCCAAACTTGGCTCAAAACGCATCCCATCGCTCTTTTGAGTTTTGAGGCGTTATAACTCTCTCCCTCTTAAAAGAATTTCGTCCCGAAATTATAAAGGAAAGATGAACACAAAACTTAAACGGTACCTGAGTGGAATAACACCTGTTAATCCTCAAGCATGGTCTGCTCTCGCTCCTAGGAGAGCTCCTCCCGACCGCAATTGTCCGAACGGACCTTGACCATTCTGATCTTTTTGTTACGCAAACGCTTGACTTCCGAGTCCTCAATGCGAACGGGCTTGAACTTTGTCGTCAACCCATTATCGATCGGCACTTGGTCGACCGCAATCACTTGCGAAGGCTCTTGCACCGCCCTCCGCAGCACCGATATATGGAATACATCGTGTAGACCACTTAGCTCCACTGATAGCCTCAATCGATAAGCTGCTTCACTGATCCGCTCCAGAACCTCAAACGGTCGAAGGTACCTCAGGCTTAGCTTCTTCAAGCGACGCACCTGCGAGACACCCTTGAACGGCTTGATCTTCAAGTACACCCATTCACCGACAACGAACTCCATGTTCCTGTGCTTGGTGTTATAATACTTAGCTTGGCGATCCTGAGTGATCAGCAATCTCTCTTGAATCGTTCGAACCAATGATGTTGCATCTTCCACCTCTTGTCGCTTGTACAACTTTGACTCACCCGTTTCCAACTAAGACAACAGCGTGCGACATCTTGTACCATAAAGGGACTCGAAGGGCGCCATTTGTATGCTTGCCTGATAGCTATTGTTGTAAGCGAATTCCACCAAGTATAGGTGGTCTTCTCACTGCTTCCCAAAGTCCAGGACGCACATGCGAAGCATGTCTTCAATTATCCTATTGACTCTCTCGGTCTGCCCATCCGTCTACGGATGAAAGGCTGTGCTGAAACTCAGCTTTGTTCCCAACATCTGCTGCAGTAGCCTCCAATCATTGGACGTGAACCGCCCATCACGGTCACTCATGATGCTGCGGGGCACACCGTGAAGCAATGCAATTTTATCCACGTATAACTTTGCCAATTTCTCCACGGAGTCATCCTTCCTATGCGGAATGAAGTGCGACACTTTCGTCAAACGATCCACGACCACCCAGATGGCATCGTTTCCCTTCTGCGACCTTGACAAACCATGCACAAAGTCCATAGTAATGTCGCCGAACTTCCACTCCGGAATAGGCAAGGACTTCTAGAATCCTCCTGGCTTTTGGCACTCCGCCTTCACTAAGGCACAGGTTTGACACTTCGCCACGTACAGTGCCACAACCTTCTTAAGTCCCGACCACCAGAACAATTTCTTCAAATCGCAGTACATCTTCGTGCTCCCTGGGTGGATCGAGTACTTGGTATGATGAGCCTCGTACAATAAATCCGCCCGCAGATTGCGCACGTTTGGGATGCACAGACGACCGTCTTTCCATAGCAATCCATTCTCAACAACAAATTGGGAATTTGACCCATCCAAAGCCTCAACCATGATTTGCTTCATGCGGCCATCCATATCCAAAGCCTACCAAATCCGATTAGCCAGGTCACACTGAACTTCTGTCCAGTTTAATAGTGCTTTGGCACGTACCTGCTTGTCTACGCAAGAGATCTCCAACGCCTCCAATTCCCGAACCAACCGCTCGTCATGGACCGACAGCACATTGGCTTGAGTTGGGGCCCTGCGGCTCAACGAGTCTGCAACCGCATTGCCTTTCCCAGGCATGTAGTGAATTTTGAACGTGTAGTCCCCCAAGAACTCCATCCATCTCCACTGTCGCATGTTTAGATCTTTCTGATCTAACAAGTATTTCAGGTTCTTGTGGTCGGTATAGATATCGACCTTCACCCCATAAAAGCAGTGTCTACACAGCTTCAAGGCAAAAATCACGGCCGCTAACTCTAAGTCATGGACCAGATAATTCCTCTCATGCACTTTCAGCTGTCGCGAGCCATATGCTATCACACTTCCATGCTGCAGTAGGACACAACCTAGTCCACTGCCCGAAGCATCGCTCTAAATCTCAAAACCTTCGGTCCCACTCGGCGAACTCAGCACAGGCGTCGTGGTCAACCGACTCTTCAGCTCCTCAAAAGCTCGCGCGCACTCCAGCATCCAAACAAACTTCTGCTCCTTCCTCGTCAGAGTCATGAGGGGTAACGCTATCAGCGACAAGTTCTCCACGAAGCGCCTGTAATAGCCGGCAAGCCCCAGAAAACTCCGGACTTCCGCTACCGTAGACAACACAGGCCACTCTCGTATCGCAACAATCTTCGACGGATCCACCACAATTCCCTCTCCACTGACTATGTGACCAAGGAACGCTACTGAGGACAACCAAAACTCGCATTTGGAGAACTTGGCGTACAATTGGTTCCTCCTCAGTGTCTCCAATACCAAATGTAGATGCTTAAAGTGATCCTCCTCACTATGCTAGTACACCAATATGTCGTCGATGAAGACGATCACAAAGTGGTCTAGGTATTCCCTGAAGGTCCTGCTCATCAGATCCATGAACACCGACGACGTATTAGTCAGCCCAAACGGCAAGACCGTAAAATCCTATTGCCCGTATCTCGTACTAAAAGTTGTCTTGGGTATATCACTCTCCCTTATCCGCAGCTGATAATAATCGGACTTGAGATCCAATTTCGAGTACACCGTTGACCCGACTAACTGATCAAAGAGATCATCAATCCTTGGGATCTGGTACTTATTCATCTCCGTTAGCTTGTTCAGTTCTCGATAATCAATACAAAGTCTCAAGTTTTCGTCCTTCTTCTTAACAAAAAGGACCGGTGCGCTCCAAGGCAAAGAACTTCGACGTGCATACCCCTACTCAAACAACTCTTGAAGTTGTACCTTTAGCTCCGCCATCTCCTTAGGCGCTAGCCGATACGGAATGCTTGAAACAGGTTTCACACCTGGCACTAGCTCGATGATGAAATCAATCTCCCGTTAAGGTGGGGCTCCAGGAATATCGCCAGAGAACACATCAGGGTACTCAGATACCACTGAAATATTATCTAGCATAGGCTTAGGCTTTGCAACCTCCACTAGCATGAAGAATAGCTCTGCTCCAGCACGAACCGCCTTCACCATCTGAAGAGTAGACATCAAAGTCTTACTCGACCCTTTCAATCCCGTAAAGGTCGTCTCACGACCTGTCCCCAACTTAACCTCCTTGCGACCACAATCATTATAAGCTTGCTGCTCCAAGAGCCAGTCCATGCCAAATATTACGTCGAACTCCACCAGCGGTAGTAACGATGCTTGCAAATCGAACTCTTGACTCTCAATATAAATCTTTACGCCACATATTCTATCCGCCTGCATCGAACACCCATTTGGCAACAACACATCCAGTTTGTCCTACGCCATCGAAGAAGGTACTCCGATGTGCAATATGAATCCTTCGGACAAAAAGGAGTGTGAAGCTCCCGTATCATAGAGTGCTCTCGCCAGATTCTCACAAATCAAAACAAATCCTATACAAGCAGTGGTAAGGTAACACGCACATAACAAGTATTTAAAAATTAACTTGCTATAAATTTAAAACGTACCTGTCACCACATCTGCTTGCTTAATGGCCTCATGCTGGCCAAGATTGTAGACTCTAGGTTGAGCCGAAGCATAATGGGATGCAGTTGACTCCACCGCCTTGCCCTTCTCTTCAAACGTTGCTCCCGGCTTCCTCTCGGACTTGGGACGTCTGCTCCAGCAGTCCCGGGCAAAGTGTCCTGGCTTCCCACAATTGTAGCATGCGCCCGAGGTTCGGCTTGTAGTTGCCCCGAAGCACTAGAAGAAGGCGCTGGACCTGAAGTCCTAGCCTTTTTATTGAACTTGCGATATCCAGACTTCGCATTAGCTGGAATTTTGAACTCTGTCCTCTTATCACCAGAGTTTTTCTTCGCTTGTACATTCTTCAAATCCTTTTCCAACGACCGAGTCGTATTGACCAGGGTCAAGAAGCCTGCGTCATAGGCCCCGAGAGCAGTAGCCTTAAGTCATCTCTCAAACCTTCATAGAATCAGTTTGTATTACGCTCCTCGTCCGCGAATGTTAAGCTAGCGTACCGACCCAACCGAGTAAATTCGTGAAGATATTCATCCACGCTACTCTCTCTTTGTGTCATCTTCTGGAACTCATTCTCCAATGCTATCCTCTGAGCCGAGGGAAGGTACCTTGCCAAGAACAGCCTTGAAAACTCCTCTATCGAGACATCCGTAAGTTGCCTTCCCCTCAAGTGATGTAGTTCCAAAGCTTCCCACCACAGCCTAGCATCTCCATCCAACAGGAATATAACTATAGTGGTCATCTGCCACTCTTCCATTTCAGTAGCTGTCAGTACTCTCTTCACTCGGGAGAGCCAATCCTCTGCTTGGGATGGGGTTCCCATCCCCGAGAACACCGGAGGATTGAAGCCCATAACATGTTTGAGCTGCCTTTCGGTTGCTCTCCTAGGCACCAAAGGCTCCATCACCGCCTGCTCCACCCTTCTCGGTGCATCCCTTTGGAGCGGTACCTGCTCCATCATAGGAACGGGCTGCTATATTTTCCTTGTAGGCTGTGCGTTGATCATGGAAAACACTGCTTCGGCAACCAATCGTATGGTTTCAGCCGAGGGAGGTGTTGCATGAGCATCATTTGGTGCGCTACTAGCATCAGAAATCGGGCGTTCTGACGGCCTTGCACCACTTCTGGTCACCTATAGTTGTACAAAACACCGTTAAGAGACCAAACGAAATTGCAAAAAGCAATTATAGGAACACGCAGGTTCCTTAAACACGTGTATTTTAATTCCTAAGTGGACATTCATGGGTTCTTTTATGTTATAATGATGACGCACACACATATGCTCACCACCCCTTAAAAAAATTCGTCTACGAATTCATTTAAGTTGACCGAAACCAGTAGTATGATACCAAATTGTAACACCCCCTACCCGTCGCATTGCATATAGCAGTAGGTCCGGCCGGGGCTTGACGCCATATATCAAAGACAGACCGGAAGGTTACTCAAAGGAAACCATCCAACCAATATCCAACGTCCTACAAATAGTACATTCTAGTGGAAGCAATTAAAAAGTTACAATAAATAAAGAACCCTGCCAACAACATGAATGTCCACTAAACCAAACCAGAAGGAATGAATGTACAATACACCAGTACACGACCTTATGGCCTTACAATACTTTACTAAAATTAAAGTGTTTTTCAAACCTCGGCACGCAGGGCGGTCACACATGAATAATTCAAGTAAACATTCAATAATTAGGTCTTCGAGGGCCGGATCAGCAACATGAGCTATTGCCCGCTATTTACCACTTGGCTCCGCAGCACCTGCAAGCAACTATCCACAGCAATAGTGGAAAACAAAAGCAACGATTAGCTATGCTGACCAAATTATAACGACCCCGCCCGCAAATTCGGTCCGGCGATGCTCCTTCCCTGCACTTTATTAGCATTTCCATAATATAGAGAAATTACATATCATCACAGGCGTAGGCTCGCACGGCCACACACCCCGTGCTCTCAGGGCACATTCTCGGTGAACCTGGTCAAAGTCTGCGGTCTCACCACCACCCCCTGGGCAGCAATATCTCGTGAGCATTTGGTCTTTCTGGCCACTTCCTATGACCCTCCATCTATACCACCGACAAGTACCACGTACCTTAGGTCTCTCTAACAGAACCACATAGAGCGGGTACGGTTCTGCCTAACTCATTGCTCATACCGCAACGTCAACTTAAGCCGTCTGCGCGGGTCAAGCTTCCCCGAGTCCCAAATCGATCACACACTTTACATAACCCAGTTATGTACAAGTTGGCTCCCAGGCCACCGAGTTGGCAGAATCACGCATCTGCCCAGTTTTCTGGGTGCACCTTGGAGTTAGTCCCCAAGGCTCCCTGTTGCAATCTACCACGTAGAAAACCCGAAAAACAAACAATTGCATGGAGTCTTCTCCGATGTTTCATGCAATGCAACATCACCGATCCAGACAAACTTGTCCGGGTAGGCTTCACACGTCATGCATATGTCTATTTCTCGATTACGGACTCCGCATGCTAAACAACGCGGACTATTCATGTCTACCCGAAGGAACGCCTCAAACTCACCTCAAACTCGCGAGAGCGGGCTTCCTATGCAAAGAAAAGAGGACTTCACATGTCCTAGGTTGAGAATCGTTACCCTAGCTTTCCTCTTTGGCGCCATGGAAATCTATGCGGATGAAAAGAGACGCAATGTCCTCGCCTCCGTAGATCCGAAGTCGGCTCACGATTCGGGGCTCCGAAGCTTTGCCGGTGGCCGAATCTATCTCTCTTCTAATTCCTTGCTCTCCCCTCTCTCTAGAAATTTAGAAAGAGAATAACCCATAGAGAATGAGCATTTTCAACAATATTCCCGAGTATAACCCAGCCTGAACAACCCCAAGCCGTTAGATTCCAAAATAAGGAAACGAACGGCCACGATTCGAGTTTGAAATCCAAAACCTGGGCCAAACACGGCTTGTGACATGACCGTGTCCAAGGCCGTGTTCCCCATTCACCGTCAAAACTGACGCGTCCCGAAAAGTACATGGGCTCTCGACATGCCCGTGTCCGACTTGACGTGCCCGTGTCATCCAGTACACGGCCGTGTAGCGGGCCGTGTACCTCCATCGACACAGGACCAACACCAACCCGTGAAGGACACGGGTATTGGACACGTCTGTGTCCAATTTTACACACCCGTGTCAAACCCGAACACGCCTGGGCTTTAGGTCGTGTTTCTCCCCCAACACAACTAGGTCAACCACCTGAGAAGGACACGGCCTGGGACACGTCGGTGTCTCAGGCCGTATTCGCTGCTCGACCATCGTCGACTCCAAATTCGTCGACCTCTTGGCCAGATCGTCGACCCGAGCACGACACGCCCCTAGGACATGCCCGTGTCCCAGGCCGTGTAACCCCTACCAAGTTCCAAACTTGGCTCAAAACACCTCCCGTTGCTCTGTTTAGTTTCGGGGCGTTACACGGGAAATCTCAGCTAGAAGTGGCTCTAGTACTGGAGAATTGTGACCGTAAGCGCACTGGGGACGATGATGGGAAGCCGCCCGATGTGCATTATGATTGGTGTCGTCAGATGAATAATCAGAGATCCTAGACAAGGACCGATTGGATTCAGAGTATAATGTTTAAGTTTACTATGGTTGGAATGACTTAATCCTATCTTACTTCGATCGTACAAAAGTGACCAAGCCCGTCATATATTAAAATGTTGGGAATTGATGAATTAAACATGAAGATTGATTGATCACTGATATCCACGCTAACCTGATATACCCAAGTCATTAGTTTGAAAACTTGCAGTTTGGGATATGATAATGTCATGGTAATAAGGAGGAGTAATTATGAGACTTAACTATTACAAGATATCACGTGAATTAGATGAAGGGTAATAAGATTCAGTATATTTGAGAAGATAAGATTAAATCGCCATGTTGTAACATCGGAAGTATGATAACTCTAGGAAACTGTAAGAAATTAGCAGATAATATATTGAAGATGTATACCTTAGGTATGACTGCAGACTTGATTCATATAGCATCTACGACCAAAATATATATGTTTGATTACATTATAGTCACGGTTAGCAAGATTCATGACTATGAAAATTGGATTTCGAATTATCTACTGTAATTACGACAAAAGGGCACAAACATTAATGGGTATTAATGATAATCTCCAAAGATTCACGAGTACACCCTCTTAAATTTTGAGGATTATGGGTCGTTTGATGAAGTGAACATTACCGTTAATTGATAAAATTAGATGACTCGTAAAGTTGAGTTGATTGATTACTCAGGCGTACTCGAAGGAATAAGAACCTGATCGTGTAGAGGAAGTTTGTAGAGTTGTTGTCTACACTCACAAATGAGAACTCAAATTACCGGAAGAAAATTGTGTTTATCAAAATGTGTATTTCCTCGGAATAAATAAAGGCATTATGGATACTGTGACACACAGTGAGGTTTGTCGGCTGGAGAAGGTCAAGTGCCCAAGACGATCGTATCAGATCGGGATGGACGGTTTATCTCCAAGGAAAGAAGATCAGTCTAGGCTTATCTAGGATATCGGTCGACATTCAACACAGCTCTACACTCTCAGACGGACGGGCAAAAGAAGCGTACCATCCTGACACTGGAGGATATTTCATGCTTATGCATTCTTGACCACAGAGAGCCATGTGAGAGACTGTTTTCACTGATCAAGCTCTCTTATAACAACAGTCACCCGTCCAGCATAGTTATGACCCTTATGAAGCATTATAATGACGGAGGTACAGGACTCCACCATCTTGGATGTAGAATGAGGATCCAAAGTCACTTGGCTCGGAATTTGTGGAGGACACAGATACCCAGGTGTGACTGATTTGAGATAGGATGCTGGAGGCCTAGAGCAAAGCTGCAAAGTATTATGATTAGCGGCATTGTCATGTAGAGTTTCAGGATGGAGATTGTGCGTTCCTGAAGATATGTTCGATGTATGAAGTATCGTGGGTATGCGGGTAGAAGAATCTCAGTTCGAGGAATATGGGGCCCTACAGTATCCTATAGCGGATCGGCCCATTGGCTTACATACAGGGGCTACCGTCGGAGTTAGAGGGTTTGTATAAAGTCTTCCACATCTCCTCTATTAGGAAGGCTCTACTATGGCTGGAGTCCCAGGTTCCTTGTATAGATGGCTCAATAGCTTCTGATTGATCAGTCCGCTTAGAGCCGATCAGGATAGATGATATGGTAGAGCAAGTATTGCTGTGCGAAAAGGTTTCGGTGGTCAAGATCCCATGGGCAAATCATGGATAGGAGGAGCATACCTGGAAGCCACTAGATTTGATACAACAGCAGTACCTGGAGTTCATTGCATCAGGTATAACTTCAATTTCTGAGGGATGTTAAATTCAGTTTCTCTTGGTGGAAACCCTGCAGGCCTAACCTGAATTTCGGGGACAAAATTATTATTTTGTTTATTTGGATTTGTAACATCCCTGAAACAACTATACCTATAGGAGTGGTTTTGTCTTGAATAGGTCATGACAAAACCTAAGAAAGATCAAGAAGACCAGGTGAACTAGGGCATGAAGGTAGAAATCTCCCAGGTCTGCAAATAGCACAACCTAACCACCAAACCTAGGGTTTGACATTAGGGCTTCACCTTGACTCCTTGACCACACCTGAACCTTCCTAACCCTTTAGGAGGTTCATTGGGCCACTAAGGGCCCATTGGTGTCTACCCAAGATGTCAAGTTTACCAAAGTCAACCTAAACCCTAAAAAGGTCAAAGTACCCTAATAAGGGTCAAGTGACCACCAAGGTGTCAAAACAACCCTAGCCAAGTCTCCCTAGGCCTTAAGGGATGCCAATGAGTCACTAAGGACCCATTGGGGTAATCTCAAAAGGTCAAATTGAACAAAGTAAACTCAACCCTAAATTGGGTCAAATTAACTCAAGTTAACCCAACCAAGCCCAATTCACTTGGGCTAAGCCCAATTGGAGTGGTCTACAACCTTTAGGAGGCTGATATTTACCTAAAATGCCACTCAAATTTTGGAGGGGGTGACTAGGAGAGAAAAACCTCATTTTAACTTTAATGGAGGAGAGAGAATGAGAGAGGAAGAGGTCATTCTTTGCCAAAGAAGGCCAAGTGCCTCCTCTCTTCAATTCCAATAGCTATATTCATCTCCCCTGATCAGTTCTGAGGAGATTAACAGCCACGGCCGGCCCCATTGGTGGCTATATTCAGAGAATTTCAGGACGCCCAAAACTCTCCCCCTTGGCTATTAATGCCCTTTGATGCTATAACCCCTCCCCTCCTCCTTTTGGTTCTATTAAAAACATCCCCAAGGCCTGAGGTGTCATTTCCACTCTTGACTCGAAGATTTCGAGCCCTCTGGCAATGTAGTTGTAGAGCACCGAGCACCTCCATCACCGACAATGGTGATACGGCGATCAACAAGGCTTCATCCACCCTAAAAGTTTCACTTCTCCTCCTCTCCCGTTGTGCTAGTATCCTAGATCAATTAGGAGAGAAATCAGGCTCAATTGTGACTGATCAAGTGAGAAAATTTGGAGAATTTCCATGAGTAAAAGTGGTTGCGGGTTCGCCGGAAACGGCCTCTCCGGCGGCCGTGCTGCCTCCCGGCGATAGCCACCACCTTAACGGAGGTGGTGGAGGCAGTGGCTGACCAGGAGGTGGCTGGGTGGCCGGGAAACACTGGCAAAGTTACCAGTCCAATGGTTAGACATCATTGATCGGACAAATACTTGAATTTAGTTAAACCTTTAGAAATTTTGGATTGAAATTAGGTCCTGCAAGTAAGAATTATATTTGGAATTTCTTGTGATTCAGGGCATTCATAAGTGATTAACTTGTAATTTGTTTTATCACGCCCTTTTGTAGTAGAACAATTTTTACTGCAATAATATTCATTATACCACGGTAGGCTAGTTTGGTTTAGACTTACGAGCGATAGGATCGGAGGTGGTAGGTACGGACTGGTTAGTCCGCGGAGCCAGTGGCTCGGAAGATTGTTGTGACGGACGGGTTAGTCCGGGAAGCCGATCGTTAAGAGATTCATATTTAGCATAAGTGCATATTCATAAAAGTGGCGGGTCTTTAGTTCGCTCTGGTCGTCGCACTGACAGAGGAATGATGACTCTGGAGGGTTGTAGTGGTTGGGAGTGGCTTGACAGTGTCTGTGGAGACGCTTGCCTAGTGACCATACACTTGACCATGAAAGACTGGCAGGTTTGTCAGCATTAGTACGTGGTGACTCTGGTATGTCCTTCAATGGCGTACGTAAGGGCTAGTCCTGGTAGTGTGGTTACCCTCCTAGGAGTGGGGTGGCCAACCCATTGTCTCTGTTGGCCACTACGGAGGCTCCTTGGAGTGAAGCTAGCTTCCAAAATTGGGGAACTAAATGTCTGTGCACATAGAGTCTTGTGTGTGTTGCACTTGTATGAACATAACTTTAAACCAATATAACATAGCATATCATGTCATCATTGCATTTAAACACATACCCCTACCGTATAAATTGGTTTGGGACTTTTTATACGATAGGTCTTGCAAAATGACCCCTTAACTTATGAGTTTGCATGGGCATTCTTATAAGTTAAGGTTAATTATTCTATAACTCACTTTACTTTACGTTTTTTGTGGTAGAAGGTAGTCGTAGTTCTTTACTTGTACTTTAATTACTTATAGTGTAGCTTGTGCTTACTGATCTGTACTTTACCTTGTTTACATTACTGCTACCTTATTATAGTTTTTTTGTACATACTCCTGCTAGGGTAGTTGTCACTTGCTCTTGTTCATTCTCCACCTTAAATATCTTTCTTTTCCACCACCCCGCACGGTGCCAAGCAGTCACGGGGGTGAGGCGAGGATGATAGTGGCTTAGTCTTTTATTAATGGTCGGTGGACCACATCATTTTAGGAATTCGAGGTGATGCACCAGTCACAGGAGGATGACAAAACTTGAGGAGCAATTTCTGCACACTACCGCTACTACACGATGATAGTCGAGGACGATTTTCATTTTACTTCTGGTAGATGCGTGAGTTGTGTGATAGAGTTCTTTTGTATTAGACCTGTAACGGGCTTAAGCCCATTTTTTCTACTCTCTTTCATACTTTGTACTCATTTTGTACTATTGCTCTTTTATATATATTGATAGTGAGTTGTGATCTATGGACGTTTATTACTCACTTACTTCTCTTTGGTTGGACTACTGTGATGTGATCATTTTAGCTGGTATGATCGGCGTCGTGCGGTGGTATCTAACATGGTAGTTGAAGTCACCGTAAGTCGGCGGTTGTGTGCGTAAGACCTGTTGGTGAAAAAATATGGACTTACATTAACAACTAGTGTTCAACAACATCCACGGGCTCCACACTAAGTCCCTTCTTATTATTCACGTCTCATGCTCAACAGCTCGCAAGAGCTCCACACCGAGTCTCTTATCAACACATCATTCTAGTGTAATAAACACCCACGCACTTCCAACCCTTCCACATTTCTTTATCACACAAGGGTTCATCATTTGCACAGGTGGCAAGCCACCTTATACGACATTCTAATCCCACACTGCTACCCATAGGGAGACACAACTATAAGCAGTGGACTATTATACACATTCCATTAATCACCCTATCACATGGTCATGCATTAACCTCGTCCAATTCCTTCTAAATGTCAAATATTCACAATCAACCCAATTTTCACAAGAATATCATTTGTTCAATCAAACGTATCAATTTAGTTGTTCATTAGCTTACCCAAGCCATTTGTTTGTTAACCTCCTTCAAACCGTTGGCACAATTGGGTCCCACCAAACCATTTGTTCATCATAATTACATTTAGGCTAAGTCTACCAAAACCTAAACCTTATTTAGTTTCTTAAGGATCTATCCCATTAGTCATTTATCATCGTAAATATCCATAAATTAAGTTCAACAATTCTCAATGTTAATTTATAATGACCTCTCTACCAAATTCAAGCCCGGATCCACACTAACCCGAGAACATCATGAACTTAAGACTTGACTGTACAACAACTTCGACTGTGCATTCCCGAGTCTACAGGTCTCATATGAAGACGTATAACCATCCGTTAAAAAGATCATTCGAATGGCAACGACTTTCGTGTTGAGTAGAAAGCCCAGATCTGGTCGTATCATGCCCGAAAACAGCTTTGAAGTTCGCTGCGTGCAAGAAATAGATTCTTGCATGCATTTTAAAGCTATAAGAACGACATCGGTTCATCTTCTTCCTTTAGAACTTTAATCAATACTATATACAAAACTTCCTCCTCCCTTATTCACCCTCATTAGAACATTTCTCTTCATGAAACCAAGTCCACCATCTTCACAAAGAAGAGAGTAGAGGTTGAAGACATCAAATATCTAGAGCACATGCCCTAACATGGTCTCTACCTAGGAGATCTTCATCTCACAAGTCAACTCTTTTGAGTCGACATCTCCCCTCAAAAATAACTACAGATCTAGCACCAAGGGAGAGGGTAGTAAGCACACCTCATTTCTGGCTGTTCCGGTCATGGATCTTGTCACTCACCTTGGCATCATCTTTCTCTTTGTTGGTGTTGTTCTTTACGGGGAAGAGAAAGGGAAGGTTTTCCTCTAGAAATCGCATCTTGCAACTCTTCTCTGCCCACGACACGGCAAAAATGGCGAAGTGACGGCTAGGTTTTTCCCATAAGTCTTCTTTTATAATGAGAAATTTGGATTGAACTGCTCTTACACATGTCAGCATATTACTGGACCGCCCATTATTATATTAATTATGTCCTTTTGAAAAGACGCGTCAATTTAAGTTGCTTAGCGCCAATCCTGAAATCCGGTTCAGCCCATGTATAGGAATCAGAAACAGTGGAACGAAAGCATGCTAAGTCAAATTCGTCGTGTATAGCATACCCACTCGAGGAATCGTCGAGATTCGTCATGATCACTCGACGCCTTGTATAAGTACAACACTTCTAAGTTAAAATCGTTGAGTGTACCTACTTTACTCGATGAATCGTCGAGTGGCGTCGAGTGCACTCAACGCACTCGATGTCTTCAGGCCTAAAGAATAACCAAGTAAAAAATCGTTGAGTATGAAAATCCTCACTCGACGAATCATCGAGTGGCGTCAAGTGCACTCAATGCATTCGATGCCTACTTGCCTCAGAATAATTCTATGTAAAAAATCATTGAGTGTGTTGAGTCCACTCAATGCAGCTTGGACTTCACTCAATGCCGCAACTTCCAGAACAATTCTATGTAAAATATGTTGAGTGGTGTTGAGTCCACACAACACCTAAGATTAATCTGTCGAATGGTGTTGAGTGGTGTTGAGTCCACTCAACGCCTCAGCGTTTTCATTGAATGGCGTTGAGTGGTGTTGAGTCCATTTAACTCCTCAGCTTATTCAACGAATGACGTTGAGTGATGTTGAGTCCACTCAATACCTCAGCTTATTCGTCAAATGGCATTGAGTGCACTCAACACACTCGAAGCCATGAGTCCAGAAAATATTCTAAGTAACATCCGCTCTATTAGTCGAGTATAGTTGACTCACTCGACGCTTCCCGTGCCTGAGTGAATTCTCTTGACTCAAAATGTTTGCGAGGGACCAAGCGTGAAACAAGATGTTATAACATGAGTACCTGAAGTGCACTCGTGAACACATCCTAATCTCTACAAAAGAGATGTCAAAAAAGATAAATGTAAAATATAATGCGAGTACATGAATTGAACTCGCGAACACCTACTAATCTCTACAAGGGAGAAGTCAAAAGCAAGTAAATTTAAAATATAACGTGAGTACCTGAAGTGAACTCTGGAACACCTACTGATCTCTACAAAAGAGAAGTAAAAAATAGGTAGATTTAAAAAATAGCACGAGTACCTGAAGTGAAATCTCAAACACCGGCTAATCTCTTCAAAAGAGAAGTCAGAAGAAGGTAAATTAAATATATAATGTGAGTACCTGAATTGAACTCGCGAACACCTGCTAATCTCTGTCCAAGAGAAATCAAAAAAAGGAAATTTTAAAATATAGAGTGAGTACCTGTATTAAACTCGTGAACCCGTACTAATCTCGGAAAGGAAAAATCAAAAGCCGATAAATTTAAAATACAACGCAAGTACCAGAAGTGAACTCACGAACACCTGCTAATCTTTACAAAAGAAAAGTCAAAAGCAGTAAAATATAAAATATAACGCGAGTACCCGAAGTGAACTCGCGAACAACTGCTAATCTCTACCAAAGAGAAGTCAAAATATGGTAAATTTAAAATATAACGCAAGTACCTGAAGTGAACAGACAAACATCTATTAATCTCTGCAAAAGATAAGTCAAAAGAAGATATATTTAAAATAAAACCCAAGTAGCTAAATTAAACTTGGGAGCACCTTCTAATCTAAACAAAAGAGAAGTCAAAAGAAGATAAATTTAAAATATAACACGAGTACCTGAATTGAAATCGCGAACACGTCCTAATCTATGCAAAGGAGAAGTCAAAAGAAAGTAAATTTAAAATATAACACGAGTAACTAAAGTGAACTCACGAACGCCTGCTAATTTCTGGAAAAGAGAAATCAAAAGTCGGTAAATTTAAAATATAATGCAAGTATATGATGTGAACTCGTGAGCACCTACTAATCTATGTCAAATAGAAGACAAAAGAAGGTAAATTTAAAATATAATGTGATTATCAAAATTTAACTCGCGAACACCTACTAATATTTGCAAACGAGATGTGAAAAGTAAGTAGATTTGAAATATTTCGTGAGTACCTAAAGTGAACTCGTGAACACCTGCTAATCTCTTCAAAAGAGAAGTCAAAAGAAGGTAAATTAAAAATATAACGTGAGTATATGATGTGAACTCGCGAACTCATTCTAATCTCTGTCAAAGACAAGTCAAAAGAAGATAAATTTAAAATATTACGCAATTATCAGAATAGAACTCGCGAACACCTACTAATCTCTTGAAAGGAAAAAGTCAAAAGCAGATAAATTTAAAATATAACACGAGTACCTAAAGTGAACTCGCGAACACCAGCTAATCTCTACAAAAGTAAAGTCTAACACAAGTAAATTTAAAATATAACGAATGTACCTGATGTGAACTCACGAACACCTACTAATTTATGCAAAGAGAAGTTAAAAGCAGGAACATTTAAAATATAGCGTGAGTACTTGAAGTGAACTCGCGAAAACCTACAAATCCTTGCAAAAGTGAAGACAAAAGCCAATAAATTTAAAATATAACCCGAGTACATGATTTGAAATTGTAAACACCTGCTAAACTTTGCCAAAGAGAAGTCAAAAGACGGTGAATTCAAAATATAATGCTATTACCAGAATTGAAGTAGCGAACACCTACTAATCTCTGCATAAGAGAAGTCAAAAGTAGGTAAATTGAAAATATAATGCGAGTACCTGAAGTCAACAAGCGAACACCAGCTAATCTCTGCAAAAGTAAAGTAAAATGCAAGTAAATTTAAAATATAACGCGAGTACCTCATGTGAAATTGCGAACACCTGCTAATCTCTACAAAAGAGAAGTCAAAAACATTTAAATTAAAATATAGCACGGGTATCTGAAGTGAATTCGCGAACACCTGTTGAACTCTGCAAAAGAGAAGTCAAAAGCAACTAAATTTTAAATATAATGCGAGTACCTGAAGCGAACTCACGTACACCTGCCAAGCTCTGCAAAAGAGATGTCAAAAGAATGTTATTTTAAAAATATAATTCGAGTAATTGAGTTGAACCCGAGACTAACTATTCTCTACAAATGTGAAGTCAAAAGAATGTAAATTTAAAATATAATGTGAGTACATGAAGTGAACTCGCGAACACCTGCTATTCTCTGCAATAGTTAAGTCAAAAGCAGGTAAATGTAGAATAAAATACGAGTTCCTCAAGTGCACTCGCGAACACCTACTAATCTCTACAAAAGAGATGTCAAAAAACCTAAATTTAAATTATAACGAGGGTACCTGAATTGAACTCAGGAACAACTACTAATCTATAGAAGTGAGATACCAAATGCAGTTAAATTTAAAATATAACATGAGTACCTGAAGTGAACCCTAAAACACCTGCTGATCTTTACAAAAAAGAAGTCAAAAGCAGGTAAATTTAAAGAATAACACGAGTACCTGAAGTGAAATCATGAATACCTACTAATCTCTGCAAAAAAGAAGTCAAAAGAAGGAAAATTTAAAATATAACGTGAGTAACTGAATTGAACTCGCGAACACTACTAATCTCTATAAAGGGGAAGTCAAAAGGAGGTAAATTAAAAATATAACTTGAGTACCTGAAGTGAACTCGCAAACACCTGTTGATCTATGTCAAAGAGAAGTCAAAAGAAGGTAATTTTAAAATATAGAGTGAGTTCCAGAATTGAACACGCGAACAACTACTAATCTCCGGAAAGGAAAAGTCAAAAACCGTTAAATTTTAAATATAATGGAAGTATCTGAAGTTATCTCATGAACACCTGCTAATCTCTCGAAAAGAGAAGTCAAAAGCAGGTAAATTTAAAATGTAATGCGAGTACCTTAAGTGAACTTGTGAATACCTGCTATTCTCTGTAAAAGAGAAGTTAAAAGAAGGTAAATTTAAAATATAATGTGAGTACCTGAAGTGAACTAGCAAACACCTGTTAATCTCTGCAAAAGATAAGTCAAAAGAAGCTATATTTAAAAATAACGTGAGTACCTAATGTGAACTCGCGAAAAACTGCTAATCTATGAAAAAGAGAAGTCAAAAGAAGGTAAATTTAAAATATAACATGAGTACCTGAATTGAAATCACCAACACCTAGTAATCCTTGCAAAGGAGAATTCAAAAACAGGTAAATTTAAAATATAACGCGAGTTCATGAAGTGAACTCGTGAATGCATGCTAATTTCTGAAAAGTAGAAGTCAAAAGCAGGTAAATTTAAAATATAACGCGAGTACATGATGTGAATTTGCGAACACATGTTAATCTCTGCCATATAGAAGTCAAAATAAGTTAAATTTAAAATATATTGTGATTACCAAAATTGAACTCACAAACACCGAGAAATCTTTACAAATGAGATTTCAAAAGTAAGCATATTTAAAATATAATGCGAGAATCTAAAGTGAACTTGCGAACACCTGTTATTCTCTGCAAAAGTGAAGTCAAAAGAAGGTAAATTTAAAATATAACGTTAGTACCTGAAGTGAACTCGTGAATATTTGTTTATCTCTACAAAAGAGATGCCAATTGCAGGTATATTCAAAATATAATGCGAGTACCATAAGAGAACTCACGAACACCTGTTAATCTCAAAACAAGAGAAGTCAAAAGAAGGTAAATTTAAAATATAATGCGAGTATCTGAATTGAACTCGCGAACGCCTACTAATCTCTAAAATGGAGATGTCAAAACTAGGTAAATTTAAAATATAATGCAAGTACCTGAATTAAACTCGTGAACACCTACTAATCTCTGCAGAAGAGAAGTCAAAAGCAGATATATTTAAAATATAAGCCAAGTACTAGAAGTGAACTCGTGAAAACCTGCTAATCTCTGCCAAAGAGAAGTCAAAAGAAGGTAGATTTAAAATATAACGTAAATACCTAAAGTGAACTTGCCTGGCAGCGGGATCTGCTCGGGGTCTGAATAGATACCGTCGAGTGACACCCAGCCCTGACAACTAGGTGAGAGTCTGGCAGTGGGATCTGCTCGGGGTCTGCTCGGGGTCTGCTAAGTGAAATCTCCACCTACTCATATGAATCGTTGTAGGAGATTTGGCATGTGAAGAAGTTTCATTAAGAAAAAAGGCGTCGTTTTCATATCTTATGGGTAAAAGCATTTCAAGTCATCACAACTCCAGTTGAGACTCAGGGTCTCGCCCTCCACATTACGAAGGTGTTACCCTCCAGATTTCAAGGCCTCTTTTATAATGTATGAACTCTCCCAATTGGGGTTGATTTTCCCCACGGCTGCTGATCTTCCCACTGCATCACCTTCTTCAAGATCAAGTCCCCTTCCGCAAATTGCTTGATTCAGATGTGGTTGTCACAGTACTTAGTCATTCTCCTCTTCATCTCTTCCTTCCGGATGGCGGAGACATCACGCAGCTCCTCCACCATATTAAGGGAGAGTCGCAGCTCCTCTTCATTTTCAGCTGGCCATTCTTCTCTGCCTTCCTGCACCGTGACAACCCGAGGCGTCTGGACTTCAAATTCTGTGGGGAGTCTCATATCCATGGGAGATCTTGAAGGCGGTCTCTCCTATGGCTGTGTTGGGGGTGGGCCTCAGGGCCCAAAGGACCGAGGGAAGCTGTTCCACCTAGTTCCCCTTCAGGTTTTCAACCTTATTATTCAGGAGGTTCACAATAATTTTGTTTGCCACCTCCACCTACCCGTTGCTCCCGGGGTGGTTGACCGAGGCAAATCTGAGGCCAATTCCGAGCTACTCGCAGAAGCTAATTAATTCTGCGCTGGCGAACTGAGGCCCATTATCCGTGATAATGGCCTGGGGTAGACCATGACAATAGATGATCTCCCCCCAGACAAAATTTCGGATGACTTGGGAGGTCACCTTGGCCAGCTCCTTCACCTCCAACCACTTTGAAAAATAATCTATCATTACCAACAGGAACCTCCTCTGCCCGCTGGCCTGGGGAAACGGTCCAACCAAATCCATTCCCCAATTCGCAAAGGGCCAGGGGGCCGTGATGCTCTTGAGGCGCTGAGCCGGTTGTAGTTGGATGGGGTAAACAGCTGGTATTTATGGCATCTCTTTGTGAATTCCGCAGCGTCGTGGCCCAGGGCAGGCCAGAAGTATCCTTGTCTGACAATTCTCCCTTCCTGGGTCCAGCACCCGGAGTGGCTTCCACACTTCCTAGAGTTGACTTCTTCCAAGATCTTCTGCACTTCCCTCTCGGCCACGCAATGGGCCAGCGTCCCCGAGAGGGTCTTCTGATACAATTGCTCGTTCCGGATGAGATAGTATGCCGACTTGTATCTGAACTTCTTCATATCCATCCCCTCTGGATACTCCCCTGTGGAGTGGAAAGTCATGAGCAGGTCAATCCACGAGGGGTGTTGATCCACCTCCATCAGCTCCCCCTCTTCTGTGGATTGGCAGAACAAATGCATAATGGTACCCCCCGAAGACCGTGTTTTGCCAGCTAATCGACATGCTCATTCTCCTCCCTGGGCACATGTCGGATGGAGAAGGTCTAAAACGTGCTGATGAACCCCTTTACTTTGGCTAAGTATAACCGGAGGGTAGGCTCTCTCGCCTCGAACTCCCCATTATTCTGGGAAGCCACCACCATGGTGTAAGTGAGGACCACCACGTCGAGCACCCCCAGCTCCCTGGCCAGGCGCAGCCCTACTATTACGGCCTCATATTCGGCCTGGTTGTTATTGATAGGGAAGTGCACCACCAATGTTTGCTCAATCCTCATCCCCTGGTGGCTTTTCAAGATTACCCCCACCCCCAAGGAATGTCTCCCTGAAGCGCCGTCTACCTTCAACTTCCACGAAGTCGGACGAGTGAGCTCTTCCTCCGTCACCTCGACCATGTAGTCAGCCAAAAAGTCGGTCATTGCTTGGGCCTTGATCGAGAGGCGGGGGCCGAAGGAGATATCGAACTCACTCAGTTCCACCGACCAGTTAGCTAGCCTGCCCGAATGCTCCACCCCCTCAAATATGTTGCAGAGGTGATGGTTAGTCACCACTAGGATGGTGTGTGCCTGGAAGTAGGGTCGGAGCCTCCGTACCGAGATGACTAGAGCGGATGCCAGCTTCTCCAAGATCGGAAATCGAAGTTCGGCCTTCCTGAGGACCCTGCTCACATAGTATATGGGGAGTTGCCTCTTCCCCTCTTCTCGAACCAGGACGGAGCTCAGGGCCTCTATTCCGACCCCGAGATACAAGTACAGGTCCTCCCCTTCTTTCGGCCCTTGGAGCAGTGGAGATTGGGTCAACTGCTTCTTCAGGGACTGTAATGCCTCCTCGCACTCACTTGACCACTCAAACTTCTGGTCCCCTCTCAACGTCTTGAAGATGGGGGAGCACTTCTCCACGGCCCGGGAGAGGAACCTGCTCAATCCTACTAGATTTCCTGTCAATCGCTGCACCTCTTTAGCATTCCAAGGTGATCCCAGCTCCATGATGGCTTTGACCTTATTAGGATTTGTGTTGACCCCTGCGGGGGTAAGAATATGTCCTAAGAACTTCCCCATGTTGCCCCCGAAAACAAACTTCAGGGGGTTCAACCACATATTATATTTACGCAGGGTGGCGAAGGATTCCTCCATATCCTGGAGGTGAGAGTACATGTCTCGACTCTTGATCATGAGGTAATCTAGGTACACCTCCAGGTTCCTCCACTTCTATTCCGGGAAGACCCTGCCCATCATCTTCTAGTATGTCACCCCTGCATTCTTCAAACCAAAGCGCATCGTTTTGTAGCTGTAGCACCCATCCCCCGTGATGAACGAGACATCTTTGATGTCCGGGTGGTGCATCCTAACCTGGTGGTAAGCAGAAAATGCATCTAAGAAGCTCATTACAAGAAAACCAACGGCTGAGTCAACCAGTGCGTCGATCCGATGCAAGTGATAACAGTCCTTAGGGCATGATTTATTAAGCAAAGAAAAATCAACACACATTCTACCGATCGTCTCCTTTTTAACCATCACCATATTAGAGACCCAGCCGGGGTACTGTATTTAGGATACAAAGCTGGCCTTGAGTAGTTTGGCTACCTCTTCCCTGATGGGATCAGCTAGCTTGTCTGCGGTGGACCTCTTCTTCTGCTAGATGGGGCAAGCTCCCGAGTCCAGGTTGAGGAGGTGGAAGGACACATCCACGTCAATCCCCGGCATCTCCGCTGCACTCCATGTGAAGATGTCCACGTTCTTTTGGATGCATGCCAACACCCTACCCTGAGCCTCCGGGGTCAGCCCCCCGCTGATGCGAACTTCTCCACCATGCTTCCAAGGGTGAGAACCTCCATCTCTTTGACCTCTTCTGTAGCCTCCAACTTGGACTGCTCCCCCATTCTCCAACGTCCCTCTCCTCCAGGACACGAACCTCCTCAGCTTCTACCTCCACCTCCATGTCCATCGCCTTAGCCAACTCCCCCTAATCTCCTCCCGTTGCCACCCCCTGGGTGCAGCTCTATTCTATTTTCATCCCCTTTCTGCCAGCCTCCTGCTCTGCCTCCTCCATCCTCCTCTCCATCTCCTTGGCCCCCTCATGCCAAGAGATAGAGTTCATGGGGGTGAAGTAGAATTCTCTAGCCACCTTCGGATCGCCCCGGACACGGACCTGAATCCCCTTGATGTTGAACTTCAGGCATTGGTGGAAGGTCAATGGGACACAGCGGGTGGTGCTGATGAGGGGCCGCCCAAAGATGGATTTGTTGCTACTAGGGGCATCCACGATGACAAACCTGAAGTTCTGGGACTGCCCCCTTAGGGTGACGTGGAGCCCCACACCTCCTTCTACCTCCTTCCTCTCCTTCCTCGTAATGATGGTGCATTTTTGCCTCCACCTTCATTGCGTAGAACACCTTCTTGAAGATTACGTTATCGGAGCTCCCGTTGTCAATGAGTATCCTAGAGATGGTGAAATTCTCGATGGTCTTCTACATGACCAGAGCATCGCAGAAGGGATCCTCATGATCCGACATATCCTTTCTCGAGAAGGTAATCTTCTCTTCTGGGGGTGGGGTCTGGGATGTGGAGCCGACGCTCCAGCGGTACATGTTGTGGAGGTTCGTCTTCCGGGAAGACTCAATCCACAACCCCATGGATCACTATGATCCCTCCCTGGGTCCCGCCGTCCGCCCGATCTTCACATCGATCCTCCTCCGCCTGAGGCAGGACCTCCTCAATCCTCACCTACTGGCGACCCTGTTGCTGATACTGCTCCTTGCTTCCTCACATCTCGAGGAACTTCAGGCACATTGTCGTGGTGTGCCCTTCCTCTTAGTGGAAGTTGCAGTAAGGCAACTCCACCCTGACTTCTCTCATCCTCCGTGCGACTCTCCTCCTCTCCCCTATGGCTATGACCATAGTCAGATTTTGATCAGTGAGGGGAAGGTCTTTGCGCCGGCCACCAACTTGGGGGGTGGAACTGATTCTGGCCGGCTGGCGGTTGTCCATTCCCTGGTAACCTCTCCATGTCCCCTGGTCCTGCCACTCGGGCCTCCAGCACTGCCGATGGTCTGGCTCCTAACTCCCCCACCTGGGCTGTTGCTGCCCCTGCAATTATCATTGTTCCCTCTGCCGGGGTTCAGCTCTCCTTTCCTCTTGACCTCTACCGCCTCTCGTCTCCTTCTCCTCCTCCATGGCCCACCTCACCAGTTTTCAGGCAAACTTCGGGTTCGACACCTCCCCGTCGACTTCCCTTATCTCCCTGTCCATTAGCTCTTCATAGGAGAAGGGCGACACCCTCTTCGGCTCCATTCTGAAGAAACCCTGTTATAGCCCCAGGGTAAAGGCCATCATCAGGATATGGCCTGACATCTCCTGAACTTGGGTGACCTCCTCCTGGAACCGGTCAACGTAACTCCCCAATGACTCATTCACCCCCTGCTTGATGTGGAATAGGGACTCCGACTCCTTCTTACTCCTCTTGGAGGTGGGGAACCTCAACATGAACCCCCAGCGCAGGTCTTCGAAGCAGTAAATAGAGATTGTCGGCAGATGGTGAAACCAGTCCCTCGCCTTCTCCTTGAGGGTGATGACGAAGGGCCGACACTTAAAGCCATCTGACATCTTCCGGATCGAGACCACATCCTCAAACCACTGGATGTACTGGACCGGGTCTCCCCTCCCGGTGTGGTAAGACATTTCGGGTTCCCTGAACCCCTCTGGAACTAAGGCGGAGGAAACTAGCTCGCTGAAGGGGCTGCCTCCCCCAGCTGGGCGGGCTAGAGGGACTCGCGTACCCATCTCACCAAATCGACCCCCGCTTGCCGAGTCGGGAAAAAGCACGCGCCCGGGGAGCTCGCACACTTTCCCTTCCTCGGTGACCTCATTCGCAACTCTCCTGCCAGGAGCATCCTCTCCCAGAGATGGGGCGACCAAGACTGGGATTGTTGGAGTCGAGAACTCGGCCCATGCACCGAGTGCGAACTTGATGAGGTTGATCACCTCCTGCCTGAAATCTTCGAACATCCCCACCGTGGCCAGAGGGGGTGGGGGTGGCGAGTCGGACCTGTCTGAGCCTTGTCCTTCTCCTCCTACCATCTAGCCTACTGAATATTTTCTTTGTTGACCACTCTCCATGCTCAAAGAACCAAAATGTTGAAACTGAAAGCTCGGTCTCTTGTGGAGTTCACCGTTGGGGAAGGGGTGATCGCACACCTACTTTTCTCCTGCAAGCCAATAGAAAAAGAAATATGGACTGACCCAAGTGCTCGGCGTGGAGGTCCCACCACACACTCGGAAGATCTTAGAGTGCTTCCCCTCGTTAGCCAAAAGCCGGGCTAAAGCTACCTCAGAAAGCGTAAGAAGATCTTAACACCAGTAAGCATGCCTTCTGAGGTGCCCCTTCGGTCGTATTAGTCTTCTGAAAACAGCCTGCAAATAGCCAACCACCGCTATTTTGAACAGTTATGTGCAGCCCAACTAGGCCTGCAACAACGTAACTTCGTGGTTCTAACAAGCTATTCGCAGCCCTGGGAAGGGCATTTAGATAACTGTGTCTGCAGCTCGCCTTCTCTCCTTGGGCGAGCGCACTCCAAGCCACCGCGGCTCGCCGGTGCTCGCTCTGAAGCGGGCTAGTAGCCAGGTCGCCTATAGGAGTGTGTGCTGGCCGGTATGAAACTATCATTATGGAAGCTGTAGAGGAGCTCGCTGATCTGGGTTCAACGAGTTCAGAGTCTCAACCCCGAAGGTTAGTTCGAAGTATGCCGAGATCTGCTCGATGATCGCCGAGCTCCGTTTGACGAACGCCGAGCTCCGTGCTCAGTTCGACGAACGCCAAGCTCAACCCTCTATTCAATGAATGCCAAGCTCAACCCTATATTTGACGAACATCGAGCTCAACCCTCTGCTCAGGTTGACGAAAGCTGGGCCTAGTTCTATGAACTCAAGGCGGGTGCGGGATGTATGGGCCAACTCGTGCAGCTCTCCTGCTTAACTTAGGCGAGATCGAGCTGGCCATTGTAAGTTTGCCCACATGCTGCTCTGTCTCAGTCAGGCCACCTTGGCCCACTCTCCTCGCCTGGTGGACCCACTCGGCGAACACGGGGTTGTACAACAGAAAAGCTCTCCAATGGCAGTGAGAAGGAGCTCCAAATGCTCCTCCTCAGATGGAGATGAAGAAAATAGCGGAAGATCTTTGATTGCGGTGAAGTTTGGAGGAATAATGGTGGCCGGACAAGCTCTCCAAGGAGGAGAGAGGAAAAAGCGGCTGAAGGAAGGTTTTCCCGCTCAGAGGAGGGGAAATGGCAGACTTTTCTTGCTCCAATCAACTCCTGAGCTTAAATACGAGCAGGTCAGAAAAATGATCACACATGGTTTGGCACACGACCGTGCGTTAACCGTGCGATATTAACTTTCAGGACAAAACTTGCAGTGGAAGATGACTTGACCCATGCATTTTACTCGCGCACGGACGCTTCCGCCCGTGCTTGAATAAATTGCACGGGTAACGATAGAGCTCTTAAATTCCCGGCAAGCAGGTGGAACCATGCGTTTTTCTCACGCACGGGCACTTCTGCCCGTGGGTGAACAAATCGCACAATTAACCACAGAGCGCTATAAAACTAAACAGCTACAGGAAAACCGTGCGTCTCCTTCGAGCACGGTTCAGATGAAACCATGCATGAAGAAATCGCACGGGTTGGTCAATCCTCTAGAGAAACCTGCAAAAAACGCACGATTTGATAGAACATGTGCGCTTAGGAAACACTCGACCGTGCGTTTTCCACAAGTCAGAATTCCTGCTTTGGGGGAAAACTGACAACCTGCACAACAAAAACCAAAGCTGGTGCAACAGCTCCCAACACCAATATACAACATAAAATAACCAAATCCGCACAGAGAGTACCCCAGTACTTACCCCCGACATCCCGGTGAAATTCGGAAACCAAACTGGGCCAAAATAGTGCAATAATGGCTAAGTGAAGCCCTAATCAAATATATGACTTTTCCTACTGAAATAGTAGTGCACATGCAAGATAATAAGCCCGGATGTGTCCGGAAAAACCCTATATAAATCAGACTCATCACACTACCAGACTTAAACATTTTCTCGTCCCGAGCAAATCATCCCTAACGCGGAAGAGAAAAATATCATAGATGGACTGTGCAGCAGAGTACCATGCAAAATCGCGTACTCATGCTCATAGGAATATCGTAGAAGGAATTTCTAATTATACACTAATAGCCTATATATTTCTAAAGGCGTATCAAAATATTATTACTACTCTACCTTAGAATTGATGGGAATCATTCAGTCACGTGTAAGGAGAAAGCAGACAAACACTGAGTTGAGCATTGCCAAAGCAAGGGATCGGGATAACCTCCAAAGGAATCCACCAATGTCGATGACCATATGCTCGCCCTTTCACACTCTCTACACGACACTAGTTTGACTCAAGCGCGAATCCGTAGGAATTGCAATATAATGGAGGCCTAGGAGAAGGCGGGGTATGCAAAGATAAACACTACAGATACACACACAAAATGACACCGTCCGAAAACACTCACAGCTACACGCAATGACAAACATGTGCACCGCACCACCAGACATGAACTTTTAACAGTGCGTGCACGCCCATAACGAACACAATACAACATATTTTCACAACCATAAAACCACAACTCCACAACAAAATTTTTTTCTTCTTTTTTTTCTTTTATTCCACATTGGGAATTTTAATTTCCATTTCCATTTCATTTATTCTTTTTTTCTTCTTTTTATTTAACCAAATAACCAAAACGAGCCAAAAACACGGCAACACCACAAGCGGCACAAAGCTCACACATAACAACCACACATAACAGATACAAAACGACAATAAAACAAACCAACTGAGCGACCACATTCGGGTGTGCGAGAAGAAAAGGCTATATGGCTTTGGTAACGCGACGTAGGGATGTCAAAGGAAGGGACAAGCTCAACGGGGATAGCAACGGATAGACGTCAGGAATGTTACAAGGCTCAAATTAGAACAATGTGACGGCCGACATCACGTGCGCACTTGACTAACCATGTACCCATGCTTCGAGAGTAGCTAGGGGAAAGTTCGTAGCCACCGAGAAAGACAATCCTTCCTTCCCGACACGAGCAATACGAGGCTAGCGATGTCGACACACATCCCTACGCTACTGTATGATTCACACCAGATTCGAAGTAGGCGAGTAGAATAAACAAGATTTACACAAATAGAAATAAAATACTCTATGAAGCACAAAAAGAATCTAATTCTACACGTAATCCTAAATGAGACGTGAGCACTCAATTAGGAGCACTCATGGAGTCAACATTTTATTCCGCCTCGCAATCCTAGGCCAAAGCCTAAATTTTCCAAATCGCACACTAGATAAAACTCGCGACATGCTCTTGTTCAAGCACGCACTCAAGTGGGGTGCAGCGGTATGCAATGAAAAGCATCAAAGACAACAAATGAATATATTCTTCTAGTATGACAATAGTTTAATGCATGTGCGTCAGTACCCTGCATAACTCTCTCCATCAAACTTAGCCTAAACATCCTAACACAACAATGTGATCGTGAAATTAAAAAGAAAGTAAGGAGTAGGGGTTACCCAATGCTCAGAAATGAGCATACCAGAAGATTGGCATTAATTTCTATTGAAAATCCACGACCCGAATGAACTTTACCTGCAAAAGAAAATACCTCCAAGCACAACAATCCATATAAAAGAATATGAAAAAAACATAAACAAAATAATGGGTTGTCTACCATGATGCACTTTTCTTTACTGTCCTTAAGGGGGACCAAATACCTGCATTAACAGTTTTATATATATTTCAAGAGCATAAGTGCAGTGCACAACAATCAAGTCCAAAACTTCACACACAACATTAAGCAAAAAATAAATTAGAAAAAGGGGGGGGGGGTGGAGATCCTTCACATCTCAGCTAACCAGTGACTTGTGATAGATCCCCCCTGATATGCGAGACGAGGGAAAAGCATAAGCTTTAGGGACCAGGGAAGACGAATGTTCCCTGTCCCTCGCCTCTTCCTTCTCGCGTCGGCGAGCAAAATCCAGCACCTTGCGCATTTGCAGTTCTTTTTATCGTAATTCCACAGCTGGAGATCGCCATGGTGGTACAACCACTCCATCCAATTCAGAGGTACCTTTAGCTTTTCTGTCTGGAGGCATCCTTTCCTCACCCGTGGCGGGCGATAGATCAGCCCATGTATCTTGATTTACAGTTTTACACAAATCATTTGGCTCAATATAAGTTTTTGATTCTAATTTATGCACGCTTTCAACAGCCGTGCTCCGCTCCTTATTCTCAGCAATGTGCCTTTCAATCCGCTCACTACGCTTCTCATCCGCAACTTGTTGCACTCCAAGCAACTCCGCTTTTGTTTCCCCTTCAGCTATCTTCAGTAGTTCTGCTATTTTCACCGCCCTGTCTTCCCCTTTCTGTAGCACAGTTGTATCAACAACACTAGGCAAACCGTCAGATAACACAACATTAAAATCCTGCAGTTTTTTTTGGTTCATTCGTAATCATAGGGGGAAGGGATGACGGTAAAGGCGAATCAACCTTAGATGCCAAGGTGATGTCGCTCGCGTTAAACTGCAATGTCGCCCCCACTAGCTTTCAGGAAGGGGTCCCCTAAGATGGGTTTTGAAGCATTCCCCATTGGTCCCAGCACCTAAAAATCAGTGACCATCACAACCCCGTTCAATATCACTTCCACATCCTTTATCTCACCATCGGTCTTCACTACCGACCCATCGGCTAGCACGAGTGATTTTCGGATATTCGACTCGATATTTATATTAAATTTTCAACATATTGCAAAGCAATAATGTTGCAAGAAGATCCGGAATCACATAGGGCCACTATCTCTACCTTATTTATTTCACACTTCACATCCACTTCATTTTTAATACACTCATCCATCTCCTCGACACACTTCCCTTCCTCACGGGAATTATTTTCTGTGTCACTCGGGAGGGTGCCGCGAGTACGCTCAGAGAACACATGGCATGTTGCCCTAGCTGTCTCCAAGTTTCTCATGGAGGCGGTCTGAGTGGCCATGTTGGATTGAGTCATCTCCACGAATTTCTCCATCATATGTTCTAACGCACTCTTTTGCATCCCCTGCGTGTTATGATTATAACCCGATAGCGGCGGTGGCTGCTGGCTATTAGAAGCTTGAGCATCAAACTGATGCTGCCCTCCCTGCCACCTTTGCAGGGTTAGACCTCCTCCTGTTCCTCACCGACCCTTTCACCTAGGCCATTTCCTCCTTGACCTAAATCTTCCATTATTTCTCTTCCTTCAGAAGCGGCAGCACGATGAAAGGCTTGCCTCGCTCGTGCGGTTTCAAGATCAACTCCATGATCTTCACCTCTATCCATGGGGTTTGGATCTGTCATACGACACACAAAAACTGATCAAAATGCCAAAAACACTTGCAACAACTTTTCCAATAGAAAAATACACACAACTGTTGCACTCCCCGGCAACAGCGCCAAAAACTTGATGCAATCTCGACAAGTGCACCGATCATTGTCAAGTAATAAACTTGGGGAGTTATCCTCCGAGTATCGAATCTCTCGAGGAGTGCAGATTTGGAGTGTGATCTTCCTCGTTGGAAAGTGATCGCAAACGCAACAAAGGTTCGGGGGTTGTGTTTTTGTTATAGAACAACTAAAATTAATTACGTGGGTTGTCTTCACCACTTCGCAATGGCGGAATACTCCAATGAGTATTAGGGCATGTGGTCGTAATCATTGAGGGTCAAAAACACCTCTTCACCAAACCAGCCACTAACACATGTTAGTGCGACACATCACCAAGAAGCAACCCAAAGAAAGCAAAGGAAGTAAAGTTAAACCATGAACTACAACAACATTTGCAATAGTAAACCATCATGAACATTGTTAAGATTTCCTAGCAAGTTTAGCTAACATCCAAAGCATAGAAACAACATCCAAATCTGTGTAAAGAGGATATTTACAACCCAACACATGAAGTCTAGCCACGATTCTCGGCCGGAGTTGAAGGTTGTCGGTCTTCATCCGGGCTCGGTCGGTGGTTGACGTCCGAGGAAGCTTATAGTGTTGTCACCTACTTCAAAGGTGTTTTCCTAGTCTTCTTCACGATCCGTGAGGCTGTAAAGCTCTCCAATGACAGCGAGAAGTAGCTCCAAATGCTCCTCTTAATATGGAGATGAAGAATACAGTGGAAGATCTTCGCTTGCGGGGAAGTTTAGAGGAAGAACGGTGGCCAGACAAGCTCTCCAAGGAGGAGAGAGGGAAAAAGTGGTTGGAGGAAGTTTTTCCCCCTTAGAGAAGCGGAAATGGCGGACTTTTCTTGTCAAGTCAACTCCTGAGCTTAAATACGAGCAGGTCTGAAAAATGGTCACGCACGGTTTGGTGCACGACCGTGCATTAACCGTGCGATATTAACTTCCAGGACAAAGCTTGTGGAGGAAGATAAGTTGACCTGTGCGTTTACTCATGCACAGAAGCTTCCGCCCGTCCGTGAACAAATCGCACAGGTAACCACAGAGCACTGAAAATCCAGGCAAGCAGGTGGAACCGTTTATTTTACTCGCGCACGGGCACTGCTGCCCGTGCGTGAACAAATCACACAATTAACCATAGAGCGCTATAAAACTAAACAGCCATAGGAAAACCATGCGTCTCGTTCGCGCACAGTTCAGATGAAACCGTGCATGAAGAAATCGCACGGGTTGGTCAGTCCTCTAGAGAAACCTGCAGAAAACGGACGATTTGGTAGAACGCGTGCGCTAAGGAAACGCGCGACTGTGCGTTTTCCACAAGTCAGAATTCCTGCTTTGGGGGAAAACTGACCACCTTCACAGCAAAATCCAAAGCTGGAGCAACAGCTCACAACACCAATATACAATATAAAATAACCAAATCCGGATGGAGAGTACCCTAGTACTTACCCCTGACATCACTATGCAATTCGTAAACCAAAATGGGCCAAAACAGTGCAATAATGGCTAAGTGAAGCCCTAATCAAATATACGACTTTTTGAACTGAAATAATAGTGCACATGCAAGATAATAAGCCCAGATGAGTCCGAAAAACTCTATATAAATCGGGCTCATCAAGTATCGCCAGTGTTCGTCGGGTATACTCACCGAATTGTAGCTGGACTTAGTGGGTTTCGCAAATATGTGTCTGATTCATCGTGAATGGTCCTTAGAGCAAATTTAGGGCTTGTCAAGGTATTTATTTGGGTTTAGGCTTGGGTTTGGTTCAGGGTGTTTGGGTATGATGTTTTCTTCGGCTGGACGCCTGTTTTTGAATCATTGCACTTGGTGGTTGTTTGGTCTCTGTTTTGTGGACTGTTGGGTTGTGTTGGGCAAGGTGGCCTACATCACAGTGCCTTTTTTGAGATGTTTGGGTTTGGAAGCCTGGTTTTGGAGGTTTTGGTCACCGACTCTAGACCGGTTGCTTTTACCAAGTGTTAATGATTCACATTTTCAAGCTGTTTTGTGCTCATTTGTTTCTTATAGATCAGATTATGCTATTTTATTCTTTTCCTTGCAGATATTTTTGAAGTATGGCTTCGTTCCGCACTTGGTGCAAATTTATTTTACTCCATTATTGCAAACTTTTCACTTTACCTATTTCTATTTACCTAATCAGTTATGGTTTCAGTTTTTCTTATAGTTGGGTTTGGTAAACCCTCTCTGGCATTTTTCTACTTGTTTCCATTGCCACTTGTAATTTCTTGTTGAGGTTTTCTTTCCCTAAATGCCTCTGGTTCAGGGCTGCAGCCGGTGGCGCAGTTGTGTTGGGTGGTAGCTTCTGGACTACAGTGGTTGCAGTGTTTATCCTCACCGTCGTGAGGTAGTTTGTTATTTTTGGTTTTAGTTTAGACATCCATAGTTTCAATGGGTTCATGTCAGGTTGTTGACGCACACTGGTAGTTTTCTTTTGGAATGTTGAATACTTTGCTAGCTACTAGTTTACCTTTTTGGTTGTTTTTACTTGCTCTATAGGAAGGTTTTATGCTATGTTGTATGTTAGATATTTTAAAGCATAAAAATTAGTATTACTATTACCTCATACATGCCATGTTATAAATCTAAAGTCTTGCATACCATGAGTTGTCCTCCAGGGATGCTCATACTCATGTAGGATGTCTAATATTATAAATAAAGTATTTTCCGTTGTGTATAACTATCTTCTTTTCAAGGACTAGACAAGCCACTAAGTTGAGTGATATGACTAACCGTTTAAACATTAACTGTATTTTCCTGTTAATAACTTATAGATCTTTCATAAAAGTGTAAAGTTAGAGTTTTGCCTTAGCGTGTGTCGTTATCCCCTACTGACATATCATCATGGCGTGCGTTTTCTCTTACTCTGATATATTGTTAAATGCGTAGAAAATGCGGGATGTGACAAAGAACTGCCAAGGGCATCCTCACTTCAATTACAATAGTTGTGTTCATCTCCCCTGATCAGTTCTGAGGAGATCAACTGCCATGGTCGGCCTCATTGGTGGCTGTATTCAGAGAATTTCAGGAGGCCAACTACCATGGTTGCCCATTAATGGTCATTGATGCTCTAACCCCGCCCCTCACCCCTTTTGGTTAAATTAAAAGCTTCCCCAGGGCCAGAGGAGTCATTTCCACTCTTGTCCCGAAGATTTTGAGCCCTTTGGCAGTGTAGTTGCATAGCACCGATCACCTCCACCACCGTCAATGGCGACACGGCGATTGGCAAGGCTTCAGCCACACCACAAGGTCCACTTCTCCTCCTCTACCCTTGTGTTAGTATCCCAGATCAATTAGGAGAGAAATATGGCTCAATTGAGACCAATATAGTGAGAAAATTTGGAGAATTTACAAGAGAAAAAGAGGTTAGGGGTTCGCCGAAAAAGGCCTCTCCGGCGGCCGTGCCGTAGCCTGGTGATAACCACCACCATAACGGAGGTGGTGGAGGCAGTGGAGGCAGTGTCCGGCCAGGGAGGTGGTCAGGTGGCCGGGAAATCTCAGCTTGAAGTGCCTCCAGTACTGGAGAATCGTGACCGTAGGCGCGCTGGGGACGATGATGGGAAGCTGCCCGATGTGCTTTAAGATTGGTGCTGCCGGATGAATAGTCAGAGATCCTGGACAAGGACCTATTGGATTCAGAGTATAATGTTTAAGTTTACTATGGTTGGAATGACTTAATCCTATCTTACTTCGATCGTACAAAAGTGACCAGGCCCGTCATATATTAAAATGTTTGGAATTGATGAATTAAACATGAAGATTGATTGATCACTGATATCCACGGTTACCTGATATACCCAAGTCATTAGTTCGAAAACTTGCAGTTTGGGATATGACAATGTCATGATAATAAGGAGGAGTAATTACGATAGTTAACTATTACAAGATATCACGTGAATTAGATGAAGGGTAATAAGATTTAGTATATCTGAGAAGATAAGATTAAACCGCCATGTTGTAACATCGGAAGTATGATAACTCTAGGAAACTGCAAGAAATTAGCAGACAATATATTAAAGATGTATACCTTAGGTATGACTCTGCAGACTTGATTCATATAACATCAACGACCGGATAATATACGTTTGATGACATTATTGTCACGGTTAGTAAGATTCATGACTATGAAAATTGGATTTCGGATTATCTAGTGTAATTACGGCGAAATGACACAAATTAATGGGTATTAATGATAATCTCCTAATATTCACGAGTACAACCTCTTGAATTTTGAGGATGATGGGTCGTTTGACGAAGTGATCATTACCGTTAATTGATAAAATTGGATGACTTATAAAGTTGAGTTGATTGATTACTCGGGCGTATTCAAAGGAATAAGAACCCGATCGTGTAGAGGAATTTTGTAGAGTCGTTGTCTACACTCACACATGAGAACTCAAAACGTGTATTTCCCCGAAATAAAGAAAGGCATTATGGATACTGTGACATACGGTGAGGTTTTTCGGCTGGAGAAGGCCAAGGGCCCAAGACGATCATGGCAGATCGGGATGAACGGTTTATCTCCAAGGAAAGAAGATCAGTCTAGGCTTATCTGGGATATCGGTCGACATTCAACACAGCTCTCCACCTTCAGACGGACGGGCAGACGAAGCGTACCATCCTGACACTGAAGGATATTTTATGCTTATGCATTGTAGACCGCGGAGAGCCATGTGAGAGACTATTTTCACTGATCGAGCTCTCTTATAATAACAGTCACCAGTCCAGCAAAGCCATGACCCTTATGAGGCATTATACAGATGGAGGTGCAAGACTCCACCATCTTGGATGTAGAATGAGGATCCAAAAGCACTCAGATTGGAATTTGTGGAGGACACAGATACCCTGGTGTGACAGATTCGAGATAGGATGCTGGAGGCCTTGAGAAAAGCTACAAAGTATTTTGATGAGCGACATTTTCAAGTAGAGTTTCAGGATGGAGATTGTGGGTTCCTGAAGATATGTAGGATGTATGGAGTCTCGTGGGTATGCGGGCGGAAGAATCTCAATTCGAGGAATATGGGGCCCTACAGCATCCTGGAGCGGATCGGCCCATTGGCTTACAGACTGGGGCTACCATCAGAGTTAGCTGGTTTGCATGAAGTCTTCCACATCTCCTCTCTTAGGAAGGCTCAACTATGGATGGAGTAGCAGGTTCCTTGTATAGATGGCTCAGTAGCTTCTGATTGATCGGTCCGCTTAAAGACGGTCAGGATAGATGATACGGTAAAGCGAGTATTGAGGTGCGAGAAGGTTTCGGTGGTCAAGATCATGTGGGCAAATCATGGACAAGATGAGCATACCTGGGAGCCACTAGATCTGATACAACAGTAGTACATAGAGCTCTTTGCATCAGGTATAACTTTAATTTCTAAGGGATGTTAAATTCAGTTACTCTCGGTGGAAACCCCGCAGGCCTAACCTTAATTTTGGGGACAAAATTATTATTTTTGTATATTGTGATTTGTAACATCCCTCAAACAACTGTACCCCTAGGAGTGGTTTTGTCTTGAATAGGTCATGACAAAACCCAAGGAAGCTCAAGAATACCAGGTGAACTAGGGCATGAAGGTAGAAATCACCCTGGTCTGCAAATAGCACAACCCAACCACCAAACCTAGGGTTTGACATTAGGGCTTCGCCTTGACTCCTTGACCACACCTGAACCTTCCTAACTCTTTAAGAGGT
Organism: Platanthera guangdongensis; assembly: GCA_039583875.1. Taxonomy (NCBI): domain Eukaryota; kingdom Viridiplantae; phylum Streptophyta; class Magnoliopsida; order Asparagales; family Orchidaceae; genus Platanthera; species Platanthera guangdongensis. The sequence continues at coordinate 95,151,968 of CM077149.1, forward strand.
TCATTGGGCAACTAAGGGCGCATTGGGGTCAACCCAAGATGTCAAGTTTACCAAAGTCAACCAAACCCTAAAATGGTCAAAGTACCGTAATTAGGGTCAAGTGACCACCAAAGTGTCAAAACAACCCTAACCAAGTCTCCCTAGACCTTAAGGGAGGCCAATGAGTCACTAAGGACCCATTGGGGTCATCTCAAAAGGTCAAATTGACCAAAGTAAACTCAACCATAAATTGGGTCAAATTAACTCAAGTTAACCCAAGCAAGCCCAATTCACTTAGGCTAAGCCCAATTGGAGTGGTCTACAACCTTTAGGAGGCTGATATTTACCTAAAATGCTACTCAAATTCTGGAGGGGGTGACTAGGAGAGAGAAACCTCATTTTAACTTTAATGGAGGAGAGAGAATGAGAGAGGAAGAGCTTATTCATTCCCAAAGAAGGCCAAGGGCCTCCTCTCTTCAATTCCAATAACTGGGTTCATCTCCCCTGATCAGTTCTGATGTGATTAACAGCCATGACAGGCCCCATTGGTGGTTATATTTGAGAATTTCAGGATGCCGAAAACTCTCCCCCTTGGCCATTAATGCCCTTTGATGCTTTTGGTTCTATTAAAAACATCACCAATGCTAGAGGTGTCATTTCCACTCTTGCCCCGAAGATTTCGAGCCCTCTGGCAATGTAGTTGTAGAGCACCGAGCACCTCCATCATCGTCAATGGTGATACGACGATCAACAAGGCTTCATCCACCCTAAAAGGTCCACTTCTCCTCCTCTCCCGTTGTGCTAGTATCCTAGATCAATTAGGAGAGAAATCAGGCTCAATTGTGACCGGTCTAGTGAGAAAATTTGGAGATTTCCATGAGAAAATGTGGTTGCGGGTTCGCCGGAAATGGCCTCTCCGGCGGTCGTACTGCCTCCCGTGGATAGCCACCACCTTAACGAAGGTAGTGGAGGCAGTGGTCGGCCAGGTAGGTGGCCGAGTGACCGGGAAACGCTGGCAAAGATACCATGCCAATGGTTAGACATCATTTATCGGACAAATACTTGAACTTAGTTAAACCTTTGGAAATTTAGGATTGAAATTAGGTCATACAAGTTAGAATTATATTTGGAATTTCTTGTGATTCAGGGCATTCAGAAGTGATTAACTTGTAATTTGTTTTATCACGCCCTTTTGTTGTAGAACAATTTTTACTGCAATAATATTCATTATACAATGGTAGGCTAGTTTGGTTCAGACTCACGAGCGATAGGCTCAGAGGTGGTAGGGACAGACTGGTTTGTCCAGGGAGATAGTGGCTCGGAAGGTTGTTGTGATGGACGGGTTAGTCCGGGGAGCCGATCATTAAGAGATTCATATTTAGCATAAGTGCATTTTCATAAAAGTGGTGTGTCTTCAGTTCGCTTTGGTCGTCGCACCGATAGAGGAATGATGACTCTGGATGGTTGTAGTGATTGGGACTAGCTTGACAGTGTCTGTGGAGATGCTTTCCTAGTGTTGGGTACATTGAAATATATGTACCTGATTTGAAGAAGCCTCACCCTACTCAATGATATACATCAAGATGTATTTGATGTGCTTTGAGTTTATTTGTGCAGGTTAAGTAACTGCAGGTTTGCAGGAAAAGTTTCTAAGTCCATGTGTCGACACCTAGAAGAAAAGTGTCGACACTTAAGAAGGCTTGTGTCGACACCTAGAGAAGTAGTGTCGACACTGGGAGTAATTGTGTCGAAACCAGGAAGGCAGAGTCGACACCAGAAGGAAAGTGTCGACACATGTAGGCAGTGTCGACACACAATGAAGAAATGTCTACATAATCAGTGTCCACACTTAGAAGCAGTGTCGACACTCAGAGAAACTTTGTCGACAGCAAAAGTGTCGACACTAGGAGGCTGTGTCGACACTCAGCAAACTTCAACAAAGTTTAAGTACAAGTGTCGACATAAAGGAGATGTGTCGACACTCATCAAAGTCTCAACACATGAAGAATGTGTCGACACAAAGCAGATGTGTCGACACTCAGCAAAAGTTTCAACATAGAAGGCATGTGTCGACACAAAGAAGATGTGTCGACACTTAGCAAGTTTCAACACAAGAAGTTGTGTCGACACAAAGGAGTTGTGTCGACACTTAGCAGAATTCAACTAAGTATTAAAGAAGAAGGACTTGCGTCGACACACAGAATCAGTGTCGACACATTCTGAAGAAGCAGTGTCGAGAAGCAGTTACAACAACACAAGGAGTTGTGTCGACACCATGAAGGCTAGTGTCGACACTTAATCTACTTGTGTCGACACTTAGTCTATTTGTGTCGACACATAAAGACTATCTGTCTCGACACTTTAAGACAGTGACAGAGATTTCAAGAAGTGACTGGATGACTTGACAGCTGCCATTTCAACCGGTCAACTGCTACTGTCAGAGCTGTCAGAAGGTTGTTAGAAACCAGATCAGCCGGTCACCATGAAGAAAGCTTATATAAAGGCTTATTCCTTCAACAGAAGGGAAGCAATCATTGAAGTGAAAAAACAACACAATAAGAAGAAGACCTTCAAGTGAAGATCTAAGAAGTTGGAGAGAGAAAGCTCCTTCTAAGAAGTGCAGTTGCTGAACCGGGCTGCTAAGTTAGATTCAGATTGAGATCTGAATCTCAAGACAGAAGTTGATTAAAGATCATCTTCAGGAGATTCAACCCTACTGTGTTCTAATTCAAGAAGCTTTGAAGAAAGCCAATGGAGGTTGATCTCTGCCATGTTCTTCCAAGAACTCATCAAGAAGCCAGTCAACTCATCTCTCTCTATCAAGAGTTGTGGTTATATACTTTGTATTTTCTAATTTCTGTAGGATCTTGTATAGATCTGAGTTGTAAGCCTAAATCTATAAAGGCTGAGGTAGGGCTTGTGAGCTTGAGTGTAGGAGAATCATTTCTCTGAGTGTAGGCCTTGTTGAAGGCTGAGGTATGGCTGTTGTGACTGAGTGTAGGTCTTGTTGAAGACTGAGTGGTAGGGCTTTTGTGCCTGAGTTGTAAGAGTGGGATCACTCTGAGTTGTAGGAACCTGTTTGGGGTTCTGAGTTGTAAGATCTGAGGATCTGAGGAGAAGTGGAGAAGTTAGGCCGAATCTAGTACACTACTAGATAGGCGAAGGGGGAAAGTGGATGTACCCAGACCTTGGGGAACCACTATAAATCTTGTGTGCACTCTGTGAATGTATGCTTGTATGGTTGTTGTGCTGTGATACTTGTTAAATTGCAATTACTGTTCAGTGTTTCTGCCTTTAAAGTTAAAAAGATATAGGTCACCTATTCACCCCCCCTCTAGGTGATTAGGCACTATTTCTTTCAAGTGGTATCAGAGGGAGGTTTCTCAAAAAGGACATAACAGTCTGAGTAAAGATCTTGTAGGCAGAATCAGTATAATCAAGAATCAAAAAAATGGACTCAACTGAGAATCACAAAGAGCTAGGATTCATGAAATTGCCAATCTGTAGAAAAGAGATTTTTGGCATATGGAAAGAGAGGGTTAGACTTTTTATGGAAGCCTCTGACCCAAGAATTTACATTACAGTCAAAGAAGGGTCATATGTGCCAATGAAAGTATCTGTTCTAGATGCAAATCAGAGAACTCCCAAAGACTATTCAGAAATGACTAAAGATGAGATTATTCTGGCCACTTTGGACAAGAGGGCCCAGAATATTATTGTAAGTGCAATTGATGATGCCACATTTCAGAACCTAATACATTGTAAAACCTCAAAAGAAATGTGGGACACACTAATAGTTTACATGGAGGGATCTGAAGAAGTGAGACAAGATATGAGTCCTTGTTAAATCAAGAGTATGAAAGCTTCAGACAAGGAAGGTCTGATAGCATTACTGAGTGTTATAAGAAATTCTATAGGATAGTCAATGAATTGATGTCCTATGGAAGAGAATTCAGCAATTATGAGCTGAATGATAAGTTCTTGAGATCCCTAACTAAGGACTGAGATACTAAGATTTGTGCCATAAGGGAAATGGCCAAACTAGCTGATATACCTCCTCCAACATTGTTTGGAAAACTGTTATCTTATGAGATGTAGCTAATGGTTAGGAAGGAGGAAGAGAAGACTACAAGAATGGAGCACAAGGAAAGAGCTGTGGCCTTCAAGACTGAAGCCACTAAGAAATATAGAATCAAGTCTCCATCTCCACCACAAATAGTTGCTGAGACAGTATCAGAAAATTCAGATAGTAAAAATTCAGAAAGCAGTGAAAGTGATGAGAATTTTGCTGCCTTTACAAGGTAGTTTCAAAAGTTTCTGAAGAAGAAGCAGTGGAGGTCTAAGCCATCCACTTCACAGTCTAAAGATGACTACTATCAGAACAGGAAGTCCTCAAGGAATGACAAAAGAAAGTCCAAGCCAAGTAAAAATACATCCTCAAAGATAGTATGCTATTGTTGCAATAGACAAGGACATATAGTAGCTGACTGTCCAGAAAAGAGGAAAGAGTCAACTGACAAGAAGAAGACACAGTTCAAGGGCAAAAAGGAAAGGTCCTTTGTTGCTAAGAAGGATAAGAGTTTGACTGATCAGTCATCTTCAGAAACAGATTCAGAAGCTGAAGCCTATATTGGACTGTTTGCTGAAGAGGAGGAAGATGAGTTCATGCAGTTAATGAACTCAATTTATGAGCATGAGGACAATCAGTGCAATGGACTGATGGCCTTAACAGAAGGAGACAAGATCCAGGATCAACCTGGACCAAGTAAGGTACAATGTCTTTCTGATTATAGTACTGATTCAGAATCAGATACATCTGCATCAAGTGATGTGGGTGGGTCTGAATCTGAGGGTGATATTCATCAGTTGATGGATGAGTATAGAGATGTATTGCAGGCACTTAAGAAGAGCAAAAATCTGGTCAAAACACTGACTAAGGAAATTGCTAATCTTAAGTTGGCAGCTGCTGATTCAGATAAAGTGCTAGATCAAAAACTAAATGAAATAGCCAGGCTGAAGAACATTACAGTTATTCAGATGGGAACTATTACATTTAAGAATGATCAAATTAGGAATCTGGAGATTAGACTTCAGAAGGAGAGAGAGATCGTTGCAAGTTTTTCTAAACCAAAATCAGTTTTACCTTTGATTGATGAGTTTATTCCTCAAAAGGGTAAGAGTGGATTGGGGTTTATAAAACCTGCCATGACAGTTAGGTCCAAGTCTAAGGACAAAGCCCCAGTACTCAACAAGAAGCCTGCTGTAGATAAAACAGCCAGGGTTGTACCTAAACAAAGGTACAACAGATTTGAGTGTTGATGTTGTGGCAAGATAGGACACTTTGCCATAGACTGTTGGCATAATTCAAGTGTCGAGAAGAGTAGCAAACTGCCTGCTAGAAGATCTACAGGTAGTTTTGTTAAAAGTCAGACTAACCTGCACCAAGGACACAAGAATTATTTGGGTTTTAAGGTTAAGTAATCTGATTTGCAGGTGAGTCCAAGTGACCATGCCCCTATATGGTACTTGGACAGTGGATGTTCCAGGCACATGACTGGAACTAGGGGATTGTTGAAGGACTATACACCAATCAAGGATTGTCCTAAAGTTACCATTGGTAGTTCAGAAAAAGGAATCATCAAAGGCTTTGGTAACATTTCTAGCAACCTAATTACAATTACTCAAGTGGCTTATGTAAAGGGTTTGAAACATAACATCATTAGCATAAGTCAGCTGAGTGATTTAGGATATGACATCTCATTTGTCAAGGATGTTTGTCATATCAGTAGGTCAAGTGATCAAAAGATCATTTTGACAGGATATTGGAAGAGAAATGTCTATTGTCTAGACATTATGTGTGAGAACATTGTTTCTCCTATTTGTCTTGTAGCTGATGAAAAAGTCTCACATTGTGTTAAGTGGCACAAGAGGCTGGCTCATCTTAAATATAAGACAATTGGTCAACTCTTTAGCAAAGAGTTAGTGAGGAATGGTCCTCAGGTTAAGTGTATAAATGTTGGGATATGCTCAGCTTGTCAAAAGGGCAAGCAGACCAAATCCACCTTTCATAGCCTTGAGAACAAAGATGGTGTGAGGTATCTATACCTCTTGCATATGGATCTTTTTGGTCCTATGCCTGTTCACAGCCTAGGTAGGAAGTTCTATACATTTATGGTAGTTGATGACTACTCAAGGTATTCCTGGGTGTTCTTCCTAAGGCAAAAATCTGAAACACCAAGTATCTTGTATAGTTTTGTTAAACAAATTCAGAATGAATTGAACAGTACAGTGGTCAAAATCAGAAGTGACCATGGTACTGAATTTTAGTCTGAAAGTATGACAAAACTGTGTGAAGAGTTTGGAATTTTTCAGGAATTTTCCTCACCAAGAACACCTCAGCAAAATGGTATTGCTGAAAGAAAAAATAGAACCTTGATAGAGGCTGGTAGAACCCTATTGAGTGACACTTCTCTCCCAGAATATTTCTGGGCTGAGGCAGTTAATACTGCATGTCATGTAATCAATAGGGCTACTATCACCATGAGCCACAAGAAGACCCCCTATGAGATTGTGAAGGGCAGAAAACCAAATCTATCCTATTTCAGGATCTTTGGTTGCAAGTGCTATATCCTTAACAATGGTAAGTCTTATCTAACCAAGTTTGCTGCCAAATCCCAAGAGGGAATCTTTGTTGGGTACAACAACAACAGTAAGGCTTATAGGGTCTACAACTTGATTACTCAAGTTGTAGAAGAGTTTGTTCATATAGTTTTTGATGAAGCTAGACTCATTAACAATGAATTGCCTAAAAGTGTTTGCAGCTCCACAGGTGTAACTGAGAAGATGGACAAGCTTACTATTGCAGAAGGTCCTACTGTAAGTCAGCAAGTGGAAGATGGTGGCTGCTATCCAGGGGGAGTACAAGATACTCCAGTTGCTGAAGAAGACCAAGAGGAGCAGCTGAATGAAGAAGCTGAAGGTGTACAACCAGAAGACATGCTACCTCCAGCAAATAGGCATTTAAAAGATCATCCAGCCAATCAAATTATTGGAGATCTCAGACAAGGGGTACAAATAAGGAGCAGGAATCTAAGTTCAGTTCTCTACTCCAGCTTTCTATCCCAAATAGAGCCAAAGAAATTTGAAGAAGCAATCCTAGACCCACATTGGATTGAAGCCATGCAAGAGGATTTGAACCAGTTCAAAAGATGCAAAGTCTGGGAGCTAGTTCCTAAACCAAAAGACCACAACATTATTGGAACTAAGTGGATCTTTAGGAACAAGGTGGATGAGAATGGAATTATTATAAAGAATAAAGCTAGACTAGTTGCAAAAGGATATAGGCAGGAAGAAGGTATTAATTTTGATCAAATAACCTTTGCTCCAGTAGCAAGACTGGAAGCAATAAGGATGTTCCTTGCTTATGCAACATTTCAAGGATTTAAGGTATATCAAATGGATGTTAAGTCAGCTTTTCTGAATGGAAACCTGAAGGAAGAAGTCTATGTAGAGCAGCCATCAGGTTTTGTAGATTCTCTTAAACCTGATTATGTATATAGACTTAGGAAGGCTTTGTATGGGTTAAAACAAGCCCCTAGGGCTTGGTATGAAACCCTATCTAGTTTCCTCATTGAGAATAAATTCACAAGGGGATAAATAGACAAGACTCTATTCCTTAGGGAATCCAGAGGCAAGATTATCTTAGTCCAAATATATGTATATGACATAATATTTGAGACTACAGAAAGTAGTCTTTGCAAAAAGTTTGCAAAACTAATGCAAGGACAATTTGAAATGAGCAGTATGGGGGAACTTAAGTTCTTCTTGGGTCTCCAAGTTAGACAGACTGAAGATGGATTATCCATATGCTAGTCTAAGTTCACTCTAGAATTGATAAGGAAGTATGGTATGGAATCATCCACTACCATGAAAACTCCTATGGGGTCAACAATGTCTCTATGCAAAGATGATGCAGGGAAACCTGTAGATGAAACATTGTATAGAGGGATAGTTGACTCCCTACTATATTTGACTGCTAGTAGACCAGATATCATGTATGTTATATGTGTCTGTGCTAGGTACCAAGCTTGCCCTAAAGAATCTCATTTGACAACATTCAAAAGAATTTTGAGATATCTTAAGGGCACTCCTTATCTAGGCCTTTGGTACCCTAGGAATGGAGATTTTGATTTGATAGGTTATTCAGATGCAGATTTTGCAGGCTGCAAGGAAGATAGAAAGAGTACCACAGGAACCTGTCAATTTCTAGGTGGAAGGCTGGTGTCTTGGAGTAGCAAGAAGCAGACCAGTGTGGCTATCTACACAGCTGAGTCAGAGTATGTTGCTGCAGGAAGCTGCTGTGCACTACTACTATGGATACAACACCAGCTAGAAGATTATGGTATTCAAGTAAGTAGAACACCTTTATTTTGTGATTCTACTAGTGTCATTTCTATTGCAAACAATCCTGTCTCCCATAGTAGGACTAAGCACATAAAAATAAAATATCATTTTCTAAGAGAACATGTAGAAAAAGGAGACATTTCTTTAGAGTATATAAATACAGATAATCAGTTAGCTGATATGTATACTAAGCCCTTAGATGAAACCACATTCAATAAATTTAAAATTGAATTAGGGATGATAAACTTGGAATAGTTTACAAAAATTGGCTAAGTAAAATGGTGTCGACACACAAAGTTGTCTGTGTCCACACATAGAAGTGGTGTCAACATTTCAGAGAAATGGTGTTGACACATGTAGGAAGTCTGTGTCGACACTTTAGAGAATTAGTGTCGACACATATAGTGTAGGTGTCGACACATCCAGGGTGGTGTCGACACTTAGGATTTACGCAGAATTAGTCTGGTAGAGTCTCGACTAAGTGTCGAGCGGAGTGGTGTCGACACATATATAAGTGTCGACACATATATTCTGTCGACTATATTTGTGTCGACACATAGGTGTCAAGACATTATAAGTAAGTGTCGACACTTTTTAACAGTGTCGACACAATTTAAGTATTTTGACGCGCCTTTTCATCTTCGATTCTAGCAAGGTATAAATAGGTTTTCGCCATTGTTTGTCGACACGCTCACCAAAGTTTCAAGACCAAACTTGTGTGTCGACATCTCTCTTCTCTAAATTCAAAATTTCTTCAAACCCTAATGACGCCGAAGCTAGAAGAGAACATTAATCAAGGATATGAGCTCGTGCGACACGCCTTTGATGACGCGGAACCCGAAATCAAAGGTGTGGTAACCCTAATTGCTGAGACTGGATTGAAATACCTTGTATCAGAACTAATCAAGATCTGGAAGAAGGAGGTTCTTGAATTTTTAAGTGCGGCTTCACTTGATGATACTGGACTCAAGATTAAGTCCAGAGTTCATGGGACCAAAGTCAAGGTCACACAGAAAAGTCTAAGGAAGGTACTTCAACTACCAAGAACAAAAGAGGAAGAAGATGTATCTGCTTCTAAGACTAGAGAGGCATTGAGATGGTGTGGATTGGATTCAAACCTGAAAATTGGATCAGTTTTTAATAGAAAAGGGATGAACATCCAAGACAAGTTTCTGTCTGAAATAGTTGACAAGGTCATCCTGAGCAAGCCTGGAGGACATGACAGAATTTCAGCTCATATGTTCAGTTTGATGACAAGGATTATCTTCAAATTTAAGACTGACTGGTCAGTAGTTCTATTTGATAAGATAAAAGAGAGCCTGGAGAAGCCCAATCTGGGTAGAATTCTGAGTCTATACTTAGCTGGTAGTATACCTGAAGTGATGAACCAGGCTGCAGGTTCCAAGATAAACCACATGAGGAGAATGAATTTGAGAATTTTCTCTAGGTGGGATAGAGTATTGACAAAAGAAATGCCTACTCCAGAAAAGGACACACCTCAGAAGAAGAAGAAGAAGACAGCCATTATGGCTCAAGAATCCTCCAGTAGCTCTGAAGAGCAAGTGGTCTTTACTCCTGATGATGAAGAGACTGGAAATGCTGGACAGTCTCCAGCAAGACAAGAAGATGCTCAGAGGCAGGGGGAGCTACCCTCAGCATGCCCAATTCACCTGGATCCACTCCAGGGGGAGCCTCTACTTGTGGAAGAGCCAACTCAACTAGAGAGTGAAAAGGCTATCCAAACCATTCTAGAGGTAATCACTGAAATTAATCAATTAGATTTCATTAGAGAGGATGAATTTTTGACTGATTCATTACCTGATGTTCATCAGCAAACACAGATACAACCTCCACCACAAGATGTTGTCATGGAGGACACATCTGTTGCTGATAAAGTGGTTGATGAAATCAGAGATTCTCCAGCCCCTTCTCAACAGGAATTCACCTTAGAGGAGCTATTCCCTGATCTTGTACAGACAGACCTTGAGAGAGAAATAGCTGTTGTTGAGGGGGAGAAGGCAAATTTTGAGGGGGAGTATGTGGAGATTGTAGAGGAAACTGCAAGCAAGGAGACTGAGGAGCCAAGAGATGCTGAAGGGCTACCAAGAACTAAGAAGGATTCACATCCTAGTTCTAAGGATAGAGTAGACATAGTCAGTACTTCTGCTTCAGAGGATGAGGAGGTTGCTAGGGCCAAGAAAAGGAAGTTCCAGGTCTTTAAGAGAAGAAGCCAGAACTATAAGAAAGCCCTACAGAAAATTGCTCCACAGCCTGCCCCATCTACTGATTATAGTTCACTAATGGTGGCTTTACAGATTAAGCTAGATGAGCAAAGGAAAGCTCTAGAAAAGTATATGGATGAAGGGCATAAATCTCTGCAATTTGATCTGGCCCAAGACATCAAGTCTATCAGATTTGATGTAAATCAAAACAAGAAGGAAATGACTGACTGCTTCCATAAAGGAGGAAATGCAGTAGTCTATCTGGCTACTCATCAAGAGAACATCAAGAAACAGGTTGATGACATTGTTGTGAAGCAAGGCTATGTCATGGAAAACCAGATAAGGATGAATGATAATCTCACTGCTTCACATAATGCCATTGCAACTGAAATGAAAAATATAAGTACTGCACAGCCTACAGTAAGTGTCACTGCCAAAGAAGAATTTGATAAGAAATTACAGGAGAGTCTCACTGCTGTGAAAACTGTCATTGAAGATTCTCAGAAAGCTATTTCTGCCCAGCTTCAGAAGTTCAAACCTTTCTATAAAGATGGAGTCAACTATTTGAATGCACAGATAAGATTCCAAAAGGATGATCTTAGAGATCACATAGAGAGAGAAGTCATAAAGGGAGAGAGGATATTAGTCAAAGTTGGCTCTGATCATGTCAAATGGATTTCAAACTCCATCAGAGCCACTCTTGGATATCCACCATTATGTGATGATGACAATGTGGCAGAGTATGAAATAAATCCTGCATACATAGGAAGAGAGCAAGCTGAAGTGGCTCAAGTGATATATCCTCCTATAGATTTTGATATGATACATCAGGAGGAACAGTCTATGTATAGTCCTCCTGAGGGTAATCAGAATATCATTCTTGAGAAAGTTGTCCAGCCTGTGCTAGAGGCAATCTTAAAAGAGCAAGAGGCTTTGTTAAAAGTACAAGCGGCCCAATTATCTAAGAAAAGATTCAGAGAGCAAGCTGAATTAAGACCAGATTTTGAACAATGGAGCCTCACTTCCAGGAATATCATCTTGACTGCTTGAAAGGCTGCTAAGGACAATGTCCTGGATAGAGGCAAGTGGTATTCTGACCTGGAGTGGAGAAAACATGAGAATAGGCAAGAGGCCATTGTACAATATAGAAGGAAGGCTAAACTGGGAAAGCTACCTCCTAATGCACAGGAGCCTAGCAAGTATTTCCCCAAGCCTTATCACTATTTTGAAAGGCAGAAGATAAAGGCTGAAGAGCTGAAAAAGAAAGATCTCAAAGGGAAGAAGCCTGCTGCTGCTGATGACAATGAAGCTCCAGTTCAAGCAAAGATTCAATCTGGAAAGGGGATTGTAATCAAGGAACCAGAGCAGCCATAGGATAGCATTTTCCTAAGTTTACAAATTGTAATCATTTGCATTAAAACTCTATGTAAACTTTTGATTAATGAAAATGTTGGAATTTGTAAGAACATTGTGTCATGGTTCAAATCTATTACATTAATTGTTCTGAGATAATTGTTTATACATGTTCTGTTCATTCATGTTTAAGTATTTTCCCTGTCATATAATACTGTTTTACATCATACTGAAAATTTGTTATGTATGGTGTATATCATTGACTATGGGTTATGACTTCTCCAAATAGGGGGAGATTGTTGGGTACATTGGAATATATGTACCTGATTTAAACAAGCCTCACCCTACTCAATGATATACATCAAGGTGTATTTTATGTGCTTTGAGTTTATTTGTGCAGGTTAAGTAACTGCAGGTTTGCGGGAAAAGTTTCTAAGTCCATGTGTCGACACCTAGAAGAAAAGTGTCGACACTTAAGAAAGCTTGTGTCGACACCTAGAGAAGCAGTGTCGACACTAGGAGTAATTGTGTCGACACCAGGAAGGCAGAGTCGACACCAGAAGGAAAGTGTCGACACATACTGGCAGTGTCGACACACAATGAAGAAATGTCTACATAATCAGTGTCGACACTCAGAGAAACTTTGTCGACAGCAAAAGTGTCGACACTAGGAGGCTGTGTCGACACTCAGCAAACTTCGACAAAGTTTAAGTACAAGTGTCGACACAAAGGAGATGTGTCGACACTCAGCAAAGTCTCAACACATGAATAAAGTGTCGACACAAAGGAGATGTGTCGACACTCAGCAAAAGTTTCAACACAGAAGGCATGTGTCGACACAAAGAAGATGTGTCGACACTTAGCAAGTTTCAACACAAGAAGTTGTGTCGACACAAAGGAGTTGTGTCGACACTTAGTAGAATTCAACTAAGTATTAAAGAAGAAGGACTTGTGTCGACACACAGGATCAGTGTCGACACATTCTGAAGAAGCAGTGTCGAGAAGCAGTTACAACAACACAAGGAGTTTTGTCGACACCATGAAGGCTAGTGTCGACACTTAGTCTACTTGTGTCGACACTTAGTCTATTTGTGTCGACACATAAAGACTATCTGTCTCGACACTTTCAGACAGTGACAGAGATTTCAAGAAGTGACTGGATGACTTGACAGCTGCCATTTCAACCGGTCAACTGCTACTGTCAGAGCTGTCAGAAGGTTGTTAGAAATTGGATCAGCCGGTTTCCATGAAGAAAGCTTATATAAACGCTTATTCCTTCAACAGAAGGGAAGCAATCATTGAAGTGAAAAATAACACAACAAGAAGAAGACCTTCAAGTGAAGATCTAAGAAGTTGGAGAGAGAGTGCTCCTTCTAAGAAGTGCAGTTGCTGAACCGGGCTGCTAAGTTAGATTCAGATTGAGATCTGAATCTCAAGACAGAAGTTGATTAAAGATCATCTTCAGGAGATTCAACCCTACTGTGTTGTAATTCAAGAAGCTTTGAAGAAAGCCAAGGGAGGTTGATCTCTGCCAAGTTCTTCCAAGAACTCATCAAGAAGCCAGTCAACTCATCTCTCTCTATCAAGAGTTGTGTTTATATACTTTGTATTTTCTAATTTCTGTAGGATCTTGTATAGATCTGAGTTGTAAGCCTAAATCTATAAAGGCTGAGGTAGGGCATGTGAGCCTGAGTGTAAGAGAATCATTTCTCTGAGTGTAGGCCTTGTTGAAGGCTGAGGTAGGGCTGTTGTGCCTGAGTGTAGGTCTTGTTGAATACTGACTGGTAGGGCTTTTGTGCCTGAGTTGTAGGAGTGGGATCACTCTGAGTTGTAGGAACCTGTTTGGGGTTCTGAGTTGTAAGATCTGAGGATCTGAGGAGAAGTGGAGAAGTTAGGCCGAATCTAGTACACTACTAGATAGGCGAAGGGGGAAAGTGGATGGGCCCAGACCTTGGGGAACCACTATAAATCCCGTGTGCACTCTGTGAATGTATGCTTGTATGGTTGTTGTGCTGTGATACTTGTTAAATTACAATTACTGTTCAGTATTTCTGCCTTTAAAGTTAAAAAGATATAGGTCACCTATTCACCCCCCCTCTATGTGATTAGGCACTGTTTCTTTCACCTAGTGACCCTACACTTGACCACGAAGGACTGGCGGGTTTGTAAGCATTAGTACGTGGTGACTCTGGTATGTCCTTCAATGGCGTACGTAAGGTCTAGGCCTGGTAGTGCGGTTACCCTCCTAGGAGTGGGGTCGCCGAACCCACTATCTCTGTTGGCCACTACGGAGGCACCTCGGAGTGAAGCTAGCTTTCAAAATTGGGGAACTAAAGGTCTGTGCACATAGAGTTGTGTGTGTGTGTGTTGCACTTGTATGAACATAACATTATACCAATATAACATAACATATCATGTCATCATTGAATTTAAACACATACCCCTATTGTATAAATTGGTTTGAGACTTTTTATACGATAGTCCTTGCAAAACGACCCCTTAACTTATGAGTTTGCATGGGCATTCTTATAAGTTAAGGTTACTTATTCTATAGCTCAATTTACTTTACTTTTTTGTGGTAGAAGTTAGTCGTAGTTCTTTACTTGTAATTTTATTACTTATAGTGTAGCATGTGCTTAATGATCTGTACTTTACCTTGTTTACATTACTGCTACCTTGATATAGTTCCTTTGTACATACTCCTGCTATGTTAGTTGTCACCTGCTCTTATTCATTCTCCACCTTAACTATCTTTCTTTTCCGCCACCCCGCACGGTGCCAAGGAGTTGCGGGGGTGAGGCGAGGATGATAGTGTCTTAGTATTTTACTAACGGTTGGTGGACCACATCATTTTAGGAATTCGAGGTAATGCACAAGTCACAGGAGGATGATACTACTTGAGGAGTAATTGCTGCACACTACCGCTATTACACGACGACAGGTCAAGGACGATTTTCATTTTGCTTCCGCTAGATGCGTGAGTTGTATGAGAGAATTCTTTTGTATTAGACCTGTACCGGGCTTAAGCCCATTTTTCTACTCTCTTTCATACTTTGTACTCAGTTTATACTATTGCTCTTATATATATATTGATAGTGAGTTGTGATCAGTGAACTTTTATTACTCACTTACTTATATTTGGTTGGACGACTGTTATGTGATCATTTTAGCCGGTATGATTAACGTCGTGTGGTGGTGTCTAACATTGTAGTTGGAGTCACCGTAAGTCGGCAGTTCTGGGCATAATACCTGATGGTGAAAAAAATATGGTCTTACATCAACAACCAGTGCTCAAAAGCACCCAAGGGATCCACACTAAGTCCCTTCTTATTATTCACGTCCCTTGCTCAACAGCACGCAAGAGCTCCACACCGAGTCTCTTATCAACACATCATTCTAGTGTAATAAACACACACGCACTTCCAACCCTTCCACATTTCTTTATCACACAAGGGTTCATCATTTACACAGGTGGCAAGCCACCTTATACAACGTACCAATCCCACACTGCTACCCATAGGGAGACACAACTCTAAGCAGTGGACTATTATACACATTCCATTAATCACTCTATCACATGGTCTTGATTAACCTCGTCCAATTCCTTCTAAATGTCAAACATTCATAATCAACCCGGTTTCCACTGGAATATCATTTGTTCAATCAAACGTATCAATTTAGTTGTTCACAAGCTTACCCAAGCCATTTGTTTGTCAACCTCCTTCAAACCATTGGTACAATCGTGTTCCACCAAACCATTTGTTCATCATGATTACATTTAGGCTAAGTCTACCAAAACCTAAATCTTATTTACTTTCTTAAGGATCTATCCCATCAGTCGTTGATCATCTCAAATATCCATAAATTAAGTTCAATAATTCTCAATGTTAATTTATAATGACCTCTCTACAAAATTCAAACCCGGATCCACACTAACCCGAGAACATCATGAACTTAAGACTTGACTGTACATCAACTTCAACTGTGCATTCCCGAGTCTACAGGACTCGTATGAAGACGTGTAACCATCCGTTAGAAAGATCATTCGAAGGGAAATGACATTCGTCTTTAGTAGAAAGCCCAGATCTGGTCGTATCATACTCGAAAATAGCGTTGAAGTTCACTGCGCCCAAAAAACAGATTCTTGCACACATTTTAAAGCAATATGAACGACATCGGTTCATCTTCTTCCTTTAGAAATTTAATCAAAGCTATATACAAAACTTCCTCCTCCCTTATTCACCCTCATTACACCATTTCTATTCACGAAACCAAGTCCACCATCTTCACAAAGAAGAGAGTAGAGGTTGAAGACATCAAATATCTAGGACACAAGCCCTAACATGGTCTCTACGTAGGAGATCTTCATCTCATAAGTCAACTCTTTTGAGTCGACATCTCTCCTCAAAAATAACTACAGATCTAGCACCAAGGGAGAGGGTAGGAAGCACACCTCATTTCTGGCTGTTCCGGCCATGGATCTTGTCACTCATCTTGCCATCATCTTTCTCCTTGTTGGTGTTGTTCTTTACGGGGAAGAGAAAGGGAAGCTTTTCCTCCAGAAATCGCATCTTGCAACTCTTCTCTCCCGTCAATTTCAGTACAGGTAACGATACAGTAAAAATAGTGAAGTGATGGCTAGGTTTTCCCATAAGTCTTCTTTTATAATAAGTAATTAGGATTGAACTGCTTTGCCACGTGTCAGCGTGTTACCGGACCACCCATTATTATATTAATTATGTTCTTTTGAAAAGACGCATAAATTTAAGTTGCTTAGCGCCAATCCTGAAATCCAGTTTAGCCCATGTATAGGAATCAGAAACAGTGGGCCGAAAGTATGCTAAGTAAAATTCATCGTGTATAGCATACCCACTCGACAAATAGTTGAGATTCATCGTGATCACTCGACACCATATATAAGTACAACACTTCTAAGTTAAAACCGCCGAGTGTACCTACTTTACTCGATGAATCGTCGAGTGTCGTCAATTGCACTCAACGCACTCGACGCCTTCAGGCCTCAAGAATAGCCAAGTAAAAAAATCATTGAGTATGCAAACCCTCACTCGACGAATCATCGAGTGGCGTCAAGTGCACTCAATGCATTCGATGCATACATGCCTCAGAATAATTCTAAGTAAAAAGCATTGAGCGGTGTTGAGTCCATTCAATGCCGCTTTGACTTCACTCAACGCCGCAACTTCCAGAACTATTCTAAGTAAAATACATTGAGTGGTGTTGAGTCCACTCAACGCCTCAGATTAATCCGTCGAATGGTGTTGAGTGGTGTTGAGTCCACTCAATGTCTCAGCTTTTTCATCGAATGGCATTGAGTGGTATTGAGTCCATTCAACGCCTCAGCTTATTCATCGAATGTCGTTGAGTGGGGTTAAGTCCACTCAATACCTTAGCTTATTCATCAAATGGCATTGAGTGCACTCAACGCACGCGAATCCATGAGTCCAGAAGATATTCTAAGTAACATCTGCTCTATTAGTCGAGTACAGTTGACTCACTCGACGCTTCCCGAGCCTGAGTGAATTCTCTTGACTCAAAACACGTGCGGGGGGCCAAGCGTGAAACGAGAAGTTACAACGCAAGTACCTGAAGTCCACTCGTGAACAACTACTAATCTCTACAAAAGAGATGTCAAAAAAGATAAATTTAAAATATAATGCGAGTACATGATGTGAACTTGCGAATACTTGCTAATCTCTACCAAATAGAAGTCAAAATAAGGTAAATTTAAAATATAATGTGATTACCAAAATTGAACTCGCAAACAACGACAAATCTTTGCAAACGAGATTTCAAAAGTAAGTATATTTAAAATATAATGCGAGTATCTAAAGTGAACTCACGAACACCTGCTATTCTCTCCAAAAGTGAAGTCAAAAGAAAGTAAATTGAAAATATAACGTAAGTACCTGAAGTTGCTGGGAAGTGTTACAAATTGTGCCTCACACTGGTGGTCTTCGGTTAGCGACTTGCTGATTCTGAATATGGGAGCGGAGTGTCTGGACTTGCGGTTGCGGTGGCCACTTGAAACTTGGGAGATTGGGCTTCATCGGGTGGTTGGACTTGACTCGCTTGTAGCTCGAGTGCATCTCGGGTGCGGTGAAAGTCCACCTAGTGTCAGCTATGTGCACCTATGGGGGGGGGGAATAGGTGACGAGTAGCGCTTTTGCGGAATTTACGAGCGTACCAACACAATAAAAAAAAGAGCACAACACACAGAATACACATGCAATTTATAGTGGTTCCCCGACTTGGGTACATCCACTTTCCCCCTTCGACCTATCTCCCCAACAAGGGACGACTCGGTCACTTCTCCAACGGGATTGAAATCCAATCCCTGCACTAACGGAAGGAGCCCTTCCACACGTGAGAGTCAACACTCCCACAAAACGGGTTGCACCCAACCCTTACAACAAGGAACAAAAGTTCCTTTACAACAAAATTAAATATAAAATGTACACGTGATACAAACTTCTTTTGGAGACTACGGTGTTCCTCTTCGTTCGACGACGTGTTCTTGAAGTCGATGAAGTGTCTACAACCTTGGTCTCTCTTGGAGAGGATCTCCCCGGAACCGGCGACGGCAACACGAGCGGCGGCTAGCTTCGGGATAGGCGGCTACAATGATAAGCGGCTGCTGAACTTGGAGATCCAAACTTCGTAGCGAAGCAAACTAGGTCTACCAACGGTCACTCTAGGATCGGTTGTCTCGATCGATTCGGACGGGGGCGTTTTTCCCGGTCACCAAATCGAGAGACAAGAGATCTCTGGATAGACACGTGAGACTCAAGCTTTGCTAAGCTTCTGTCGCCGGAGATCACAAAGGGATCTCGATTGTTGACGGCGACCAACTAGCCCGAGCGCGACGGCGGCGGCTGAAAGGAATCGCCATATTAGGGTTTCGTCGAGGCTCGGTTTCTTTCTCTTTCTCCGTAGTTTTACTGTTCAAAATACTGGAATATATATACTATAGATAACTCCAATATGATCGTTTGTGGGACCCACACTAGAAATCCCTAAGTCCGGTTCAAACTAGTCCAGAGGCAGAATCCGGTCCAGCAGCATCCTGAGAAAACGCTAAGTGAAAATCGGCGAGAATCGCAGGCGATTCTCGACGAATCGGCGAGAATCACCAAGTGATTCTCGACGATTCGTCGAGAATCGTTAGTGATTCTCGCCGAATCACTTATTGATTCTCAACGAATTTCACTTTATATACATGAGCTGCTTGGCCACCGGTTCGGCGAGAATCACTAGTGATTCTCGCTGAATCTTACTTGGCACCGTTTGGAGGTAGCCAGAAGGAGTCGGCGAGAATCACTAATGATTCTCGTCGATTCGGCGAGAATCACTAGTGATTCTCGCCGAATCGGCGAGAATCACTTGGTGATTCTCGTCGAATTTTCCTTGGACGAATTTTCGTCTTCCACCCAGGAGCTGCTCCTTGATCCATCCATGCTCCTTGTCTTGTCTTGCATATGAACGGCCCTGTACTTGAAAGTAAGTGCACTCCAATAGAGAGAGTACACGTAGGCCAACACACTGATCTGCTCAACGAGGGATTACGTCGTGCAGACCCGCGTATATTGACCTACTGCACCCTGACATTGGTGTGCACTTAGCGTGGAGGAGCTGCAAGTACAACTTAAGATGTTTCATCAAATACATTGTGAATTCATCTTAGCTTGACAGGTGGCTTCCTCAAATCTAGGTAATCGTGGATACAATACCCAACAATCTCCCCCTATTTGACGAAGTCAAAACCCTACTAGCTAAGATGAATAACACATATCAAATAATAAACATAGCATTCAGAAATTAAACTTGCAGCACAAGAGAATATATGCAATCAGATCAGGACTTGAGTCATTCACAAATTCAAATATATATACCAATATATACACATATAATCCAGAATTGTTTCTATGACAACAATAATCATTAAATGTTCTTAAGACAAAGTGACAAGCTATAAGTTTTTGACAATTTTTCCTTAGCTAAGTCACCCTTATGATTTTGAGCCAAGTACTTCTTGCTTTGCCTCTCCATGTATTCTTTGGGCTTCGGGTAATACCTAGGAGGAGCAACTTTATCTGCATCCTTGTTGTTTCTGAAAAAGATGTTGCGTTTCGCTTCAAACATTTTGTGCGTTTCCCACTCATACTGGCTATATACTTCGTTTCGATTGATCTCTCCTCTTTCTTGCAGCCAGAAGGTGTCTAAGATGATGTTCCTTGAAACTGTACTCCACCTTTCGTTTCGTACATCCTCCTCATTCATTCGAGTTCTCTTTGCAGCCTGTGTCTCCTTGGAGGTCCCTTCTTGAACTTTTCTCTTTCCCCTGGCTTTTGCTAAGGCCTCTTGGTCAAACATGCTCCTCAGTTTAGCTTTGGAGAGAGCCCTAGCATCAGCGTCATTTGTGGGAATATCTGCAGCACTTGCACTTACATCCTCAGCAACACTTACTTCCTCAGCGGCCTTAGATGTCTCAGGGACATGAATACCGGTAGGATTGTCAGGCAGAACGACGCCTAACGTACCTAGCGCCTGTTGGAGCATCCACCAGCAGCTCTCATAGACATATTTGCTTGATTGAGCGAAGTGTGTGCTCATGCTTTCGTGAAGCTCGGCCAACTTAGCTATATACTCTTTCTCCCCCTTTTTGGCTTCGACAGCTATGCAGTTGACATATGAGTGTAGGGAGTCATCAATATGCTTCGTGGTCTTGGAGAATTCAGTGATCAGGGCCTGCTGATTGGCATTTAAAGTGACCATATTACCATCAAACTTCTGAATGTTGTTGGCTACAACGTGTGCGTTTTGATTTACGACAGCCAGAGTATCAGTATTCTTTTTCAAGCCGGCCATTAAGAGTGTGACAGCTTCGCCGGCCGCGGTATACTTCTCTTCAAATTTCTTCTCCATCACGTCCAGCTTATGGTTGATTTCCACCATATTCTTGAGCATCAGATTTTCCGAAGTCTTAATCCTGTTCAGCAGTTTATTCTGGGCTTCATCAAATGAGACTTTATGTTCATTCACAATGACCTAAATGATATTGACAGTATGAGTGGCTAGCTCATCTCGTAACGGAATAGCCGGAGGCACTTGTGGGCCTTGCATTTCAGCAGACGCATCTGTAGAGCTGGATACAATCACAGTCTCTAATGGAGGAATGCTGGCTGCCTCTGTAGATTTATCTAACTCCCCCTCCACTGGTGCAGACTTGTCAGATGGAGGTTTAACAGGATCCGGAGTCTCAAATGCTTCATGTCCCTCATTCTCATCTTCCTCTCCGTCCTCATCCAAGAATTCATCTATATCAGCAGCCTCTTCCAATTCTCGGTCAGCAGTCTCCAGTGCTTCAGCTTCGGTTCCTTGAGTGTTTCTGTTCAGGACCTCCTCATCCTCCAGCTCAGGTTCACTTACTTCATGAATTTCGGCCACCGCATCCCTGGCCACCTGGGCAATCTCAGAAACTACATTTGTATGAGGGGGTAGAGTCTCCCCCTCGATTCCTGCAGTCAGGGTATCAGGAATTTCACGGGGGGTGACTGCTGGAGATACTTCCTGTCACTCTTCCACGGCAGGCTGCCCGATCCGCCTCTCCCATCGATCAAACACACTTGCATCCATCTTCTTCAAGTAGTGGAGAGGGACACCTTTGCTCATGTCGAACTTGTCTACGTTTAGCTGGTTTAGATATAGACTTATGATGCGGCCGAAACTAGGAGTGCCCAGGGTGTCCTTGATCTTCTCGAACAGCAACTCCCCCCAGTTGAACCTCTTGCGGCAGACAACAGCTATGACGATCTTGAACATATCTCCTGAGATATGGTCATGCGAGCCCGGCTTGCAGATGAGCACTTTTCCAATAATGTCAGATAGGAGCTTCCCTTCTTCATTCATCTCCTTTCTCTTTATTGATCGAGTTCCTCGTGGAAGACCGCAGAATAAGAGAGTTCTGGTTTTGTCCTCGTCCTCCAGATAGTCCTCCTGCTCCGAACTAGAAAGCTGCAGGTAGCGAGTCAGCTTGCTGGCAGACATCTTTACTTTTGCCCCAGCCACCATGCTCTTGATTATGGAGTATCCATCTCGGAGTCTTGCGGTAGCGAAGAACTCCAGCACCTCTTTGTCCAGGATTTTGCAAGGGTGCTCCAGGACGAAGGTTAGCCCAGCCTCTTCCAGCATTAGAATGATGTTGCGGAATTCGTCTGAGGCGTGAGAAAACCCAGTGCGAACCAGCTCACAGCCAGAGACCAACCCTGCAGTTGTCCTTGGAGCCATTGTAGATCTAGAGAGAGAAGCCCTACTCTAAGCATTAATGAACATTCAAAAAGAAGGCATCACTAGTGAGAGCGTCCAAGTACGGGTGAGGAAGCGGTTACCTAAGGACTTATATGGAAGTGAGTTGAGGAGTGTCGGGAAGACCTTCGGTGGATGGAAGGGTCTCCTGTGGGGTTCGGCCTTGCTAGAACGTTGCGAGAACCTTCTCGATTTGATGATGGACCTTGCGAGAACCTTGCGGTCACAGGGACACTTCGCGATTCGACGAGAGCTTACGGGAAGAAGATGGACACCCAGCAGTTGTCCTTAGAGCAGGATGTATAGCGATTCGGCGAGTCGGAGGGAGAGCTCCTGCGGGTTTCGGCGAATCAGCGGAAGAACTCTTTCGGCGGGACAAACTGCTGCGACGTGAGGCTGGATTCGTGAAGAAGGCGAATCGGTGGAAGAACTCTTTCGGCGGGATTTGTCTAATTCGTCGGGATTCGGGGTGAATGCGAAGGGTCGGCGGGATTTGTCTGTCAGGAGATTTGGTTAATTCGGTTTCTGATACCAGTTGTCTAATTCGAAATTGAGAGGTCACTTGACTAGGAATTTTCACGTTGAGAAGCTTGCAACATTTTTGAAATATTCAGGTGTCAAGTCAATATACACATGATAAATACATGTGTATTCTAAAGTCAATCTATTTGGATTTTAATGAGGCTTTTCCAAAGACTTCTTGATGTCAATTGTGAGTTGTCGAGATTCACGACGACATATCTTCGTTAACCCTTTATTGATGTGTGAAGGTTTGCATGCATTGAGTGAACCTATCCTTAGAGATGCACACTTACATGTATAGGCAGAAGTATAAATATACACATGGATAGAAATATATATATATATATTTTTAAATGAGGATGCAGTATGACGCAAGTCCTTGAACTGATTAAAATTACCTGGGATTTTGAAAGTCATCGTCTTAGTCCCACAGGTAGAACACATTAGAGGCTCAAAGTGAGTATGCTCAAACAGACATCACATCTGTTATTGCAGACGCTTGTTCCAACTTAGCCTTGAGCCACCTACTGTCTAGTTCCCATCATATTCACGGGGACCTAGACTACCCTGCAAGAAAGAATTACTTTACCTTAGGAACCCAAATCATATTGGGTCCTAGGTTCCTGTTAGCATAAGCACGCAACTGCCTTCCTTCAGAAAACCTGTCTAGAAGACTACCTCTGTCCCGAGAATGTGGATAAGCCATTGCCGTAGGCACAGAGGGGTTGTGCCAACAGTCGATGTCAAAGTGCCCCACTTTGCCACAGCACCAACATGGGTGAATGTTGTATCGCCGTTTCCGACCTGATCTCGTGACTGATGTAGTCACGGTCCTAGGTCTAAACGGGATAGGGCATGATCTTGTCACAATACTTCCTCTTCCATCGTGACACGTGGAAGGGTGGAAAGAATGCATGTTGTGAGCGTTATGAGGCCGGGAATGTGGTGCCATTCTTTCAGGCATCTCCCTTACAGGGGCCCCATGGAACCTGACATCATGAATTCTATCCTCTCTATCCCGTGTCCTCGAGTGGTGAGAAGTCTTCTGTGAGCTGGGACATGCAGATCCACACTGTGTTGAGGCAGTGGCAGTGAATACGAAGGGCTCAGAATGAGCCTTAGGTATTTCCTCATGGGTGGCCATGACGCCCCTTGCACTATGGACGTTTCCACATGGGGACAAATCACCCTTGCAGTGACCACGACCATTCCTGTGGTCATACCTGAAGGCATGATGAGTTGCCTTCCTGCCTGGAGTGGGGGGTCGGAATACCGTTTCCCCATTTCTCCACGAATTGACAATCCGGGAGATCCACCCGTTTTCTTGCTTTCTCTTAATGGCATCAACCTTGGAGAAGTTTGATACTATTCTTTTCTCATTCTCCAGACTACTCTCTAGAGCTGAGATCTTAGAGACCTTGGCCTTGTTGGACGCCAATTGGAGAACCAACAAGATCTTCAGTCGAGCAATCTCTCGAGCTTGCTCCTCAGCAAGTAGGTTGCTTTCATGAAGGGCTCTCTTCAAGGAATCAGAATTTTCTGGAGGAGAGCAGTTTCTGTCTTCAGAAAGGTCAAAAGATATGGGGCAGGATGAAGATGTTACCTGCTTATCTATGTTATTATCATTAGAATCAGTGACCATTGTTTCATCCTCGTCCGAGCTGCTTTCCTCACTGGTCTCGTCAGTCTCTGATACGGACACTGGAGCTCTGATGTTGTCCGAGTGATGCTTGCCTTCATCTTCAGAGGTGAGGACCCCCACATAGGCTTCCTCGTCTGGTTGACAACATATTCCAGCTTTCTCTGAGTCCCCCATCAGCTCTGAGATCGTCATCCACAGAGATTTAGCCGTCCTACATTTTTCCAATCTAGAGCGAGAGGCTCCAGACCAGATATCCATAATGATTTGACGAATCCTCTCATCCAAGTGAAATAGTGATAGTTCCGTCTCTGACATCTCAGCAATGCCCATGGGCACTTGGATCCCAGAGTCGGAGGTCTTCATGGGAATAAACGGACCCTCTTCTAGGATGAAGGATGCTCGAGGATCGATAGCATCAAGGTGAAATGACACCCTCATTCTCCAGATGGGATAATAATCCTTTGTGCATGCGGGGAGTTTGAGTGGCGGTATTTCATAATCCAGATCCATGCTTCTGACACTGGTGGCAGGATTCTACTCAAGGTATTAACCTTTTTGATGAGTAACCTCGCTCTGATACCACTTGAAAGTCCACCTAGTGTCAGCTATGTGCACCTATGGGGGGGGGGAATAGGTGACGAGTAGCGCTTTTGCGGAATTTACGAACGTACCTGCACAATAAAAATAAAGAGCACAGCACACAGAATACACATGCAATTTATAGTGGTTCCCCGACTTAGGTACATCCACTTTCCCCCTTCGACCTATCTCCCCAACAAGGGACGACTCGGTCACTTCTCCAACGGGATTGAAATCCAATCCCTGCACTAACGAAAGGAGCCCTTCCACACGTGAGAGTCAACACTCCCATAAAATGGGTTGCACCCAACCCTTACAACACGGAACAAAAGTTCCTTTACAACAAAATTAAATATAGAATGTACACGTGATACAAGCTTCTTTTGGAGACTACGGTGTTCCTCTTCGTTCGACGACGTGTTCTTGAAGTCAATGAAGTGTCTACAACCTTGGTCTCTCTTGGAGAGGATCTCCCCGGAACCGGCGGCGGCAACACGAGCGGCGGCTAGCTTCGGGATCGGCGGCTACGATGATAAGCGGCTGCTGAACTTGGAGATCCAAACTTCGTAGCGAAGCAAACTAGGTCTACCAACGGTCACTCTAGGATCGGTTGTCTCGATCGATTCAGACAGGGGTGTTTCCCGGTCACCAAATCGAGAGACAAGAGATCTCTGGATAGACACGTGAGACTCAAGCTTTGCTAAGCTTCTGTCGCCGGAGATCACGAAGGGATCTCGATTGTTGACGGCGACCAACTAGCCCGAGCGCGACGGCGGCGGCTGAGAGGAATCGCGATATTAGGGTTTCGTCGAGGCTCGGTTTCTTTCTCTTTCTCCGTAGTTTTACTGTTCAAAATACTGGAATATATATACTGTAGATAACTCCAATATGACCGTTTGTGGGACCCACACTAGAAATTCCTAAGTCCGGTTCAAACTAGTCCAGAGGCAGAATCCGGTCCAGCAGCATCCTGAGAAAACGCTAAGTGAAAATCGGCGAGAATCGCAGGCGATTCTCGACGAATCGGCGAGAATCACCAAGTGATTCTCGACGATTCGTCGAGAATCGTTAGTGATTCTCGCCGAATCACTTATTGATTCTCAACGAATTTCACTTTGTATACATGAGCTGCTTGGCCACCGGTTCGCAATCACTAGTGATTCTCGCCGAATCTTACTTGGCACCGTTTTGAGGTAGCCAGAAGGAGTCGGCAAGAATCACTAATGATTCTCGTCGATTCGGTGAGAATCACTAGTGATTCTCGCCGAATCGACGAGAATCACTTGGTGATTCTCGTTGAATTTTCCTTGGATGAATTTTCGTCTTCCACCCAGGAGCTGCTCCTTGATCCATCCATGCTCCTTGTCTTCTCTTGCATATGAATGGCCCTGTACTTGAAAGTAAGTGCACTCCAATAGAGAGAGTACACGTAGGCCAACACACTGATCTGCTCAACGAGGGATTACGTCGTGCAGACCCGCGTATATTGACCTACTGCACCCTGACATTGGTGTGCACTTAGCGTGGAGGAGCTGCAAGTACAACTTAAGATGTTTCATCAAATACATTGTGAATTCATCTTAGCTTGACATGTAGCTTCCTCAAATCTAGGTAATCGTGGATACAATACCCAACATGCGGCTTGGGTGCGGATCGGGTGCGGCTCGTAGAAGGAACTCAACAGAGCTTCGACCTGAGGAAGAAGAAGACTCGGAGAAAAAGGTAAGAAATGAGGAGGCCTCGGGATCATTTTATAGGCTCCGGGTGGTGGTTGTGGAGATTACGCGGTCATCCATACACCATAACCACAATCATGATTATTTTTGGCATAGTTTAAATACTTGTATTTCGCTATTTGTAGACCATTTTAATATGTTATAAAATGATTAATTAAATTCTACCCACTAACCTGGTGGTTAGTCAGTGGTTATGCTTGGATCGGACTGCTGGGAGTTCCCCCCCATCGATCGACGAAGGGAGCTGGACTCCACGTGCGGCAGATGAACTCGCCGTCAAATTTGTCGGAGAGGGGAGGACAGCCGACGGCGGCCGGCAAGTTCCCATGGACGCTCCCTTTGGCCGCACATTGGTGTCCGAGGGAGGGGGTGGCCCGGGCGGCCGCACCCTTGGTCGCGCCGGAGGCCGAGAATCAGGGTGGCCCCGGATGCCACCCCCTAGGACGTGCCGATGACCGAGGGAGGGGTCGGCCCTAGCTGCCGCCCCTTTGGCCGCGCAGGCGGTGGTGGAAGGGGCGGCCCGATCAGCGGCCCCCCTCGGTCACACTAGTGCGAGGGAGGGGTGGTGGTTGCCCCCTTAGCCGTGCGGGCTGCCGAGGAAGGGGGCGGCCCAGACGATTGTCCCCCTTGGCCGCGCCGACGGTCGAGCGTAAGGGCGGCCCGGGCGGCCGCCTCTTGGGCCGCGCCGACAGCCTAGGGAGGCAGGCCCAGGCGGCTGCATCCGGGGCAGGCATTGTGAGAGAGGGCGAGCGGCCGTCGTCTGGGGAGGAGGACAGCCGCCTGCCGCCGGCGTTGTAGTGCTCGCGGAAGTTTGCCCATTATGCATGATGAGATCGATGTGCGGGGGTTCGTGCGTGGTGATCGCGTGCGCGGTTAATCCCATGATCCCACCTCTTTTGAGGTGAAGAACATAGGTGTGTCATTATATGCACACCCAACTTTTATAAAGTGGGGGTCATCCCCAAAGGTAGGTAAATTAAAATATAATGCTAGTACCTGAAGTATCTAAAAAATAAACTAGCGAACACCTGCTAATATCTAAAAAAGCGAAGTCAAAAGCCGTTAAATTTAAAATATAACTCGAGTATATGATGTGAACTCACGAACACCTACTAATCTCCACCAAAGAGAATTTGAAACAAGGTAAATTTAAAATATAATGCGATTACAAAAATTGAACTCGCGAACACCTTATAATCTCAGCAAAGAATATGTCAAAATCAAAAAAATTTGAAATATAACGTGAGTACCTGAAGCGAACTCGCGAACGCCTGCTAATCTTTGTAAAGTAAAGTCAAAAGTAGGTTAATTTAAAATATAACTTGAGTACCTAAAGTGCACTCGCGAACACCTGCTAATCTCTGTCAAAGAGAAGTCAAAAGATTGTAAACTTAATATATAACGCGAGTACCTGAATTGAACTGATGAATACCTGTTAATCTCTGCAAAAGATAAGTCAAAAGCAGGTAATTTTAAAATATAACACGAGTACCTGACGTGAACTTGTAAATACATGTTAATCTATGCAAAAGAGAATTTAAAAGAAGGTAAATTTAAAATATAACGCGAGTACCTGAAGTGAACTCACGAACACCTGCTAATCTCTACAAAAGAGAAGTCAAAAGCTGGTAAATTTAAAATATAACGAGAGTACATGAGGTGAACTCGCGAATACCTCCTAATCTCTTCCATTAGAAAAGTCAAAAGAAGATAAATTTAAAATGTACCGCAAGTACCTGAAATGAACTCACAAACAACCACTAATCTCTTCAAGAGAGAAGTCAAAAGATGATAAATTTAAAATATTTTGCAAGTACATGAAGTAAACTCGCGAACACCTGCTAATCTCAAAAAAAAGAAATGTCAAAAGCAGGTAAATTAAAAATATAGCACGAGTACCTGAAGTGAACTTGTGAACACTTGCTAATATATATCAAAGAGAAGTAAAAAGAATGTAAATTTAAAATATAACGCGAGTACCTGAAAAACCCCTGTTAATCTCTACAAAAGATCAGTCAAAATAGGTAAAGTTTAAATATAACGCGAGAAACAGAAGTGAACTAGCGAACACCTGCTAATCTATGCATAAGAGAATTCAAAAGAAGGTAAATTTAAAAAATAACGTGAGTACCTGAAGTAAATTCACAAACACCTGCTAAACTCAGCAAAAGAGATGTCAAAAGCCGGTAAATTTAAAATATAACTTTAGTACATGAGTTGAACTTGCGAACACCTGCTAATCTTTGGCAACGAAAAGTTAAAAGAAGGTAAATTTAAAATATAACGCAATTACCAGAATTGAACTCACGAACATCTACTAATATCTACAAAGGAGAAGTCCAAAGCAGGGAAACTTTAAAATATAACTCGAGTACCTAAAGTGAACTCACCAACACCTACTAATTTCTGCAAATATGAAGACTAATGTAGGTAAATTTAAAATATAATGTGAGTACTTGATGTAAACTTGAGAACACCTGCTAATATCTGCAAAAGAGAAGTTAAAAGCAGGTAAATTTAAAATATAGCGCGAGTACCTCGAGAGAACTCATGAATACCTGCTAATCTCTACAATAAAGAAGTCAAAAATCAGTAAATTTAAAATAAAATGCGAGTACATGATGTGAACTCGCGAACTCCTGCTAATTTCCGCCAAAAAGAAGTCAAAAGAAGAAAAATTTATAATATAATGTGATTACCAAAATTGAACTCGAGAACACCTACTAATATCTGCAAAGGAGAAGTCAATGTTGGACTAATGTTTCACATGCTATGTGTTTGAGAATATCAACTCCTAGATTGTATTGGATCACGTCTTCTGTTGATAGAGTGTGCAGGTTGACAGGTTCAAGTGAAGAGAAGAAACCTCTGATAGATGATACCGCCAGACGTTAGAAGTTACCGATTGGAGGTAGCTGGAATTTAATCTACATGGCGCTCGGGAAGCTATCGGACAACACTAGCTATTACCGCCCCGCGCTAGCTCACTCAACACCGCGTCGAGAGCGTTGAGAAGAATGGTGCTGAGTGCGTCGAGACAGTGGCGTTGAGTGAATGCTACCGCCAAGCGCTATCACTTACCGCGCCGCACTAGCCCTTAGACGAACGTCGAGCGAGTTTCGTCGAGCGCTGTACTATCGCCTTGCACTAGCTCTACCATAGGAGCTATCACGATGAATTATTTGGACCTAGCGCTCGGGAAGAAATCAGCGTTATTGTTACCGCACCGCGCTAGCCCTTCGACGAACGTCGAGCCAAATTCGTCGACCACTGGCCTACTGCCTGATGTCAGTACTACCGCAGGCGTTACCGAAATGATTTATTTGGACTTAGCGCTCTGGACGAAATCGGTGCTAGCCCTACCGAGCCGCGCTTGCCGATCAGCGAATCTTTGCGTCCAACATTACCGCGCGGCGGAAGCGGTAACCGCACGGCGCTAGCAAATTTGAAATGACAAATATTCATTTTGAATATTTCTTTCCAGAATTAGAGGACAACTGATAAAACAAATGCGCGAACTTACTGTCGTGCGCTAGTCTTACTATCGCGATAGCCTATTTTCACGAAGATATATAAAAGGCTGTCTTGGTTTCGGTGCCTGTGATCTGGAGAAAAGAAAGCACGAGAGTTTGTGAATTCTATGGTTCAGCCGCCTTCTTACGCTCTGTTCCACAAGTCTCCGTCAAAGAAGAAGATAGTCGTCTCCCTCCCCCTCGTGATCGAAAGACTCCAAAGATCCAAAATCTACCACATATAAGAAGAGTCGATTGGTTGCCAACAAACGGAGATCTTAAGCACCGGCTACGATTGAAGTTTTGGATTGTTTATGTTCGTCGTATACTTTGAAGATTAATATCTCGGGAATGGCTCGTCGGATTTTGGTTTTGACTTCGCCGTTGTGTTCGTAGCGTCAGTGTTCGCCTACGGTGCGAATTTCGTTTGATTCGGCACGCGTTCGGGCCTCCATTTTAAACTCGTGCTTTCTTATTCAAAAATATATAAATATAATTATTTTAATATTATAGTACTATTCAAAAATGTCTTTTACTATTCATTTATATTGTTCAATTTCTTGGATATATTTGTAAATAATTTACGGATTATGCAATTCTTTGTTTCTACCTCTCGAGTGAATTTAGTTCTTACTCGAGTGTTGTTCTGGATCTCACGAGTGCTTTTCCCTCTTACTCGAGTAAAATTTCTGCACTACACGAGTGCTTCTCCCTCTCTACTCGAGTAAAATTTCTGCACTACATGAGTACTTCTCCCTCTCTACTCGAGTAAAATTTCTTCTATACACGAGTGATCCTTCCTTTTTACTCGAGTGATTATATGGACCTACTCGAGTGATTATTTTCCTACTCGAGTGACTTTTCTGGACCTACTCGAGTACCTGTAACTTGTTCTCGTGTAATCCGCTGCAGTTTATGTTCGAGGGCTTTTTTGAGGGTCAAAACGATGTCGTATGAAAAAATGGTTAATATAAAATTTGTTTGTCTCAACGAGATCTGCAACTTTCATGTTGGTCACTTTTTGATTTGAAGCAATCCCGAACCTTTATTTTCGTCTTCCGCGCACCCGCGCGTATATAGTTCGTTTTTAAACAAAATGTTTTATAAATATATATATTTATATATCTTTATATATATGTGTGTGTATATATATATATATATATATATATATATATATATATATATATATATATATATATATATATATATATATATATGCATATATTATACTATAGAACACTTCATGTTCTCCGATTCTTTTCTCCCGAACCAGAGCGGCGAGCGAGAGATAAAAAATATTTCGTGAACCTTCCAGTGGCCGCCGACGGTGCTCCGGTGCTCGAAATCTTCAACCGAACATAGATACGGAAATCTCTCGCCGAGAGCTACGCCATCGTGGTAATATCTTCCCCGTTCCTTTAGTTTTCTCGTTACGGTTTTTCGGCCATAACCTCTAGTTCGACCATTTTTGTCTAGATTTCAACTTCCCCCATCCACTTTTGCACCGATCTGCGACGTGCACTGATTCAGAGAACTTCTCTGGTAAAACCAAGGCAAGTGGTGGTTTCCCCTCATTTCTCCTTGTTCGATTTGATGGTAACGGCTACGCTTTCATGTTCTTTAAAATTGTCTACACTTGTTCTTCCAAATTATTATTATGATTAACCGTTTCAATGATCACATGATGTTGGAATGTTTTGTTATGGTAAACTCGATCTTGTCTGATTATGTTTAATCATTCTTGATGTGTCTTAATGACGACTTTAAATGTCTTAGCTTTCGTTATTGAATGTATTAGAGCTTATCTAGGACTGTATATCGTTCCTAAGAGTTGATCAATCATGTCTTGAATCTAGAAGTGTCATGTAGAATCTGACGTGCCAAATCTCGAGATATGTGGTGGTTGCTGTGTGGTTTTTCTTGATTGCGGGAGCAGTGGACGAAACCACATCTGCAATATTTGATGCCTTTATTAGTACCTTGTGGAAGTCTACCAGGTTTTTGGGCATCTGCGGTGTATGGTGGAGAATATGAGACTCCCTCGCAGTTAGACGAATCTTATATTCGTGAGGGTGCGTCCAGTTGAGTGACCACCTCACCCGTGTTTTTTGGGTAGAGTCGACCACATGTGCCTAATAAATGTTTTGTACTTTTTTATTTATGATTTATTCATGTCGTCACCTTATAGCCCCGTGCGTCTGATGTACTCTTGTGGAACGTGACGAATTACATAAGAGTTCTTTTCATGTTGATGCTCAGTTTTCTTTTTGTACTTTACTTCAGTGTTTTTAGTCTTGGGTTGGTACCCCTTCTGACCATTGTTTATTTTGGCTTATTATTTTTTTGCCACCATTTGTACCTTCTTGCTGAGGAATTTTGTCTTTGGAATGCGTCAGATTTAGAGCAGTAGCAGATAACAGTGCTAGTTTTGGAGTTTCTGGGCGACAGTATTGGCCATATTGTTACCTCGTCTCAGCGAGATATATTGTTGTTTTTTTGGTTACTGGTTCAGACTTACTATTCGGTAAGTGGGTTCGTGTCATGTTGTTGACGCCCACAGAATTATTATTTTTAGATACTTGCTAGCTACTTATTTCTCTATATGTGGTTGTGGATTACTAGCTCTCTGGGAGGATTTATGTTAGGAATGCATGTTAGGTATTTTTAAGAATAAAATCTACTACTATTACTTCATGCACTGCATAATTTAAAAACTCTAACTTGTTATATTTAGCGAACGTAAAAGCTATCATTACTACTATTATAAATTTAGAGTCTTGCATAGCATGAGTTGTCTTTGGGGACGTTTATACTCATGTAGGATGTCGGAGTTAATCTAAATAAGTATTTTTCCGCAGCGTATAATTATATTTTGATTCGTGTACTAAATGAGCCACAAAATCAAGGGATACGGCTAACTGTTGTACTTAAACTGATTTTACCTTAAAATAACTTAAAGAATCTTCCTTCATGATTAAGTAGGTGTTTGCCTGAGTGTCTGCAGTTATCCCCTACTGATGTGGCATCATGACGCGTATTTTCCCTTACTCTGATAAGTTATTTTATGTAGTGAAATTGCGGCTTGTGATAGTTGGTATCAGAGTCAGGTTGCTTGATAATTGTTCGGGAAACCTTCCCTTGTTTGTGTTAGTTATTTAGTGACATTTCATACACACACCGATGTGTCATCAGTACATCTTAGCTGAAGTATAGTCACAACACTCATAGCATGATAAGAAGTATACGGGGCATATTATGTAGTATGGGATCCATAATATGTATTTGTATATGAATCCAGCATATGCGGCAACATGTGACGGTTATGTAGTATGGGATGCATAACCACCATCACATGGGTGCCCATTAGCACGTTTTATTTTCTCATTGCATGTGATGTTATGTAGTATGGGATGCATAACATTTCATGTGTACGCCGCTCATGCGTGCATTATGGCCTTTCTAGAATGCATAGCACTGCATACATATCATATCATTGCATACGCACGCTTGCTAAGTTAAGGTTTACATAATGACACATGTACACACATGATTTTAAATAAGAATAAAGAATACATGCATTCATGTCATAGGCACAAAGGTCAATAGGATGAGAGGGTAGCATGCTAAGTAGGACATATCAACATTATAAAATCCCAGAGTAAGTTGCAACGTAAGAAAGTGTCTATTAAGTATGGTCTGAACTACTCGTGTGGCTTTGTTGTAAGCTACGATTTTGATGAGTTGTCCGTTGTTTTTTTAGAAATGCAACCAAAGTGTCCCGCGACGAGGTCAACTCCCCAGTCGGAGGGCGAGTCATCAGGTGCACAAAGTAATGCGATTATCGAGATTCTGCGTCAGAGCAACGAGGCTCTATCAAGGCAATTAGTTGCGATGCAAAAGCAAATTCAGTCTTTGTTGTCTGCCACTCCCGCGCAACAACTTTTAGTGCAAGTGCCTGCCTTGCGCCAAGCCGTGCCTGATCCCCATGCTCCTCTGGTGCCCCCGATGGCGATACCACCAGAAATGAATTTCATATCGCACTTCCAGCGGTTGGCACCTCCCACCTACGATAGGAGTGCCAACTTTTTGATTTTAGATGATTGGATCATCTCCATCGAGGAGATGTTTTTGTATTCCAGAATTCTAGAAGCCTAGAAGGTGATGATTGAAGCCTATCAATTAAAAGTACTGACAAAGAGTTTGTGGATTCGGGAAAGGGAGAGTCTGAAGGAAGGCTATTCTTGGGAATATTTTAAGAAGACGCTGCTGAAGAAGTTTCTACCCTCGGTCGAGCAGAACCGCCTGATGAATAACTTCGTGCATCTGAAGCAGAGACAGCTCACCGTGAGCGAGTACGAGATTCAGTTTAGCAAGTTGAGCAGATTTGCCCCTTATTTAGTAGCTTCGGAGGAGGGTAAAGTGAAGCGATTCCTTGGAGGATTAAGAAGCGATGTCCAGCAGTTGACATGCACTTATAAAGCAGAGAACTTTGCTGAGGCAGTGGAAGCCGCACTGAAAGTTGAGGCGATTGAAAATGCCAAGAATCGCGGTGTTGCGGCGAGGAAAGAGAAAAGGAAAGGCATTGAGGATGGTAGCTCCAGGGCACGTAGCCCTTCTTCGAAGAAGAAAAGTAAGGAAGTGTGTAGCTTCTATGGTCGTCCTAGCAACCTGTTGGGTATTGTATCCACAACGTACCTGATTTGAAGAAGCCCCTGAACAAGCTAAGGTAAATAAACAATGTATTTGATGAAATCTTTTAAGTTGTGCTTGCAGTTATTCCACGCTAAGTACACACCAATGTCAGGGTGCAGTAGGTCAATAGGTCAATATACACGGGTCTGCGCGACGTAATCCCTCGTTGAGCAGATCAGTGTGTTGGCCTACGTGTACTCTCTCTATTGGAGTGTACTTATTTTCAAGTACAGGGCTGTGATAATGCAAGAGCAGACAAGGAGCAATGATGGGTCAAAGAGCAGCTCATGGGTGGAAAGACGAAAAATTGTCTAAGTAATAATCGACGAGAATCACCAAGTGATTCTCGCCGATTCGGGGTCAAAGAGCAGCTCATGGGTGGAAAGACGAAAAATCATCTAAGTAATAATCGACGAGAATCACCAAGTGATTCTCGCCGATTCGGCGAGAATCACTAGTGATTCTCGCCGAATCATCGAGAATCACAGGCTGATTCTCGCCGACTCTATCCGGCTAAATCAGAGCGTGCAAATCTGTCGCTAAGTCAAAATCGTCGAGAATCACTGGCTGATTCTCGCCGAATGACCTTCGATTCTCGCCGATTTTGACTTAGGTGAATTTCTGGAACCCGCTGGACCGGACTCAGCCGCTGGCGCTGTTTTGAACCGGGCTTGGGGTTTCTTGTTCGTGGGGTCCACAACGGTCATCTTGAAGACCTACTGTATAAATACTCGCGTATTTTTGAACAGTCGATCAAGCGATTTGAAAGAGAAAAATCCGAGCCGCCGACGTGACCTAGATCGTGAAACTTGCTCCGCCGCCGTCATCGCTCGTGTCAGTTGATCGCCGCTTTTGATCGTGGTTCTGCCAGATCTCCCGGCGACAGAAGCTCATCCAAGCACAGCGTCTCACGCGTCTAACCAGAGATCCTTTGTCTCTTGATTCGTAGATCGGGAAAACCTTCCCCTTCCGAATCGATCGAGACGATCGATCCTAGTATGACCGTTGGAAGACCTTGCTAGCTTTGCTATGAAAGTTGAATCTCCAAAGTACAGCAGCAGCACTTCGTTGTCGCCGCCGATCCCGAGAACCAAGCCGCCGCCCTTCTTGCCGCCACCAGTTTCGGGAGAGATTCTCTCTAAGTGAGATTTAGGGTTGTGGACTCTTCGTTGACTTCAAGAACACGTCATCGAACGAAGAGGGACACCTTAGTCTCCATAAGTTGTTTGTATTTCTTATACAATCTATTTTCTATTTTGTTGTAAAGGAACGTTGGTTCCTAGTTGTAAGGGTTGGGTGCAACCCGTGTTGTGGCAGTGGTGACTCCTACGTGTGGAAGGGTTCCTTCCGTTAGTGCAAGGATTGGATTTCAATCCTGTTAGTGAAGTGACCGAGTCGTCCCTGGTTGGGAGATAGGTCGAAGGGGGAAAGTGGATGTACCCAAATCGGGGAACCACTATAATTTGCTTGTGTCCTTTCTGTGCTGTGTTGTTTTGTTTTCTTGTGCAGGTACGACTTTAATTCCGCAAAAACGCTGCAAGACACCTATTCCCCCCCCCCCCATAGGTGAAGGTAGTTGACACTAAGTGGACTTTCAAGTGGTATCAAAGCGAGGTTACTCAACAAATAGGTTAACGCCTTGAGTAAGTTCCTGCCACTAGTGTCAAGAAGAAGGCAGACTTCTACTATGGACGGACTCAAGTACACATGCAAGATCCCAGTGTGCACCAGGCTAAACTTTCCTATCTGGAAGGAAAGGATTAGGTTTTACATGGAAGCGGTCGATCCCCGACTCTTCATGATCGTGGAGGAGGGATCTTATGTCCCCACTAAGGCCTCCACCATTGATCCTACCAAGAAAGTGCCAAAGAAAATTTCTGAAATGGACAAGGACGAGATGGTGCTGGTGGGACTTGACAAGAAGGCGCAGAACATTCTGGTCAGCGCGGTCGATGACTCAATGATGCATAACTTCTGCAACTACAGGACATCAAAGGAGATCTGGCACTGCCTGATTATCCTAATGGAGGGCACTGATGAAGTGAGGGATGATCGGAGATCCCTCCTGAACCAGAAATATGAGGCCTTCAGACAAGGGCCTAAGGAAGAGATCGGAGTCACCTTCGAGAACTTCCTCAAGATTGTCAATGCCATCAAAGGATATGGAAGAGTGTTCACTGATGGTGAACTTAATGATAAATTCCTTAGGTCCCTTACTAAGGAATGAGACACAAAGATCTGCGCCATCCGAGAGTTTGGCAGACTTGCTGAAACATACCCGCAAATTCTATTTGGGAAGTTGATGTCATATGAGCTTCAACTGAACAGCAGGAAAGCAGAAGAAGCAGAGAAGGCTGCAGCCAAGGAAAAGACTGTGGCCCTAAAAGCCTTTCACCCCAGGAAGGGCAAGGGTGCGGTTTCATACCGTGCCGGGAAAAAGGATGAGGAGGAGGACTCCGAGCCATGCTCCTCCAGCTCAGAGTTGTCTGAGGAAGATTTCTCCCTCATCACCCGAGAATTCAAGAAGTTCCTCAAGATAAGGAATCAAAGAAAGAGAGACGGCTCCTCCTCCAGGCATCAGAAGAAAAATTATTCTTCTGACATGTATGCTTCTAAACCGAACAAACATCGCTCCTCTGACATTATTTGTTTTGGATGTAATAAGCTAGGACACTTCGTGGCCGACTGCCACCAAGGCAAGAGAGAAAAGGGGAAGGGAGAGGAGCACAAGTCCTCTAGAGATAAGAAGAAAGAGAGGAGCTACATCGCCAAAAAGCCAAAGACACTGAGTGAGTATGATTCCTCAGACTCCAGTGATGATGAGGAAGCCTACTTCGGGCTGGTGGGTCGCTCCAACTCAGAAGGAGAATGCCCCCATTTTACTGGGAAGGTAAAAGCTCACACCCCTCTCTCCGACTCTGAATCTGATTCTGAGTCTCAGGATGATGACCCTGAGGATAGCCCTTCGACCCGTGAAGCGGAGCTCCTCGAGAAGTATGAGCTTCTGCTCAACACTTTCGAGGAGTGCCGTAAGAGATTGAAGGCTGAGAAAAAGAAAGTGAAATTCCTTAAGGGTGAGAGTGTCTCCATAAGGGAAGAGATCACCAGTTTGAACTCTCTCAGACAGGAGCACCTAGACCTGACTTCAAAGCATTCAGAGTCTCTTAAGCTCCTTGATCTTAAGCAGGAGGAAATCGACAAGTTTGAAGAACAACTTGCGGCAGAAAGGAAGATCGTCAAGAGCTTCTCTATGCCAAAAACAGTTCTTCCATTAGTTGATACATTCTCTGCTTAGGCCAAAGGAGCTGACTTGGGGCATGTAGGGGTATCTGGCTCCTCATCCAGGAGAAACAGGAACCAGAGAAAGAATAAGGCCGCCAAGAAGGCCTCTGCTGCTGAAAAGGGAAAGGCCCCACTCAGTCCTGTTGCGTTCAGAAAGCCTAGCTTTCCCTGCAACCAACATGACTTTGAGTCAACCTTTGGTCATCATTTCCGGCCCTCGGTTGCAAAGCCAAAGAGCCGATATGATGGTTGGACTTTTCCCCGCAACTTCGGTGAGAGTGTCTTCAAGGCACCTTATGAGGAAATCCACATGGGAAATTATGGTCAATTCTGTAGCGGCCATAATAGAAAGCAGGCACCAAAAGCCAAGCCTGTTATACTGAAGGAACAGAAAGTGAAGAAGTCATGTGACTGCAATCACTATGATGCCTCCACCTCCAGATCCAAGGCCCCGGCTATACCCACCATTCCCAGGGTAAAGCAGGAGCCTAGGAAGAGGTACAACAAATTTGACTGTTGGTGTTGTGGCAAAGTCGGTCACTTTGCCGTGGATTGTTGGTTTAATCTGAGGTATAATGAGACTCCTTATGTTAGCAATGCGAGGCCGACCACTCGTAGGGTTAACCACCCGAGGGGAGTATGCTAACCAAGAATCTAGGACCCAAGTTCGATTGGGTTCCTAAGGGAAATTAATTTTGTTTTGCAGGAATGTCCAAAGGCCACCAAAACTCCAATATGGTACTTGGACAGTGGATGCTCCCGGCATATGACTGGGACAAGAAGCCTGCTGCGTGATTATACTCCAGTCGAGAATGGACCCAAAGTCATCTTTGGGGGGTCAGATCGAGGAGTCACCAGAGGTTACGGTATGATTTCCAACGGTATAATCTCTATCACCGACGTGGCTTATGTTGAAGGGTTAAACCATAACCTGAT
The DNA here is from genome assembly GCA_039583875.1 of Platanthera guangdongensis. NCBI lineage: Eukaryota > Viridiplantae > Streptophyta > Magnoliopsida > Asparagales > Orchidaceae > Platanthera > Platanthera guangdongensis. Next base: position 95,191,149 of record CM077149.1, read on the forward strand.
CAGTGTAAGTCAGTTATGTGATAAAGGTTATGACGTTAAGTTCTGCAAGGATAAATGCCTGATAATATCATGTGCCTCTTCTGAGACGGTATTATCAGGCATTAGGAGCAGAAATATCTTCTGCTTGGATTTTCTTAGCTTAGATTCATCTACCCCCGTATGCCTAGTAGCAAAAGGCAGTGCATCTCTTTGTGAACAATGACACAAGAGATTGGCACATATTAATTACAAGATAATTAATATGCTATTTTCCAAAGATTTAGTGAGGGATGCTCTCATTATTAAGTGTATCAAAGATAGTCCCTGTCCTGCATGCCAGATGGGCAAACAGACCCGGACTACCTTTAAGGGCATCTCAGACAAAGACTCCTCCAGATGTCTTTATCTTCTGCACCTGGACTTGTTTGGTCCAATGCAAGTTCATAGCTTAGGAGGGAAGTCTTATACGCTCGTGATTGTAGATGATCATCTCGGTTTACCTAGGTGTTCTTTTTAAAACGCAAGTCTGATACGTTTGACATCTTCACCAGCTTTGTCAAGCAGATCCAGAACGAACTTAACTGCTCAGTGGTCAAAATCATAAGTGACCATGGAACAGAGTTCGAGTCTGGTGCTATGACAGAGTTCTGTGAAGAACTTGGTATCTTTCATGAGTTTTCCTCCCCGCGCACTCCTCAACAAAACAGAGTCGCGGAGAGGAGAAATAGAACACTCATTGAAGCCTGCACGACAATGTTGAATGACGCTTCACTCCCAGAATACTTCTGGGCTGAGGCGGTCAATACGGCTTGTCATGTTCAAAACCGGGCATTGATCAACAAAAGTCATCGTAAGACGCCCTACGAACTACTGAAAGGAAGGAAACCAACCATGTCCTATTTGAGGATCTTTGGTTGCAGATGTTATGTACTGAATAATGGGAAGTACCCGCGTACTAAATTTGGTGAAAAATGCTTCGAAGGCATATTCATGGGCTATAGTACCCACAGTCGGACATATAGGGTCTTCAATAAGAAAACCCTAGTGGTAGAATAATCAATTAATATTGTATTTGATGAAGGAAGCTTGCTTAACAGCAATTCTTCCAACGGTATTCTTGAAGATGCAGGTGCACGACTTGAACAGCTGAGTCTCGATGAGACCGCTAAAGATGAAACTCCTAAGTACATCAAAGTTTCCACCTCATCGTCAATTGGGAATGTTGAAGATCAAAATGGAGCAAATTTCTTAGAAGAAGGAGAAGCCCAAGAAGTAGTCGAAGCTCCAGACGCCAGACTTCTGGAGCTCCGGCACATGAGGGATCATCCTAGAGATCAGATCATCGGAGATCCTCGTGACGGTGTCAGAACTCGAAGAGGTACTATTAATGAGATTTTGCATCTTAGCTTCCTGTCACAGGTTGAGCCAAAGAAGTTCGACGAGGCGAACAAAGATGCGGCATGGATTTTGGCCATGCAAGATGAACTGCATCAATTCGAACGATGCAACGTTTGGACGTTGGTTCCCAGACCACAAAAGCAAAATGTGATTGGCACCAAGTGGATCTTCAGAAACAAATAGGATAAACATGGTGTCATCATAAAGAACAAGGCCAGGCTGGTGGCTCAAGGTTACAAACAGGAGGAGGGGATTGACTTCGACCAGACCTTTGCTCCAGTGGCAAGGCTCGAGGCAATCAGATTGTTCCTGGCGTATGCTTCGCACAAAGGATTCACAGTCTATCAAATGGATGTGAAATCAGCATTCTTGAACGGAGACCTGAAAGAGGAAGTATATGTCGCTCAACCCCCAGGTTTTGTCAATCCTACTTATCCCAATCATGTATATTTTCTTAATAAAGCTCTATATGGTTTAAAACAAGCTTCACGAGCTTGGTAAGAGACTTTATCTAGTTTTCTTCTTGATAACAAGTTCTCTAGAGGTAAAATAGATAAGACATTGTTTCTTAGGGAAGTCAAATGCAAGATTTTGCTGGTGCAAATCTATGTCGATGACATTATATTCGGCTCAACGGACAACAATCTTTGCAAAAAGTTTTCTAAACTTATGCAAGGAAAGTTTGAAATGAGAAGTATGGGAGAGCTAAAGTATTTCTTGGGACTTCAAGTGAAACAGTCAGAGGATGGAATCTTCATCTCTCAGATGAAGTTCAAAAATGAACTCCTCAAGAAATTCGGTATGGAGAATGCAACCTCTATGAGGACTCCAATGGGATCCACTATGTCTCTGGATAAGGATGAGAAAGGTAAACTTTTCGATGAAACCAAATACAGAAGCATCATTAGATCCCTGCTCTACCTTACTGTCAGTAGACCGGATATCATGTTCTCCACATGTGTCTGTGCCAGATATCAGGTGAACACTACGGAATCTCACTATGTCGCTGCAAAGCGAATTCTAAGATACCTTAAAGGTACTCCCAATCTTGGCTTGTGGTACCCGAGAAACAATGATGTCGAGCTAATAGGTTTTCAGATGCTGATTTTGCAGGGAGTAGGGATGACAGGAAAAGAACTTCCGGGACGTGTCAATTCCTCGTAAGAAGGCTTATCTCATGGAACAGCAAGAAGTAGAATTGTGTAGCAACCTCCACAACAGAGTCTGAGTACATCTCGGCAGGCAGCTGTTGCGCACAACTCCTATGGATCAGAAACTAGTTAGCTGACTACGACCTTCAGTTCAAGGAAGTACCAATGTACTGCGACTCCTCCAGTGCAATTGCAATTGCCAACAATCTGGTATCACACAGTAGAACGAAGCATATTGAAGTGCGCTACCACTTCATTCGGGAGCACGTGAAGAACAAGGACATCTCTCCCTATTATGTCCCCACGGACAAGCAGATTGCAGATATTTTCACAAAGCCCTTAGACGAAGCAAAGTTCAGTCTTTTCAAAACTGAATTGGGGATGCTAAACTATGAGGAATGAAGACTACAGAAGCTCCAGGCTCGTGCATCTAGGGGGAGCCTCTGTCAGGAACTCAAGTGTGAGCACAGGTGCAAGAACTGAGGGGGAGCAAGGGGTCAAATGCAACAGACCCAGATTTGCAGAAGACGAAAAGGGGGAGATTACCCTCTCGGCTAAGGCTAAGGTGGCTCCAAGTTTGCTCTCAAGAAATTAGTATTGGTAATGAATATCTCTCTCAACTCAATTTTAAGTTTATGATTTTCATTCCCATATGCTCTATTCACCTTAGCTTGTAGGGTTTAGGCTTCTTCAAATAGGGGGAGATTGTTGGGTATTGTATCCACAACGTACCTGATTTGAAGAAGCCCCTGAACAAGCTAAGGTAAATAGACAATGTATTTGATGAAATCTTTTAAGTTGTACTTACAGTTATTCCACACTAAGTACACACCAATATCATGGTGCAGTAGGTCAATAGGTCAATATACACGGGTCTGCACAACGTAATCCCTCGTTGAGCAGATCAGTGTGTTGGCCTACGTGTACTCTCTCTATTGGAGTGTACTTATTTTCAAGTACAGGGCTGTGATAATGCTAGAGCAGACAAGGAGCAAGGATGGGTCAAAGAGCAACTCATGGGTGGAAAGACGAAAAATCGTCTAAGTAATAATCGACGAGAATCACCAAGTGATTCTCACCGATTCGGGGTCAAAAAGCAGCTCATGGGTGGAAAGACGAAAAATCGTCTAAGTAATAATCGACGAGAATCACTAGTGATTCTCGCCGAATCATCGAGAATCACTGGCTGATTCTCGCCGACTCTATCCGGCTAAATCAGAGCGTGCAAATCTGTCGCTAAGTCAAAATCATCGAGAATCACGGGCTGATTCTCGCCGAATGACCTTCGATTCTCGCCGATTTTGACTTAGGCGAATTTCTGGAACCCGCTGGACCGGACTCAGCCGCTGGCGCTGTTTTGAACCGGGCTTGGGGTTTCTTGTTGGTGTGGCCCACAACGGTCATCTTGAAGACCTACTGTATAAATACTCGCGTATTTTTGAACAGTCGATCAAGCGATTTGAAAGAGAAAAATCCGAGCCGCCGACGTGACCTAGATCGTGAAACTTGCTCCGCCACTATCGCCGCTCGTGCCAGTTGATCGCCGCTTTTGATCGTGGTTCTTCCAGATCTCCCGGCGACAGAAGCTCAGCCAAGCACAGTATCTCACGCGTCTAACCAGAGATCCTTTGTCTCTTGATTCGTAGATCGGGAAAACCTTCCCCTTCCGAATCGATCGAGACGATCGATCCTAGTTTGACCGTTGGAAGACCTTGCTAGCTTTGCTACGAAAGTTGAATCTCCAAAGTACAGCAGCAGCACTCCGTTGTCGCCGCCGATCCCGAGAAACAAGCTGCCGCCCTTCTTGCCGCCGCCGGTTTCGGGAGAGATTCTCTCTAAGTGAGATTTAGGGTTGTGGACTCTTCGTTGACTTCAAGAACACGTCATCGAACGAAGAGGGACACCTTAGTCTCCATAAGTTGTTTGTATTTCTTATAGAATCTATTTTCTATTTTGTTGTAAAGGAACGTTGGTTCCTAGTTGTAAGGGTTGGGTGCAACCCGTGTTGTGGGAGTGGTGACTCCTACGTGTGGAAGGGTTCCTTCCGTTAGTGCAAGGATTAGATTTCAATCCTATTGGTGAAGTGACCGAGTCGTCCCTGGTTGGGAGATAGGTCGAAGGGGAAAGTTGATGTACCCAAATCGGGGAACCACTATAATTTGCTTGTGTCCTTTCTATGCTGTGTTGTTTTGTTTTCTTGTGCAGGTACGACTTTAATTCCGCAAAAACGCTGCAAGACACCTATTCCCCCCCCCCCCATAGGTGAAGGTAGTTGACACTAAGTGGACTTTCACAACCCTTACGAAAGGTGTTTCAAGAGGACTGCCACCCTAAAGTAGCAGCAGGTGCACGCCATCCAAGGTGCACCCAAGGGAGAGCTTGTGTGCTCATTCTGTGCATGGAAGGGTCACGATGTGAGTCGGTGCTGGATGAAAGAAATGACTTACTTCCAGTGCAGGCAGAAGGGACACCAAAAGTCTTCGTGCCCCCAGGCTCAGCCCCCACTGCAGCCTGCCCTGCTTCGAGCTCTGCCGACACCACCAAACCTGGATAAAGGAAAAGGAAATCTGAACGTGATGACCAGCGAGGAAGCCCAAACCTCTACGCAAGTGTTAACAGGTTAGCCTCAGTTTAATTTATCTTTACTATTTATCGTTGTTGCCCTAGTTATCGTTCGTTTAGTTATGTATGCTACGGTTTTAGGGGAGTTTAAGGTGCATAATAGGTGGGAGCGCGTTCTTTTCGATTCAGGTGCCACCTATTCCTTTGTGGCCCGGAGGTTTGTTGATAAACATCTCCTGGATGTGGATCAATTAGGAGAATCCTTCAATGTTAAGCTTCTCTCCGGTGATTCGGTGATATCTAATCAAGGAGTTCTGAGATGTCCTATTTATCTTGGCAATTTTCTGGCCATTGCGGATCTGATGATTTTGGATCTGTCTGATTTTGACGTGATTTTGGGCATGGATTGGCTGGCCAAGTATGATGTGGTCATCCAGTGCAAGGCTAAGTGACTGGATTGAAGGATGGACGACAGCCAACCTATGAGAGTCTATGGATTTCAGGACAGAGTTTCCCCTGTCATTTCTCCGGTACATGCTTGTCGTGTTATAGAGTCTGGTTGCGGGGCATTTTTAGTTTCTATTTCTGCTCTGGAAACAGCTTTTATTACACCACGTCTTGAGGATGTCTCGGTGGTGCGAGAGTTTCCAGATGTCTTTCTTGATGGTCTTCTAGGACTTCCTCCTTAAAGGGAGATAGAGTTTGTGGTAGACCTCGAGCCAGGTACTCGTCCTATTGAAAAAGCACCGTACCGTATGGCTCTGCGTGAGTTGGATGAGTTGCGTACTCACCTCGAAGAGTTGCTGAGGTGTGGTTTTATTAGACTAAGTTATTCTCCGTGGGGTGCTCTTGTTTTGTTCGTAAAGAAGAAAGATGGATCGATGAGGCTTTGCATCGATTACAGAAAATTGAATAAAGTGACCATCAAGAATAGACATCCCCTGCCAAGGATTGATGATATGTTCGATCAGTTGCGTGGTAGCTCAGTATTTTTAAAGATCGATCTTCGCTCAGGCTACCACCAGTTGAGGATTCGTGAGGCAGATATTCACCGAACCGGATTCCGCTCGCGGTATGGTGATTGATAATTTTTCGCATCGGGTCCGAAACCTGATGCGATTAAAACTCCAAAAATTGGTGAGTATTCCCGCGGCGCCCCAGGCGGTTTTATTTAAGGAAAAAGGCAGATGTGGTTTTTATTTAGAAAATGGGTCGCGCAGATTTATTAATTTGGATATAAAATGGTTTAGATCGAGTTTTAACGAAAGGAGGCAAGTGCACCTATCGTGTGTAGTACAGGATATTCCGGGGTAAAATATCGAGGTCGTATTGTTCTCAGGGTCGGTTCAATTATTTCTACTTTTCCCTGGAGGGGACTATTATTTTACAGATAATTACTTGTCGGGTATTTTTATATATATATATATATAAGCAAAAAGAAAGAAAATGAAAGCATAAAAGGTGGAGTCGATGAAAAACTTAGCGCGACTGCATCGAATAAAAATTAGAACTAAAATAAACTTTTAATGAAAAGAGATCCTAAGTTTCAAATTAATTAAGGCGGAGACTTGGACGTGGAGATTCCACTAAAATGAGCTCACCTAGCTATAGGGCTATCACTCACCTGAACGCTAAGACTATTTGACCGAACGTTAGTCCGACGAAGGATTTCTCTTAACGTTCGCATTACGCTAAGAACCCTGCTATTGGGTGGGGAACCCAATCCGGTAGAGTTGGCGTGCCTCCTCTCTCGAGGGTTAGTGCAGAACTCTCTTTACCAAGGGGTGATCGGTCCATATGCATGGCCTCTTGGCTAGCTAGCATATGGACTACAAAAATAGGGCCCACACATCGATATGTGGTCCTACACGTCGTAAACCCTAAGCAAACCTTAAGTAATTTTAATTAATTAGAAAATAAGGACCTTTAATTATTTAAACTATTTTATCTGTCCCAATGCTCTTCGATACTGAGGGCTAAGAACAATTAGCAACTCATCGGAATGGGGACGGCAGGCGGTGAAAGCAATAAAAGGAAAGCAGTAAATAAAGCACGAAAGAAAGCAGGAAAGGAAAGCAATAAAAGAAAGCTGTAAATTGCAAGTCCTACTCAAATGAGTAGGACTGAAATTAAAGCAGTAAAGTGCGAGTCCCGGCGCAAATGCGTGGGCGGGAGAAATGAAAGCGAGTCCTACACAAATGAGTAGGACAAAATAAATGCAACGCACCCACACACTCGACAGAAATTAAAACACACGCACACAAGTCCTACTCAAATGAGTAGGAGAAAATAAATGCGCGTCCTACTCAATCGAGTAGGACTAAATAAATGCTCCCACTCTACAGAAAGTAAAACACACTCACTCGACAGAAAATTAAACACACTCCACACACTCTACTTGAAGAAAGTAAAACAATGCGTCATTTAACTCTTAATGAGTAGGCGGAAATAAATGCACACACTTACAAAAATGTGAAAAACTAAGTTATCTAAAAATTAAAACGACTGCATTTTTACCACTAGAATGCGGTACAAATACACAAAAAACTGAAATAAAAATTAAACGAGCAAAAAGGTTTGCAAATAAACGCAAAATGAAAATGCTCGAAAAATTAAAACGAATACATTTCTACCGCTAGAATGCGGTAGAAATGAATAAAAAGAGGACAGAAAAATTAAACGAGCAAAATAGTTTTTTAAATAAAAGTGAAAATAAAAATGTTTGAAAAATCAAAATAACTACTTATCCATTCTTATAATGCTATAAAACGCTTAAAAAGTGGAAGAAAAGGAAAAAAACGAAAAGTTTTACGATCTAAAAAGACTAAGTAAAAAAAAATCAAAAACCACTTTATGATCGTTTTTATAATTTCATAAGGATGAATGTTAGAACAAAAATAATATAACTACTATAAAGAAAGTCAAGTCAAGGGGCATAAGATGAAAAGCTAATATAACAATTACTTATTAATAAAAATGAAAACATAACATTTACTCATACACACACACACACTTTTTAGAGAAAAGAAAAACAAAGTAGAAATAAGATTGTATAAGAGAGATGACACAAAGATGAAATCCAAATCCATAGAAAGGGAGAAAATCTACAATTTTATTAAGCTAAAACGAAGATTACAAAGCTAAAACCAAAATAAAGAAGAGGGGGAGAAATTCCCTTACAACACATTTGGAATCATCTAAGCAGCATTTCCCCTATACAAAATGGCCCAAAAAGTGGAACAGGATTACAAGGAGAAGGCTGGAATTTATAGACAAAAAATTTCACGGGACACGCCCTCGGACACGGGCGTGTCATGGGGCGTGTCAGCATTATTCATGAGCTGATCGGGCGAGGTGACGACTTAGTTGACTTCAGGCAGGACACGTGTTGATATCGCGGCGGTCATGCCCCAGTTCACGGGCGTGACTATGGGCGTGTCGGGGAGGTAGAACTGGGCGCGGGTTGCGTCAAAATATCGTCGTACAGGTCTTGTCGGCCAGGTGGAGGAGTACACGCCCGTGTCGCATCTTGCAACAGGCGTGTCGGGGAGGTGTCGACATTCGTCGAGCGGAAAACGTCGAGCCCGTTTTCGTCGAGTCAGGTGGAGAAGTCATGCCCCAGGTCACGGGCGTGACTCTGGGCGTGTCGGGTTGGTCGACGTTCGTCGAGCGGAAAATGTCGGCTAGCTTGACACGGGCTGGGGTCACGGGGCGTGTCATTGGACACGGGTGTGACGTCAGGCGTGTTCATCAATTTCTTCAATTTGTGGCTGATTTCACGGGATTTGAGTTGTCACGCCCTTATCACGGGCGTGTACTTGACTTTTTTTGCAATTCTTCCTGAAAAATTCAGGAAACAAAAATTACTTATGTTAGAATAATTTTTACGAAAAGAAGCAATTTATTAAAGAAACAAATACAAAAATAACAAAAATAAACTAAAACAACTTATTTATTGTAGATAAATATAGGTATTTTTACAACTTATCAAATACCCCCATACTAAAGCTTTTGCTATTCCAGAGCAAAAGTTGGAGATGAACTTATAAGGAATTAAATAAATCCTAAGTTTATCTACCGCTTGAATTAATTAAAAGAAAGATCAAAATAAATATCCGAGGTACTTGAGTTAAATCATAAATTATGAAAATGTTATAAATAGAGGAAGAGTTTCAAAAAGACTTCTAGATAAAACAAATAGAAAGCAAAAATTTATTTTTTTTTAGTTTAACAAAGATGGATTGAAATTATATAAAAAACTTTAGCTAGAGTCTTCTTCTTCATCATCACTGCAGGACAACTTCAAGAACAACAAATCTCTATCTGTCAGAAGTTCCTGAAAAGTACTCTGGTCCAGGCCTGAAGATTGAAGGCCTATCACCCTGAAGCAGTGCTCCAGCTTTCCTGATACATTCAAGATCTCAGGGGGAGCAAAAGTTACTATCATCATTCCACTTGAATCTTCTCTCTGATTGTTGACAGAGAAGATAATATCACTCTCTCACCACCTCCTGTATAAAGGGTTGTCATCTCCCTTCAAAAGTGATTCCTGATTGCAAGTCTTCTTCCAAAAGACTTGAGGTTTGGTTTTTGGGGACCTGATCAAAACCCATTGGTGGCAGGGCACCTGATCAAAAACCTGAGTGGATTCCTACCAGGGTGGTAGAAGAGTGGACTACCCAGATTTGGGGAACCACTATAAATTTCCTTGTGTCTTCTGTGTGACTTGATTTCTTTCTGCATTTCTTATCTTGTATTTGTGTTGTGATAATCTGCTTAGTTAAGATCTATCCTCTTTCACACTCATCGGAATGGGGATCGCAGACGGTAAAAGAAATAAAAGGAAAGCAGTAAATAAAACAGGAAAGAAAGCAACAAAGGAATGCAATAAAAGAAAACAGTAAATTGCAAGTTCTACTGAAACGAGTAGGACTGAAATGAAAGCAGTAAAGTGTGAGTGCCTGCACAAATGCATGGGCGGGAGAAATGAAAGCAAGTCCTACTCAAACGAGTAGGACAAAATAAATGCAACGCACGCACACACTCGACAGAAATTAAAACACACACACACAAGTCCTACTCAAATGAGTAGGAGAAAATAAATGCGGGCCCTACTCAAACGAGTAGGACTAAATAAATGCACCCACTCTACAGAAAGTAAAACACACTCACTCGACAAAAAATTAAACACACTCCACACACTCTACTTGAAGAAAGTAAAACAATGTGCCATTTAACTCTTTACGAGTACGCGGAAATAAATGCGCACACTTACAAAAATGTGAAAAACTAAGTTATCTAAAAATTAAAACGACTGCATATGTACCGCTAGAATGCGGTAGAAATACACAAAAAACTGAAATAAAAATTAAACGAGCAAAAAGGTTTGCAAATAAACGCAAAATGAAAATGCTCGAAAAATTAAAACGAATACATTTCTACTGCTAGAATGCTGTAGAAATGAATAAAAAGAGGACAGAAAAATTAAACGAGCAAAACGGTTTTTTAAATAAAAGCGAAAATGGAAGTGTTTGAAAAATCAAAATAACTACTTATCCATTTTTATAATGTTATAAAAACGCTTAAAAAGTGTAAGAAAAGGGAAAAGAACGAAAAGTTTTACGATCTAAAAAGACTAAGTAAAAAAAAATCAAAAACCACTTTATGATCGTTTTTATAGTTTCAATATAACAATTACTTATCAATAAAAATGAAAACATAAAGCACCTAAAAGAAGAAAAGAAAAACAAAGTATAAATTAGATTGTATAAATTAGATTGTATAAGAGAGAGGGCACAAAGATGAAATCCAAATCCATAAAAAGGGAGAAAATCTACAATTTTATTAAGCTAAAACGAAGATTACTAAGCTAAAACCAAAATAAAGGAGAGGGGGAGAAATTCCCTTACAACACATTTGGAATCATCTAAGCAGCATTTCCCCTGTACAAAATGTCCCAAAAAGTGGAACAGGATTACAAGCAGAAGGCTGGAATTTATAGACAAAAAATTTCACGGGACATGCCCTCAGACACGGGCGTGTCAGGGGGCGTGTCAGCACTATTCATGAGCTGATCGGGCGAGGTGACGGCTTAGTTGACTTCGGGCAGGACACGTGTCAGTATCGCGGTGGTCACGCACCAGGTCACGGGCGTGACTATGGGCGTGTCGGGGAGGTAGAACTGGGCGTAGGTTGCGTCGAAATGTCGCCGCACGGGTCTTGTCGTCTAGGTGGAGGAGTACACGCCCGTGTCGCATCTTGCAACGGGCGTGTCGGGGAGGTGTCGACATTCGTAGAGCGGAAAACGCCGAGCGCATTTTCGTCGAGTCAGGTAGAGAAGTCACGCCCCAGGTCACGGGCGTGACTCTGGGCGTGTCGGGTTTGTCGACGTTCGTCGAGTAGAAAACGTCGGCTAGCTTGACACGGGCTGGGGTCACGGGGCGTGTCATTGGACACGGGCGTGACGTCAGGCGTGTTCATAAATTTCTTCAATTTGCGGATGATTTCACAGGTTTTGAGTTGTCACGCCCTTGTCACGGGCGTGACCCAAAGAACACGGGCGTGTACTTTCACTTTTTTTGCAATTTTTCTTGAAAAATTCAGGAAACAAAAATAACTTATGTTATAATAATTTTTACGAAAAAGAAGCAATTTATTAAAGAAAAATATACAAAAATAACAAAAATAAACTAAAACAACCTATTAATTATACATAAATATAGGTATATTTACAACTTATCACATGGACATTATGAGTTTTTGGTGATGTATTTTGGTTTAATCAATGCACCCTATGCTTTCATGGATTTGATGAATAGGGTGTTTAAGGATTTCTTGGACCGATTTGTTATTGTGTTCATAGATGATTTCTTGGTGTATTCCTGCAATGTTGTGGAGCATACTCAACATTTGTGTTTGATTTTGTCGACCCTGAGGGAGCATAAGTTATATGCGAAGTTGAGCAAATGTGAGTTCTGGCTACCTCAGGTATCCTTTCTAGGTCATATTGTAAGCAAGGATGTTATTTCTGTAGATCCGACCAAGATTTCTATTGTGATGGAATGGGAGAGACCTTCTACACCTAAAGAGATTAGGAGATTTTTAGGCCTGGCTGGCTAATATAGAAGATTCGTGGAAGGGTTTTTGGTATTGTCTGCTCCTCTAACTACACTTACTCAGAAGAATACTGCATTCATTTGGAGTGATAAGTGTGAAGAGGCTTTTCAAGAACTGAAGAAGAGATTATGTATTGCTCCGATTTTAACTTACCTACTGAAGGAGTGGAGTATGTTGTGTATGTTGATGCATCACACATCGGACTTGGTTGTGTTTTAATGCAGGATGGTAAGGTCATCGCGTATGGATCGAGACAACTAAAGATTCACAAGATAAACTATCCTACGCACGATTTGGAGTTTGTTGCCGTAATTTATGCGCTGAAGCTGTGGCGACACTTATTGTATGGAGCGTTGTGCAAGATCTATACGGACCATAAGAGTTTGACGTATGTCTTCACTCAGAAGGAACTAAATCTGTGACAGCGTCGGTGGTTAGAATATGTGGTTGATTATGAAGTGGAAATTCTTAATCATCCAGGAAAGGCTAATGTAGTAGCTGATGCTTTGAGTTGAAAGACCGCTAAAATTTTTTATATGTCGGTACAATCATTGGTAGAAGAATTCTTATTGATGGATATTGAGGTTGGGAGTCGTACTGTGCCTGCTAGTATGGAAGAGCAAGAACCCTCTTGGATTTCCCTTACTCGAGCACACCAGATGGATGACCCTGATTTGTTGCACCTCTGGAATAGAACTGTAAAGGGAGAGTTACCAGATTTCTCTTTGGCTGAGCTCGATACCTTGAAGTATCGGGGTAGATTATGCGTCCCCGACTTTGGTGACATTCGGGCTAAGATCTGTGTTGAAGCTCATGGTTCCAGTGTAGCCTACCACCCTGGTTCCACGAAGATGTACAAAGATCTAAATCAAATTATTTGGCGGTCAGGGATGAAGAATGATATCGGGAAGTTCGTATCTGAATGTTATACGTGTCAGTGTGTTAAAGCTGATCATAGAAGGTCGGGTGGTAAACTGACACCGCTTGATATTCCAAGTTGGAAATGGGCGAGTATTTCAATGGATTTCATCACCGTTCTACCAAAATCTCCCTGTGGGCATGACTCTGTTTGGGTGATAGTTGATAGATTGACAAAGTGTGCTAACTTCGTTCCCTTTAAGATTGGTTATTCGATGAAGAAGATAGCTGAGCTATATCTTGAAGAGGTCATCAGGTTACATGGAGTGCCTATTAGCATTGTATCAGATCGGGACTCTAGATTTACGTCTCGCTTTGGGAAGAGTTTACAGGAGGAGTTGGGTACCGATTTGAGGTATTCCACTGTCTATCATCCGTAGACGAATGGTCAAACGGAAAGGGTAAATCAGATCGTAGAAGACATGATCAGATGTTATATTTTGGATCATGGTGGTGCTTGGGATGAGCATCTCAGACTCATGGAGTTTGCATACAATAATAGTTATCAAGAGAGTTTACAGATGGCCCCGTTTGAGGCCTTACATGAGAGGCGTTGAAGAACTCCTTTGTTTTGGGCTGAAGTCGGTGAGAGACCGTTGCGAGGTCCGGAAGCCCTTGAGGAGATGAATTGTGTTGTGACTCATATTCGAGAAAAGCTCCGAGTTGCTCAAGAGCGCTATAAGAAGTATGTTAATCAACGAAGGGTCAATCTGGAGTTTGTCATTGGAGACTTGGTTTTTCTGAAGGATTCTTCGATGTCTAGCGTTAAAAGGTTTGGAAGGAACCACAAATTAGACCCCGGTACATGGGACCTTTCCAAATTCTTGAGTGCATCAGAGTGTCAGCTTATAGGCTGGAGTTGCTTGCTACCTTCCCTGGTGTCCATGATGTGTTCCATGTGAGCCAGTTACGGAAGTGTGTTCGTAGTGATCGTTAAAGTACTCGACTCGATGCCCCAGATTCAGCCTAACCTTACGTATGTGGAAGAACCTGTTCCTATTCTGGATTCTCAAGAGCGTGTGTTATGGAGAAAGACCATCCATGTGGTCAAGATTCTTTGGAGAAATCAAGACGTCGAGATCGCGATGTGGGAATTGGAATCACCGATGAGGGAATCTCATCCGCACCTCTTCTCTTAGTTTCGGGGTATGTCTTTATGTTTTCAGTGATGTTTGATTTTATTGTTTTGGTTTGGTCTTGGAGTTGTATTAAGTTTTGGGACGAATCGTTTTCTTAGGGGGAGTGACTGTAATGCCCCCGATTTTTCGATGATTTTATTTGAATGTGTATCGTCATATTTATGATGTCGTGGCGTTACGTTTAACGTTGAGTTGGTTGCGCAATGCTGTTAAGATATTTTCGCGTCTGTGCGGTCGAGTCGGCCGAATTCTTGATGTAATGGGAAAATTTTGCATTTGGAATTTAAGTTAACTAATTTTGGACTTGCTCGTCAAGTTTCTTCGCAATCCGAGCATTTTTGGAGTCTCAACGCGCGATTGAAGTTTTGGATTGTTTATGTTCGTCGTATACTTTGAATATTAATATCTCGGGAATGGCTCGTCGGATTTTGGATTTGACTTCGCAGTTGTGTTCATAGCGTCAGTGTTCGCCTATGATGCGAATTCGTTTGATTTGGCGCGCGTTCGGGCCTCCGTTTTGAACTCGTGCTTTCTTATTCAAAAATATATAAATATCATTATTTTACTATTATAGTACTATTCAAAAATGTCTTTTACTATTCATTTATATAGTTCAATTTCTTAGATATATTTGTAAAGAATTTACGAATTATGCAATTCTTTGTTTCTGCCTCTCGAGTGAATTTAGTTCTTACTCGAGTGTTGTTCTGGATCTCACGAGTGCTTTTCCCTCTTACTCGAGTAAAATTTATGCACTACACGAGTGCCTCTCCCTCTCTACCCGAGTAAAATTTTTGCACTACACGAGTACTTCTCCCTCTTTACTGGAGTAACATTTCTTCTGTACACGCGTGATCCTTCCTTTTTACTCGAGTGATTATATGGATCTACTCCAGTGATTATTTTCCTACTCGAGTGACTTTTCTGGACCTACTCGAGTACCTGTAACTTGTTCTTGTGTAGTTCGCTATAATTTATGTTCGGGAGCCTTTTTGAGGGTCAAAACGATGTCATACAGAAAAATGGTTAATATAAAATTTGTTTGTCTCAACGAGATCTACAACTTTCATGTTGTCCACTTTTTGATTTGAAGCAATCCTAAAACTTTATTTTCATCTTCCGTGCACCCGTGCGTATATAGTACGTTTTTAGACAGAATATTTTATAAATATATATACTTATA
This sequence comes from Platanthera guangdongensis, assembly GCA_039583875.1. Classification (NCBI taxonomy): domain Eukaryota; kingdom Viridiplantae; phylum Streptophyta; class Magnoliopsida; order Asparagales; family Orchidaceae; genus Platanthera; species Platanthera guangdongensis. Next base: position 95,206,595 of record CM077149.1, read on the forward strand.
TATCTTATATATATATGTATATATATATATATATATATATATATATATATATATATATATATATATATATATATGTATATATACACATATGCATATTTATACTATAGAACACTTCATCTTCTCTGATTCTTTTCTCCCGAACTAGAGCGGCGAGCGAGAGATAGAAAATATTTCGTGGACCTTTTGGTGGCCGCCGACAGTGCTCCGGTGATCGAAATCTTCGACCGAACATAGATCCGGAAAGCTCTCGCCGAGAGCTACGCCATCGTGGTAATATCTTCCCCGTTCCTTGAGTTTTCTCGTTAGGGTTTTTCGGCCCTAACCTCTATTTCAGCCATTTTTGTCTAGATTTCAAATTCCCATATCCTCTTTTGCCCCGATCTGCGACATGGACTGATTCGGAGAACTTTTTCGGTAAAACCAAGGCAAGTGGTGGTTTCCCCTCGTTTCTCCTTGTTCGATTTGATGGTAACGACTACGCTTTCATGTTCTTTAAAATTTTCTACACTTGTTCTTCCAAACTATTGTTATGATTAACCGTTTCAATGATCACATGATGTTGTAATGTTTTGTTATGATAAACTCGATCTTGTCTGGTTATGTTTAATCGTTCTTGATGTGTCTTAATGACAGCTTTAAATGTCTTAGCTTTCGTTATTGAACGTATTAGAGATTATCTAGGATTGTATATCGTTCCTAAGAGTTGATCAACCATGTCTTGAATCTAGAAGTGTCATGTAGAATCTGACGTGCCAAATCTCGAGATATGTGGTGGTTTTTTTGTGATTTTTCTTGATTGCGGGAGTTAGTGGACGAAATCACCTCCGCAATGTTTGATGCCTTTATTAGTACCTTGAGGAAGTCTACCAGCTTTTGGGTGTCTGCGGTGTATGGTGGAGAGTATGAGACTCCCTCGCAGTTATACGAATATTATATTCGTGAGAGTGCATCCAGTAGAGTGACCACCTTGCCCGTGTTTTTTGGGTAGAGTCGACCATAGGTGCCTAATAAAGGTTCTGTACTTTTTTTCTTATGATTTATTCATGTCGTCACCTTATAGTCTCGTGTGTTTGGTGTACTCTTCTTGAACGTGACGAATTACGTAAGAGTTCTTTTCCTGTTGATGCCATGTTTTATTTTTGTACTTTACTTCAGTGTTTTTGGTCTTGTGTTGGTACCCCTTTTGACCTTTGTTTATTTTGGCTTATTATTTTTCTACCATCATTTGTACCTTCTTGCTGAGGTGTTGTCTTTGAAATGCCTCAGGTTCAGAGCAGTAGCAGATAGCAGAGCTAGTTTTTGAGTTTCTGGGCGGCAGTGTTGGTCGTGGTAGTTTCCTCGTCTCAGCGAGTTAAATTGTTGTTATTTTGGTTACTATTTCAGACTTACTATTCTGTAAGTGGGTTTGTGTCAGGTTGTTGACGCCCACAGAATTATTATTTTTAGATACTTTCTAGCTGCTTATTTCTCTATATGTGGATGTGGATTACTAGCTCTCTGGGAGTATTTATGCTAGGAATGCATGTTAGTTATTTTTAAGAATAAAATCTACTACTACTACTTCATGCACTGCATAATTTAAAAACTCTAACTTGTTATATTTAGCGATCGTAAAAACTATCCTTACTACTATTATAAATTTAGAGTCTTGCATAACATGAATTGTCTTTGGGGACGTTTATACTCATGTAGGATATTGGAGTTAATCTAAATAAGTATTTTTTCGCAACATATAATTATATTTTTATTCGTGGACTAAATGAGCCATAAAGCCGAGGGATACAGCTAACTGTTGCACTTAAACTAATTTTACCTTAAAATAACTTAAAGAATCTTCCTTCATGATTAAGTAGGTGTTTTCCTGAGCGTCCGTAATTATCCCCTGCTGACGTGGCATCATGACGCGCATTTTCTCTTACTCTGATAAGTTATTTTATGCGGTGAAAATGCGGGATGTGATATTTGTAGTCAATGTAAGACACCAGAGAAATAAAATCTGTGTCTTTCTCTTCTTGAACTAAGATTACTGAGTCCTCCTTTCTTCATAGCTCCAGGAATGCAACTTCGGAAGTAGTTCTTCTTGGGCTGTGAAGACACTACAGCTAGGGTTTGCTTGTGTTGTAACTTTTAACTTAGAGAGAGAGCTCTCCAAACTTGCTATTGAAGATGAGTAGATCAACAACTATCATTCTTGAACTTTCAGATCAGAGGAATGAATTACTTCTCCAAGCTCTGCAGCTTAGTCGAGAGGAAGAAGATGAAGTTCTGCTCTTTTCAAAAAGTTATTTTCTTCTCTATGATCTATACTATTTCTATCCCACCATTTCAATGACTCTTTGAGCATTGGGACCACCTGGAGTTGGTAGCTGCAACTTTTCTTTAGTATTAAATACAGTACGTCAGGCAAGCGATGCCATTTGTTGTGTACTGTTCACTTCCTGCAACATTTGAATTTCTACTGATGTCACCACCTATGGACTTAGTCAAATTCAGACATTATGCATATGCATTGAGTGAAGCCTTATCACTCAACGCCAAAACACTTAGGCCAATTTTCTACAGCACCAGGCATTGAGTGATCAGTCATCACTCAACGAATATAGAATTTCAGCTGTCTAACAGATTAGGCATTGAGTGAACCTTCATCACTCAATGCATTTGGACTTAGCCGATTTTTTCTGTATGAAGGCGTCAAGTGAAGCTTCTGCACTCAATGCTTTCTGCCTTTGCCCGCCATCATGATGAAGCATTGAGTGAACAGCCTTCACTCAACGCTTCTGTACTTAGTTGAATTTCTGTTGAGTTGGCGTTGAGTGAACTGCCTTCACTCAACGCTTTTCGACTTAGACAGATTTTCTGTCTACTTCTTCTGTATCTTTGACGGCATGAGCTCCACTCAATGTTACTGCTCTTCTGGCATCAAGTGAGCTGTCCTTACTCGAAGCTTCTTGACTTATCCAAAATTCTGTTCTGATTCTCAGAAGTTTTGACTTTCTGGGCATGACTTAACACCTCTAGCTCTGGGGTTAAGTGAACTGCCTTCACTCAACACTTCTGGACTTAACCAGATTTCTGCTTTGGTAAAGCTGAGGCTTTGACTGTCTAATCTTGACTCAATTCTTCTGGCCATATGGCGTTGAGTGAACTGTCTTCACTCAACTCCTGTGGACTTAGATAGATCTCTATCTTGTCAGCATCCTTCCTTGTATCCACCTATCATTGTTACTTAGACAACCTATCTAATCTGTGTAACAAGTAACCACCTGCATACATAGAACTTATAGAATACATCAGATGCAAACATGTGTATACCATTGTCCTGTAGGCCTTCTTCAAATCTGGGACATTGTGATCAATGGACCAACAGTTTTTTCTTGCTGCATGTTCACTCATCCCCGACTCTTTGAATAATATCAAAATGGTGAGATTTGAGTGTTCATGAGCTAATCCTATGTTAAGTCACCTAGAGGAAGATCATGTGTAGGGGGGAACACACATGTAGGGGGAGCACACATATAGGGGGAGCACACATATAGGGGGAACACACATGAAGGGGAGTACACATATAGGTGGAGCACACATGTAGGGAGAGTCATATGCTATCTCAATCATTAAACCTACTATATTTCATGCTTATTGATTGTAGTACACTATACTATGCTATTCTTATTTATATCTCATGATCGGACTTTGATATTATCAAAAGGGGAAGTTTGTTGGAACTTATGGTTTGCATCTCTTTAGTTTGACAATATTAAATCCCGAGTTGTATTTGATCATACTTGTGTTGGGTATAGTGGGCGGGTTTACAAGTATAAAAAATAAAAAAATCAATCTCTACGACCTACAGCCGGGCGCTAGCTCTACTGCGGGCAAACCGCTCGACAACCTACCGCCAGATGCTAGCTGCTTACCGCGCCACGGTATCCAAAAATAGAGCGAATATTTTTGGATATTTTTCCAAAATTGTTGGACAATTGTCAACAATGCGAGAAGGGACCTACCGCCAGGCACTCGCTCTACCGCCGGCGGTTATGTATTTTTAGAAACAAATATTAAAGTGCGCGTTTATTTTCCTAGAAACAAGAAGTGGGTCGGGTGTATTTTCATTCTAGGGTTCAGCCGCCATCTGAGAGAGCGCAAATCTTCATCTCCTTGAAGGAAAAGCAATATTTCTTCCTCCAATCCGTGATCAAAGAACTCTGAAGGACGAAAACTCCGACGACAATTCAGCGGCTGATCGACTGCAAAGAAATGATATTCAAAAGCATCGATCGCGCAACGTTCTACGGAGGATTTCTACTTTTGAGGTAGAAATATTTTCAAACTTTGTCTTTTATTATGGATTTGTCTTTTATTCTATCTAATCTGTGTGTGAGTGAAATCGACTTGGGAGGTCGTCAGATTCCTGGGAGGAATCTACGGGAAATTGTGAAAGTCCACCTAGTGTCAACTATGTGCACCTATGGGGGGGGAATAGGTGACGTGTAGCGCTTTTGCGGAATTTACGAATGTACCTGCACAATAAAAATAAAAAGCACAGCACACAGAATGCACAGGCAATTTATAGTGGTTCCCCGACTTGGGTACATCCACTTTCCCCCTTCGACCTATCTCCCAATAAGGGACGACTCGGTCTCTTCTCGAACAGGATTGAAATCCAATCCCTGCACTATCGGAAGGAACCCTTCCACACGTGAGAGTCAACACTCCCACAAAACGGGTTGCACCCAACCCTTACAACACGGAACAAACGTTCCTTTACAACAAAAGTAAATATAGAATGTACACGAGATACAAACTTCATTTGGAGACTACGGTGTTCCTCTTCGTTCGACGACGTGTTCGTGAAGTCAACGAAGAGTCCACAACCTTGGTCTCTCTTGGAGAGGATCTCCCCGGAACCGGCGGCGGCAACACGAGCGGCGGCTAGCTTCGGGATCGGCGGCTATGATGATGAGCGGCTGCTGAAAATAGAGATCCAATCTTCGTAGCGAAGCTAGCTAGGTCTACCAACGGTCACTCGAGGATCGATCGTCTCGATCGATTCGGATGGGGAACACTTTCCCGATCTACAAATCGAGAGACAAGAGATCTCTAGATAGACGCGTGAGACTCTAATCTTGGCTAAGCTTCTGTCGCCGGAGATCGGGAAGAAATGCGATCAACAGCGGCGACCACTTGACGCGAGCGGCGGCGGCGGTGCGGAGCGGAAGCGGCGACTTAGGGTTTTTCCGTGCTCGCGTGTTTCTTTTCTCTTTTTTATTTACTGTTCAAAATACCCGTATATATATACTGTAGATAGATTCAATTTGACCGTTGTGGGTCCCACAAGTAGACCCCCGAAATCCGGTTCAAAATAGTCCAGCGGCAGAATCCGGTCCAGCAACATCCCGAGAAAACGCCAAGTAAAATTCGTCGAGAATCATTGGTGATTCTCGACGAATCGGCGAGAATCAGTTGACGATTCTCGACGATTCGTCGAGAATCACTAGTGATTCTCGACGATTCCCTTGTTGATTCTCAACGATTTTCACTTGGTATTCATGACCTGCTCAGCGACGGGTTCGGCGAGAATCATTAGTTATTCCCGCCGAATCTCACTTGGCACCATTTTAAGGTAGCCGGAAGGAGTCGGCGAGAATCACTAATGATTCTCGACGATTCGGCGAGAATCACCAGTGATTCTCGCCGAATCGGCGAGAATCACTTGGTGATTCTCGTCGACTTTCACTTGGACGAATTTTCGTCATTCCACTCAAGAGCTGCTCCTTGACCCATCCTTGCTCCTTATCTTCTCTTGCATAAACATGACCCTGTACTTGAAAGTAAGTGCACTCCAATAGAGAGAGTACACGTAGGCCAACACACTGATCTGCCCAACGAGGGATTACGTCGTGCAGACCCGTGTTTATTGACCTACTGCACCCTGACATTGGTGTGCACTTAGCGTGGAAGAGCTGCAAGCACAACTTAAGATGTTTCATCAAATACATTGTGAATTCATCTTAGCTTGACAGGTGGCTTCCTCAAATCCAGGTAATTGTGGATACAATACCCAACAATCTCCCCCTATTTGATGAAGCCAAAACCCTACTAGCTAAGATGAATAACACCTATCAAATAATAAACATAGAATTCAGAAATTAAACATGCAGCACAAGAGAATATATGCAACCAGATCAGGACTTGAGTCATTCACAAATTCAAATACGAATGTATATATATATATAATCTCAGAATTGTTCATATCATAACAATAATCATTAAATGTTTTTAGGAGAGAATGACAAGCTACAAGTTGTTGACTATCTTTCCTTAGCTAAGTCATCCTTGAGTTTCTGCGCCAAAAACTTCTTCCTTTGTCTCTCCATGCACTCCTTAGGCTTCGGGTAATATCTGGGAGGAGGAACTTTATCTGCATCTGTGTTGTTTCTGAAGAATATGTTCCTTTTGGCTTCATACGTCTTATGCCTCTCACATTCATACTGGCTGTAAACTTCGTTCCGATTGAGTTCTACCTGATCTTGTAGCCAGAAGGTGTCCAAGATGATGTTCTTTGAAACTGTACTCCACTTTTCGTTTCGAACTTCCTCCTCACTCATTCGAGTTCTCTTTTCAGCCTGTGTCTCCTTGGAGGTCCCTTCTTGAGCTTTTCTCTTTCCCCTGGCTTTTGCTAAAGCCTCTTGGTCAAACATGCTCCTCAGTTTAGCTTTGGAGAGAGCCCTAGCATCAGCTTCATTTGTGGGAACATCTGAAGCACTTGCACTTATTCCTTCAGCAGCACCTACTCCCTCAGCGGCCGTAGAAGTCTCAGGAGGATGAATATCTGCAGGATTTTCAGCAAGGGGGATGCCTAACGCCTGGTGGAGCATCCACCAGTTGCTGTCATAGACGTACTTGTTTGACTATTCGAAGTTTGTGATCATTACTTCTCGTAGCTCAGCCATCTTAGCTATGTAGTCCTCCTCCCCCTTTTTGGCTTCAACAGCGATGCACTTTGCATAGGAGTGCAAGGAGTCATCAATGTGCTTGGTGGTCCGGGATAATTCATTGACTAAGGCTTGCTGATTGGTGTTAAGAGTTACCATATTACCGTCAAACTTTTGAATGTTGTTGGCTACAACATGTGCATTCTAATTTACGACAGCAAGAGTGTCGGTGTTCTTCTTCAATCCGGCCATAAGAAGTGTGACAGCTTCGCCGGCCGCAGTATACTTCTCTTCAAATTTCTTCTCCATCACGTCCAGTTTATGGTTGATTTCCACCATATTCTTGAGCATGAGAGTTTCAGATGTCTTAATCCTTTTCAGCAGTTTATTCTGAGCTTCATCAAAGGAGGCTTTAAGTTCATTCACAATGCCCTGAATGACATTGACAGTGTAAGTGGCTAGCTCATCTCGTAATGGAATAACCGGAGGCACTTGTGGGCCTTGCCCTTTAGCAGACGCATCTGTAGAGCTGGATACAAGCACAGTCTCTAATGGAGGAATGCTGGCGGCCTCTGTAGATCTAACTGACTCCCCCTCCACTGGTGCAGGCTTGTCAGATGGAGGTTCAACAGGATCCAGAACCTGCAATACTTCATGTCCCTCATGCCATTCATTCTCTTCGTCATCATCCATGAACTCATCTTCATCAGCAGCCTCTTCCAATTCTTTGTCAGTAGTCTCTAGTACAGTGTCACTTTCTTCTCGAATTTCGGCCACAACATCCCTGGCCACCTGGGAGATGTCAGATACTACCTCAGTATGAGGGGGTAGAGGCTCCCCCTCGATTCCTGCAGTCAAGGTATCAGGAACTTCATTGGGGGTGACTGCTGAAGATACTCCCTGTTGCTCTTCCACTGCAGTCTGCCCAATACGCCTCTCCCATCGATCAAACACACTTGAGTCCATCTTCTTCAAGTAGTGGATAGGGACACCTTTACTCATGTCAAATTTGTCTCCATTTAGCTGGTTTAGATATAGACTTATGATGCGGCCGAAACTCGGAGAGCCCAAGGTGTCCTTGATCTTCTCGAACAATAACTCCCCCCAGTTGAACCTTTTTACGGCAGACGACAGCTATCAGGATCTTGAACATATCCGCTGAGATATGGTCGTGAGAGCCCGGCTTGCAGATGAGCACCTTTCCAATAATGTCAGACAGGAGCTTCCCTTCTTCATTCATATCCTTTCTCTTTATGGACCTAGTTCCTCGTGGGAGACCGCAGAATCAGAGAGTTCTGGCTTTGTCATCGTCCTCCAGATAGTCTTCATGCTCCGAGCTAGAAAGCTGCAGAAAGCGGGTCAGCTTGCTGGCAGACATCTTGACCTTTGCCCCAGCCACCTTGCTTTTGATTAGGGAGTCGCCATTTCGGAGTCTTGCGGTAGCGAAGAACTCCAGCACCTCTTTGTCCAGGATTTTGCACGGGTGCTCCAGGACGAATGTTAGCCCAGCCTCTTCCAGCATCAGAATGATGTTGCAGAATTCGTCCGAGGCGTGAGAGAACCCAGTCCGAACAAGCTCGCAACCAGTGACCAACCCAGCAATTGTCCTTGGGGCCATAGCAGATCTAGAGAAAGAATCCCTACTCTAAGCTATAATGATCAATCAAAAGGAATGTGTCACAAGTGATAACGTCCAAGTATGGGTGAGGAAGAGGTTACCTAAAGGTTTAGATGGAAATGAGTTGGTGGGCTTCCTGCGAGAGATCTTCCTTGAGCGTCCTTAGGGAAGACCTTCGGTGTAGGCCTTGCGGGAAACAGCGAGGACGGTGCGTGATCCGACGAGTACCTTGCGAGAAGATGATCGAGCTTCCTGCGGGTTTCGGCGAGTCGGCGGATAAGGGAAGATTCGGCGGAAGAGCTCTTGCGAGACGATGATTCGACAAGCTTCCTGCGTGTTTGTGAGAAGGCGGTGCGGGATCCGACGAGAGCTTTGCGCGATTCCTACAGGAGACACCTTGCGGGAACTTTGAGAGATTCGACGAGCTTCCTTGCGGGATCCGACGGAAGAAACCTTGCGATTTGGTGTGATTTCTGCGAGAGTCGGCGGGACTCGTGTAGCTTGCTCCTTCGGCGGGATCCGTAAAGAAGTTGAAAGGTCGGCGAGATTCCAAGTCTATAAAAAGTTGGCGGGATTTGTCTAAGTCGAAATTGAAAGATTTCTTGACTAGGAATTTTCACGTTAAGAAGTATTGCAACATTTTCGAATTCGTCTGATGTCAAGTCAATAAAAAGACGATAAATACAAATATATTTTAAAGCCAATCTATTTGGGTTTGAACGAGGCTTTTCCAAAAACTTTTTGATGTCAATTGTGAGTTGTCGAGATTCTCAATGACATTGCTTTGATAACTCTTTATTGATGTAAAAAGGTTTGCATGTATCGAGTAAACCCATCCTTGGATGTGCATACATACACGTATATAGAAAGATGTATCTATATATAAAGATATATATACATATATATGTAATTGTCAATTGAAAACGACTCAAGTCTTGGAACGGATCATGAGTACCTGGGATTTTGAGAGTCATCGTTTTAGTCCCACAGGTAGAACATATCAGAGGCTCAATGTGAGTATGCTCAAATAAATATCACATCTGTTATTGCAGACGCTTGTTCCAATTTAGTCTTGAGCCACCAACTGTCTAGTTCCCTTCATATTCATGGGAACCTAGACTACCCTGCAAGAAAGAATTACTTTACCTTAGGAACCCAAATCATATTGGGTCCTAGGTTCCTGTTAGCATAAGCACGCAACTGCCTTCCTCTAGAAAACCTGTCAGGAAGACTACCTCTGTTCCGTGAGTGTGGATGAGCCCCTGCCCTTGGCACAGAGGGGTTGTGCCAACAGTCGATGGCAAAGTGTCCCACTTTGCCGCAGCACCAACATGGGCGAATATTGTATCGCCGTTTCCGACCCGATCTAGTGACTGAGGTAGTCACGGTCCTAGGTCTAAACGGGATATAGCATGATCTCCTCACAAAATTTCCTCTTCCATCGTGATACGTGGAAGGGTGGAAGGAATGCATGTTGTGAGCGTCATGAGGCCGAGAAGGTGGTGCCCTCCTTTCAGGCATCCCCCTTTCAGAGGCCCAATGAAAACTTACATCATGACTTCTAACCTCCCTATCCTGTGTCCTCGGGTGGTGAGAAATGTTCTGTGAGCTAGGACATGCAGATTCACACCGAGTTGAGGCAGTGGCAGTGAATACAAAGGGCTCAGAATGAGCCTTTGGTATTCTCTCATGAGTGGCCACGACGGCCCTTGCACTCTGGGTGTCTCCATATGGGGACAGATTACCCTTGCAGTGACCACGACTATTCCTGTGGTCATACCTGAAGGCATGATGAGTTGCCTTCCTGCTTGGAGTGGGGGGTCGGAATACCGTTTCCCCATTTCTCCACGAATTAATAATCCGGGAGATCCACCCGTTTTCTTGCTTTCTCTTTATAGCATCAACCTTGGAAAAGTTTGATACTATTCTTTTCTCATTTTCTAGACTACTCTCTATAGCTGAGATCTTAGAGTCCTTGACCTTGTTGGACGCCAATTGGAGAACCAACAAGATCTTCAGTCGAGCAATCTCTTGAGCTCGCTCCTCAGCAAGTAGGTTGCTTTCCTGAAGGGCTCTCTTCAGGGAATCAGAGTTTTCTGGAGGAGAGCAGTTTCTGTCTTCAGAAGGTTCAAAAGATATGGGGCAGGATGAAGATGTTACCTGCTCATCTGTGTTATTGTCATTAGAGCCAGTGACCATTGTTTCATCCTCATCAGAGCTGCTTTCCTCACTAGCCTCGTCAGTCTCTGACACGGACACTGGAGCTCTGATGCTGTCCGAGTGATGCTTGCCTTCATCTTCAGAGGTGAGGACCCCCACATAGGCTTCCTCCTCAGGTTGACAGCATATTCCAGCTTTCTCTGACTCCCCCATCCACTCTGATATCATCACCCACATGGATTTAGCCGTCCTACATTTTGCTAATCTAGAGCGAGAAGCTCCAGACCAGATATCCAAGATAATTTGACGAATCCTCTCGTCCAAGTTAAATAGGGACAGTTCTGTCTCTGACATCTCAGCAATGCACATGGGCACTTGAATCCCAGAGTCGGAGGTCTTCATGGGAATGAACGGACCCTCTTCCAGGATAAAGGATGCTCGAGGATCGATTGCATCAAGGTGAAATGACACTCTCATCCTCCAGATGGGATAATAATCCTTTGTGCATGCGGGGAGTTTGAGTGGCGGTATCTCATAATCCAGCTCCATGCCTCTGATACTGGTGGCAGGATTCTACTCAAGATGTTAACCTTTTTGATGAGTAACCTGCCTCTGATACCACTTGAAAGTCCACCTAGTGTCAACTATGTGCACCTATGGGGGGGGGGGGAATAGGTGACGTGTAGCGCTTTTGCGGAATTTATGAATGTACCTGCACAATAAAAATAAAAAGCACAGCACACAGAATACACAGGCAATTTATAGTGGTTCCCCGACTTGGGTACATCCACTTTCCCCCTTCGACCTATCTCCCAACAAGGGACGACTCGGTCTCTTCTCCAACAGGATTGAAATCCAATCCCTGCACTATCGGAAGGAACCCTTCCACACGTGAGAGTCAACACTCCCACAAAACGGGTTGCACCCAACCCTTACAACACGGAACAAATGTTCCTTTACAACAAAAGTAAATATAGAATGTACACGAGATACAAACTTCGTTTGGAGACTACGGTGTTCCTCTTCGTTCGACGACGTGTTTGTGAAGTCAACGAAGAGTCCACAACCTTGGTCTCTCTTGGAGAGGATCTCCCCGGAACCGGCGGCGGCAACACGAGCGGCGGCTAGCTTCGGGATCGGCGGCTATGATGATGAGCGGCTGCTGAAAATAGAGAGAAGATGATGCTCCAGTCTATTCCAGACCTCTAGAGAATACAAGTATAAATGATGTTCCACCTCTCTCAGGAACAGATGCTGACATCAATAAATGGAAAGTTGCAGATGCAAAGGCTATGAACATTCTAGCCCAGACTATATCTGATGAAATTTTCCAAAAGGTAGCTGAATGCAACTCGACAAAGGAGATCTGGGACAAGCTATCTGAAATAGTCTAAGGATCTGCTGATGAAAGAAAGGACAGAAGATCTCACCTCATAACCCAATATGAGAATTTCAAGAAAGGAGAAGCTGAGTCAGTAGGAGATATGTACAATAGACTCAGTCTCAAAGTCAATGAGCTGAAAACTTTGGACAAAGAGATCTCACTGACTGAGCTAAATGATAAAATCCTAATGTGCTTCCCAAGCACTTGGGAATCAAGGATCTGGCCAATCAAGGATGCCAGAAGTCTGAATGAGATTACAACAGAAGCTCTCCTGGGCAAGCTCAAGTCTTATGAGCTGCTCATCAAAAATAGAGAAGTAGAGCAGAAGGCTGCCTCACCAGCCACAAGAAAGGAAAAGTCAATAGATTTCAAAGCCACTGAAGATCAGCCTGAAGACAAGGTCATGGGCAATGATGAGCTGCTTAGTCTACTGGCCAAAAGATTTTACAAAATGGCCAGAAAGGACTTCAGGAAAAGATCATACAAAGAGCATGACAAGCCAAGGTATGATAAATCAAATAACAAAGAAATTATCTGTTTTGGTTGCAGGAAACCAGGCCACATTATACCTGACTGTCCAGAAAACAAAAACAAGGACAGAAAGGATAAGAGAGAAAGAAGAAAAGACAAGGACTTTAAGAAGAGTAGCAATGGCAAACACTCCTCCAACAAGAACAAACATACAAGGAAGGGATTTGTTGCTGAAACTCGGAGTGAGACAGAAGAAGAATCAGAAACTTCTTCCAGCTCAAGTGATGATGAGGATGATGCTGAAGAGAAGGAATTCTGCATGATGGCTATCAATGCCTCACAACACAATTCTGATGCAGAAGAGTCTGAATCTGAATCAGAGACTCAACCTGAAGAAGACCAGGTAATAGACTCATTTGATTTCAATTCTGAGGACTTTAAGTATGAATTTAAAGCACTATGTTTAGACTTATTAAAATCTTAGAAGGAAATCATTTCTCTCAGAAATCAATTGTCTGAACACAGTACCTTAAAGTCAGAAAACCTCAAACTCTCTGAAGAGTTGGAGTGTTGTAGGGAGCAGATAGCTTCACTGAAAAGTGAACTATCAGAGACCAAAAAGCTTGAAGAATCCCTTAATGGGAGAAGCATCAAGCTAATGGACATCACAAGCACAGTGAACTCAAGATTCAATAGTACACTGAGCTTGGGTGCTTCATCCAGCCAACCTATAGTTCTAACAAACCCAATTAAGTTTATCTCTGATAAAGGCAAGGGAGTTTTAGAGGTAGGTAGGAAAAATTCCAACTTACCCAAGAAAACCAAGGTTCAACAGAAATCGTCGAACGGAGCTAGACGATCGTCGAACGGCGATCAACGATCTTAGGCAAAATCGTCGAACTCAGGTCGACGATCTCTAAACCCTGAACTCTGCCACAGTCGATCGTCGAACGGAGCTCGACGATCTGACCCAAGATCGTCGAACTCAGCTCCACGATCGTCGAGTAGAGATCAGAGCTTTGAAAACCTTTTCAAGGGTAAATCAAAATCAAACCTAGGGGTGTCATTTATTTCTGAATTTAACCCTTATACTGAATGGATAATACCTCCAAGGAGATATCATCCTGAAGGTTATAAGAGTCAACCAGGGATGTCATTTATTTCTGAATTTAAAGGTTATCAACCTAGGCCCAAGGTAAACTGGGTCAAAAACAAGTAAATTGCTTTATGTGCAGGTGAAGACCTATCCAACATCAAACCAGCAATGGTATTTGGATAGTGGGTGCTCCAAGAACATGACAGGAAGCAAGGACAATTTCACATCCTTTAAAGCCAATCTTGGACCCAAAGTCATATTTGGTGATTCAAACTTTGGACTGACAAAAGGATATGGTGCAGTTCAGATTGGCACAGTCACATTCAAGAAAGTAGCCTATGTGGAAGGACTGAAGCACAACTTGATCAGCATCAGTCAGCTATGTGATGAAGGCTACCATGTGACTTTCGGCAAATCCTTATGCAAGATCAAATCAGAGGACAACACAACTGTGTTGACAGGTAAAAGGAAAGGTAACATCTACTTAGTAGACTTTCTGTCAACAGAAGTAGATATTTTACTGTTTAATTCTATTTGTAGACCTAATGAGTTATGGCATAAGAGACTAGGGCATATAAACCTTAGAACCATTTCTAGGCTATCCAAGGACAACCTTGTTAGAGGACTACCTTCTGGCCCCTATAAGAAGGAAGGACTCTGCAGGGCTTGTCAATTAGGCAAGCAAACCAAAAATAGTTTCAAGCACTTAATAAGAGTGATTCACCTAGGATTTTGTATCTGTTACACATGGATCTTTTTGGACCCATTACACTATAAAGCTTAGGAGGAAAATCTTACACTTTAGTGGTTGTAGATGACTTCTCTAGATTCACATGGGTGTTCTTTTTGAGGAAGAAGTCTGATAACTTTAAGTGTTTAACAGAGTTTCTCAAATGCATACAGACTGAGTTCAATACTCACATTGCCCTGATCAGAAGTGATCATGGGACAGAGTTTGATTCTCTTCTTATGCAAGAGTTCTGTCAGAGTGAAGGGATCAGGCACACTTTCTCAGCTCCTAGAACTCCTCAACAAAATTGGGTAGCTGAAAGGAAGAATAGAACCCTTATTGAATCTGCCACTACATTGTTGTCAGATGCTCACCTTCCTCTATCTTTTTGGGCAGAGGCAGTGAACACCTCCAACTATGTGCTGAATAGAAGTTTAGTACATAAACTGAAGGGCAAGACTCCCTATGAATTACTCAAAGGGAAGAAACGTAAAGTAGACTATTTTAGAATTTTTTTTGTTGTATCTGTTATATTCACAATAATGACAAGAAATATTTAGCAAAATTTCAAGCTAAAGCTAATGAAGGAGTGTTTCTGTGATACTCCATGATCAGTAAGACTTATAGGGTATATAATAAATCAACTCTCAAAATTGAAGAATCTGTTCATATATCTTTTGATGAAACTAACATGTCTTTCAAGGAGAAGAATACTTCTACCATAGAACCTTTACAGGTACACTCTCTTGTAGAAGACTTGGACAGGTTACAAATCATTCAAAAAGAGGAAAGCAGTGAAGATGAAGAAGACATTCAACATCTTGAAGAGAAACTTCTTGAAGATCCAGTTGTTGTACCACCAGAGGAAACAACAACACAGGTTGGTGAACAATCAACATCACCCCGTTGATTTAGTAACATCAAGAGACCATCCAATTTCCCAAGTGATTGGAGACATCTCAGCTGGTGTGCAAACCAGAAATCAGGTCAACCAAAACCTGATGCACACTTGCTTTCTTTCTCAAATTGAACCTCAATCCATTCAAAATGCTAAGCAAGATCCACACTGGATCATTGCAATGCAAGAAGAGTTGCATCAATTTGAAAGGAACAAAGTTTGGGAGCTAGTACCAAGGCCTAAGGATCACTCCATTGTTGGAACAAAGTGGGTGTTCAGAAACAAATTGGATGATCAAGGAGTAACTGTAAGGAACAAGGCAAGGCTAGTTGCTCAAGGGTACTCTCAAGAAAAAGGAATAGATTATGACCAGACTTTTGCACCAGTTGCAAGGTTGGAGGCTATAAGAATCTTCTTAGCATATGCAGCACACAAAGGTTTCAAAGTATACCAGATGGATGTAAAGAGTGCTTTTCTCAATGGAGATATCAAAGAAGAAGTCTATGTTAGACAACCTTCAGGTTTTATCTCTTCAACTCATCCTGATTATGTTTTCAAGTTGCATAAAGCATTATATGGTCTAAAGCAAGCTCCTAGAGCATGGTATTAGACCCTAGCATGCTTTCTTCTGAAAAATGAATTTATAAGGGGTAGTGTAGACCAAACTCTTTTTATTAGAACCCATAAGTCCCATACCCTACTAGTACAAATCTATGTAGATGATATTATCTTTGGTTCTACTGATTCAAATTTGTGCAGAAGGTTCTCCAATCTAATGCATTCTAAATTTGAAATGAGTAGCATGAGTGAGCTATCCTTCTTTCTAGGATTGCAAATCAAACAACATGCTGAAGGCATATTTATTTATCAAACCAAGTATGCAAAAGAATTGGTTAAGAAATTTGGTATGTCAGAAGCATCATGTATGAAAACACCTATGCCTACTAATGTTGTATTAGATGCTGATGATTGGCTCTTTATTGTACCTTACAACTAGTAGACCTGACATAATGTTTGCTACATGCATATGTGCTAGATTCCAAGTGAGCCCTAGAGAGTCACACATAACCTTAGTAAAAAGGATTCTCAGGTATGTAAAAAGTTGTCCAAATCTAAGTCTCTGGTATCTAAAAGATTCAGCATTTGACTTAACTGGATTTTCTGATGTTGATTATGCTGGATGCAGAATAGACAAGAAAAGCACCAGTGGAACTTGTCAGTTTCTTGGTGACAGACATGTCTCCTGATTTTGCAAGAAATAAACATATGTGTCAACTTCAACTGCTGAAGCTGAATATGTGGTTGTCGGTAATTGTTGTTCACAAATCTTATGGATTCAAAATCAGCTCCTAGACTATGGCTACAACCTAGAGAAGTCAAAAATATTTTTTGATAATACCAGTGCTATTTCTATAGCACAAAATCCAGTCCTCCATAGTAGGACAAAACACATAGATATTAGGCATCACTTTCTAAGGGATAATGTTGAGAAAAATAAAATTGAACTTCAATATATCCCAACTGATTTGCAAAGGGGAGATATTTTCACCAAACCGTTGGATGAAAAGAAACACACCTTCTTCTTGAATTAGTTAGGAATGTTAGATGGAGGAAGTCTAAAATAAGATCCAAGATTTTAAAACTCTAAAAATTGACCAAGACTAGGCAAACTTCTTGATTTTTCTAGTGTATAAGAGTGTTTTTGATCTTTGAACTGCGCTCGACGATTTTCCCCCCGATCGTCGAACGGAGATCGACGACTTCAGAAATCATCGACCATAGTTCAGTGCTTCTCAAATAGTGCTCAACTATCTCTTTCAGCTCAGCGATCGTCGAACGAAGCTCGACGATTTTGTTTTCTGAACTATCGTCGAACGGAGCTCGATGCTCTCCAATATCGTCGAACGGAGATCGACGCTATTGATGACCTTTCAGTTTCCTTTAGAAGCCCAGATCGTCGAACAGAGTTCAATGATCTTTCCTTTTCGGCGTCAAACCCTAATATAAAATTCATTTTTCGGTCGTCGTTCTCCCTTTGCGCTTTCATTCTCTTTGCAAATTTTCTCTTTCCCTCCAAAATTCTCTACACTTGGTCGTTTGTTTGTTGATTTTTGCAGGAATCAATAGCCATCTCAGTTGCAGTCCTGACCGCGATGAAATTTGATGCAGGTTTTGACATAGACATGTGCTCATTCAATAATAGCGATCAAATTTTCCAGGACATTCTGAACCTTTTCAAGGAACAACAGCTAGTTATAATAATGACTACCAGGATAAAATTAGCTGCAGATGAGATTAAGGAATGAGTTTATACTGCACATAATCAGGATCAAAATACAGTGATTGGAACAATTTTAGGAACACAGGTATCCCTAACACCGGCTGCTTTGATAGAGATTTTTCAATTGAAATCTGGAGAAGAGTCTGTTGAACATTCTGGAGAGGAATTTTCTGCGATGCTTGAAAGGATGGGTCATTCAGATGCAAACACTAGCAAGCTGCTGAAGACAAATCTATCTGTGGAGTACAGATTCTTAGCTGATGTTGTTGGGAAGGTACTGTTGGCCAAGCACTCAGCCCATGATACTATCTCAAGGTATCAGCTCTGTTTGATGGGTGCCCTTGTGGATAAGAAACAACTGAATTGGGGAGAAGTCTTCTTTGATTTGATTAAGAAGAAAATCAACAAACATTTTGTTAATTTTGGAAGGATATTAGGGCTGTTTCTTCAAAACAAATGTCCTGCCCTGCTAGTTTCAAATAGGATGCACATCAATGCCTCCAAGAGACTCACTTGTGCCCTGTTTGGCAAATGGGATAGGCAAATAGTGAAGCCCAGCAGGCACTCTGCATCTACTACTTCAGGCACAAGGACTGCTGCAGTCACTTCCCCTCAAGCTTCTACCCCTGCAGAAGACTTGCTTGTTTCTTCTCCTCCTCCTCCACCTCCTGTTTCATCTACACCAGTCACATCCACAATCACCATTTCCACCCCATCTCCAACTTCAATCCATTCTCCAACACCACAATTCACAGAAGAAACTTTCCATCCTCTACATCAATATCCTCACCTAGAGATTGACTCATCATCTCACATTCCATCCTTCAATCTTATAGATGATTCCTTTATGGATGATTCTCCCTCATCCCCAGCTGAGTCACCATCTTCATCCACATCTTATCAACAACTACTACAAGATATCATTGCACAACCATCTTTTACACCATCTATTTCCATTCCATTATCTTCCATTTCCACAATTCCCATCTCTCAACCTTCATTTTCACCATCCACCAGCTCTCCTCCAACACCTCCAGCTGCTCCACCTTCAATTTCTACCCCTGCACGAGTCCCTCTTGAGCATGTAGATCTTCCAGTTCTAGCAGACAGACTCTATGAGCTGATAGCTCCCAGGCTATCACTCTTGTTGGAGACCTCCTTGGCTCCACTTCTACAGTCAGTTGCAGAACTGTCTGCCAGGCTCTCCTCTCTCATTCCTCCTCAGGCAATCCCTTCATCTGGGTGCCTTGATCCAGTCTTGACTGAATCTAGGCAGGGGGAGATGCCTCATGAAGTGGAAAGATTGCCTGCTGCTGCTGTATCTTCAGCCCAAGCTCAAGCCTCAACACCTCCAATTGCAGTCATCACAGTGGACCTCACGTCACTGTTGTCAGATTTTGACTCTGTATATTTCAGCTGTCTTCCAGAGCATACTGCAGTCCAGCCATCTGAAGATCTCTCTAAGGCCATTGTGCCTATTTCAAGCTGTGACACCAGCTTAATTTATTCTTTTGTAAATTCCCTATATACTGCTGCTCCTACTACTGACATTGATGTTTCTGATAGTTCTTTTGTTGCTGCTGTTTTAGTTTCTGAGGATATGCAGACAGAGGCATTTGATTTTGAGCCTGATGTTATTGTTGATGGTATTTCTGTTGTTGAAACTGTTGTATCTGAATCTGTTGTGGTATCTGATTCTGCTGCTGCTTCTATTCCTCTTTCTGCTATTGTTGTTACTACTATTGCTGTCACTGCTGTTACATCAGCTCAATCACAACAACAGATGGACTATCTCAAAAGGACTGATGCATTATATGATGATCAAAGCTCAGAAAGTGATCAATTCAGAACTGATTCAGATGATTTCTCTGCTACTATTGCAAGAAAAAGAAAGGCCAGAAGCAAAGCAATGAAAAGAGTTTCTCCAGCAAAAGTCAAAGATACCAATGACATTCCTTACTACATACTGCATAACTGCCCTATCACAGAACATTGGATGCAATACTCCAAAAATCAACTGAAGGCTATGAAGAAAAAGAGAAAGTATGAGAAAGGATCTTCTCAGTTCAATCATCCTCCTCCTCCTGCACCTAATGCAGGTGCAGGTGGTAGTTCAGCTGTTCAACCCTCTGCCAGAAGCCAATCCTCTTATCAACCTCAAGGTAGATCTCAATACAGAGGAATTCAATCCAGAGGCTACAAGTCAAGGAGAGGAAATAATAGAGAAAACCAAAGAGAATTTCAAGTTTATTCTAAAGGACATTCCAGGAAACACCCTTATTCAAGGGAAGGACAAGCTTCCACTGATACTACTTCAGGTTCCTTTCCTTACAAGCTGAAAGAGTTAGTCTCCTCCAGAGCTCCTCCAGATAATCCCTCAAATAGATATGAGCCTGCAGTTCCTTTTGAGGATCCAGAAAACAATCCTACTTCATGGACATCCAGGATGAAAGAATTAGCTGCTCTGGACCAGATCAAGAAAGCCAGAGAACAAGGCAAAGACACTTCCAGTATCATTACCTTATCAGATCAAAGGATGAAGGAACTTGAAAGATATTCTTCCAGTAAGTTCTTTGATTCAGAAAGCTACATGAAGCTGCACCCTGAAGCTGTAGTGCCTAGGCCTAAGCAACAAACCTCTTTAGGTGTA
The DNA here is from genome assembly GCA_039583875.1 of Platanthera guangdongensis. Lineage (NCBI taxonomy): Eukaryota > Viridiplantae > Streptophyta > Magnoliopsida > Asparagales > Orchidaceae > Platanthera > Platanthera guangdongensis. The sequence continues at coordinate 95,226,815 of CM077149.1, forward strand.
GTTGATGACAGGAGATCTAAGAAAGAAGCTCTTAATCCAAACAGAGAGATAGTCCTTATAAAGAGCAAGGAAAAAGAGTAATTCTGTAAGGTGACAGTTATTTTGATTTTTGAACTATCTGTGACAATGTCTGTGATTTTGCAATGTTTTGTTTATTGCATTTATGTCTTACATGTTTTTATTTCCTCAAATGTCTGTAAATAGTAATCCTAACCCAAATAGGGGGAGATTGTTGGAACACCCTATTACTGATTTGGGCAAGGATCACTATGTCTCTTAGGAAACCTATTTTGACCTCATTGTATAGATCTAAAGGTCAATTAGAATTGAGTCTAAGGGTTAGTACTTAGGTTTGAAAGCTGCCCTCAAGACCAGAGATTTCAGTTTTGGAGACCAAGTCATTTCGTCGAGCTCAGTACGACGAATCGTCGAACTCCATTCGACGATCGTTGAGCTCACTACGACGGATCGTCGAACTCCATTCGACGATCTCTGAGCTCAACTTCGACAAGTCGTCGAGCTCCATTCGACGATCTTTGAGCTCAAATCGACGATCTTGACTCCAGTTTGATTCTCTATCTTTGAGCTCAGTTCGACGATAGTTGAGCTCAGCTCGACGATCTCTGTTTCTGTCTAAGTCCAATCTCTGAGCTCAGTTCAACGATAGTGGAGCTCAGTTCGACGTTTTCTCTGAAGAGTTCAATGTTTTTCAAGATTCAAATTTGGACAGCTGTGGAATTATTGTCAGCATTGAATTCAGAGATCTTGTAGCCATTTTTCATTTAATCTGGAGCAAGTTTCAAGGAATTTTCAAGAAATATTTTATTGGACTTTCCTCTAGAAGACAAATACATTTAAGGAAGTCATTTATTGACAGACTAACGGCTATCTTGGACAGTGGATCATTTCTATTCAGACAAAAGGAATAAAAGATCAGACTTTTCATTCCTGCTGTAGAAGAACAAGAAGTCAGACACATATTCTCTGCAACAACAACTCTTACAACACAACAATTACACAAGAGAAAGAAAGAGAGTTGCAGACATTCTCAGTCTCAAGAATTCATACAAGAACACATCAACAAAGGAGATCAACTGACTGAAATTTTCATATCCCTCTCGATTCAAGTGTTTAAAGGCCATCATCATTCAAGACTCCAGACACCACATATTTCAGTTGCTGCTGAAAGCATCTATTACTGCAGATCAAATCATTTGAAGGCCTATCACTCTACTACAAAGCTTCACTTCCTGAACAACTCAAGATCTCAGGGGGAGCTTTGACAACATCCACTATCTTCTCTCTGACTGTTGACAGAGAAGATCATCTCATCCCTCTCTCTATCTCTCTATGCTGTAAAGGGTTTTTCAAACTCCCTTAAAAAGTTTGTGTTTGGTTTCTGAGACCTTATCAACACTCAGTGGTGGCAAGACACGTGATCAAAAAATCTGGTTTGGTTTTTGAGCACCTTATTAAAAGCTCATTGGTGCCCAGGACACCTGATCAACTAATCCTGCAGTGGATTCCTACCTAGGGTGGTAGAAGAGTGGATGTACCCAGGTTGATTGAGGAACCACTATAGCTCCTTGTGTCATCTGATTGCTTGTCTTTCTTTTTGTTTCTGGCTGTAGTTTGTGATTAGATTGCTTTGTAGATTGTGATTGCTCTGTGATTATTCTGTGTTTAGATTTACTGTTTATTATTTGCTTCCCTGTTCACTTAGGAATACAACAACAGTTGTAAAAAGTTTTTAGCAAGCACCATACTCTATTCGCCCCCCCCCCCCCCCCTCTAGAGTATATCGTATCTAACTTGCACTTTCAGATTACTTAACCTTAGAACACAAATAATTCTTGGGTCCTTGGTGCAGGTTAGTTTGACTTTTAACAAAACTACATGTATCTCTTCTAGCAGGTAGTTTGCTACTCTCCGTGACACTTGAATTGTGCTAACAATCTATGGCAAAGTGGTCTAGCTTGCCACAACACCAGCACTCAAACTTGTTGTACCTTTGTTTAGGTACAACCCTGGCTGAATTATCTACTGCAGGCTTCTTGTTTAGTGCTGGGGCTTTGCCCTTAGATTTGGACCTAGCTGTCCAGGCAGGTTTTGTAAACCCCAATCTAGTTTTACCCTTATGAGGTACAAACTCATCTATCAAAGGTAAAACAGATTTTGGTTTAGAAAAACTTGCTACAATCTCTCTCTCCTTCTGAAGTCTAGCCTCTAGATTTCTAATTTGATCATTCTTAAATGTAATAGTACCCATCTGAATAACAGTAATGTTATTCAGCCTGGCTATTTCATTCAGTTTCTGATCAAACAACTTATCTGAATCAGCAGCATCCAATTTAAGACTAGCAATCTCCTTTGCATGAGTTTTGGCTAAGGTTTTGCTTTTCTTCAAGGCCTGCAGCAAATCCCTATATTCATCAATTAACTGATGAATATCTCCTTTAGATTCAGACCCACCCACATCACTTGATGCAGATGTATCTGATTCTGACTTAATACTAGAAATTGAACTAGAAGAATAACTTTGTACCTTACTTGGTTCAGGCTGATCCTGGATTTTGTCTCCTTCAGATAAGGCCATCAGCCCTTTGCACTGATTTTCCTCATACTCATAAATTGAATTCATTAACTGCATAAACTCATCTTCCTCCTCTTCAGCAAACAATCCAATATAGGCTTCAGCTTCTGAGTCTATTTCTGAAGATGACTGATCAGTCATACTTTTGTCTTTCTTAGCAACAAAGGACTTTTCCTTTTTGCCCTTAAACTGAGTCTTCTTTTTGTCAGTTGACTCATTCCTCTTTTCAGGACAGTCAGCCACTACATGTCCATGTCTATTGCAGCAATAACACACAATCTTTGAAGATGTAGCTTTGCTTGGCTTGGATCTGCTTCTGTCATTCCTTGATGACTTTCTTTTCTGATAATAGTCATCTTTTGGCTGAGAAGTGGAAGGCTTAGACCTCCACTGCTTCTTCTTCAGAAACTTTTGAAAATGCCTAGTGAAAGCTGCAAAGTCTTCATCCCTTTCACTGTTATCTGAATTCTTGCTTTCTGAATTATCTGTCACAGCCTCAGCAACTATTTGAGGTGGAGATGGAGACTTGCTTCTATACTTCCTAGTGGCTTCAGTTTTGAAGGCCACAGATCTTTCCTTGTGCTCCACTCTAGTAGTCTTCTCTTCCTCCTTTCTAGCCAATAACTGCATCTCATAAGATAACAGTTTTCCAAACAAAGTTGGAGGAGGTATATCACCTAATTTGGCCATTTATCTAATGACACAAATCTTGGTGTCCCAGTCCTTAGTCAGGGAACTTAAGAACTTGTCATTCAGCTCATAGTTGCTGAATTCTCTTCCATAGAACATCAATTCATTTACTATCCTATAGAACTTCTTGTAGCATTCAGTAATGCTATCAGACTTTCCTTGTCTGAAGCTTTCATATTCCTGATTTAACAAAGACTTTCTGTCTTGTCTTACTTCTTCTGATCTCTCCATATAGACTATTAATGTGTCCCACATTTCTTTAGAAGTTTTACAATGAATTAAGTTCTGAAATGTTGCATCATCAATAGCACTAATAATTATATTCTGGGCTCTCTTGTCCATAGTGCCCAGAATAATTTCATCTTTAGTCATTTCAGAAAATTTCTTGGGAGTTTTCTGATTTGCATCCAGAATAGATATCTTTATTGGCACATATGGGCCCTCTTTGACTGTAATGTATATCCTTGGGTCAGATGCTTCCATAAAGAGTCTAACCCTCTTTTTCCAAATGCCAAATATCTCTTTTCTACAGATTGACAATTTCATGGACCCCAGCTCTTTGTGATTCTCACTAGAAACCATTTTCTTGAATCTTGTTTGTTCTGAATCTGCCTACAGGATCTTACTCAGACTGTTATGTCCCTTTTTGAGTAACCTCCCTCTGATACCACTTGAAAGAAATAGTGCCTAAACACCTAGAGGGGGTGAATAGGTGAACTTTATCTTTTTAAATTTAAGGCAAAAATTCTGTTCAGCAAATGCAATTCTACAACTATCACAACACAGCAATCATAGAAGCAAACATACACAGAGTGCACACAGTATTTATAGTTGTTCCCCAAGGTCTGGGTACATCCACTTTCCCCCTTCGCCTATCTAGTAGTGTATTAGATTCGGCCTAACTTCAGCACTTCTCCTCAGATCCTCAGATCTTACAGCTCAGAACCCCAAAATAGGTTCCTACAACTCAGAGTGTCCCCACTCCTACAACTCAGGCAAAAAGCCTTACCACTCAGTCTTCAACAAGACCTACACTCAGAGAATAAAGTCTCCTACAACTCAGGCACAAGGCCCTACCTCAGTCTTCAACAAGACCTACACTCAGAGCACACAGTCTCCTACACTCAACCTTTATAAAATAGGCTTACAGCTCAGATCTATACAATATCCTACAGAAATTTGATAATACAAAGTAATTAACCACAACTCTGAAAGAGAGAGATGAGTTGACTGGCTTCTTGATGAGTTCTTGGAAGAACTTGGTAGAGATAAACCTCCCTTGGCTTTCTTCAAAACTTCTTAAATTAGAACACAGTAGGGTTGAATCTCCTGTGAAGATGATCTTCAATCAACTTCTGTCTTGAGATTCAGATCTCAATCTGAATCTTACTTAGCAGCCCGGTTCAGCACCTGCTCTTCTTAGAAGGGGCTCTCTCTCCCCTACTTCTTAGATCTTTTATTGAAGGTCTTCTTCTTTTGTGTTTTTAGATCTCTTGATTGATTGTTGTCAATCTGTAATCACCCTCTCTGTAAAGGTCTTTAAATAGTCTTCCTCCAAGGTAACTGGCTGATCCGGTTTCTAACAACCTTCTGATGGCTCTGACAGTTGCAGTTGACCGGTTGAAATGACAGCTGTCAAGTTCATCCAGTCACTTCTTGAAATCACTGTCACTGTCTGAAAGTGTCGAGATAGATAGTCATTATGTGTTGACACAAATAGACTAAGTGTCGACACAAGTAGACTAAGTGTCGACATTAGCCTTGATGGTGTCGACACAACTCCTTGTGTTGTTGTAACAGCTTCTCGACACTACTTCTTCAGAATGTGTCGACACTGATTCTGTGTGTCGACACAAGCCTTCTCTTGAATGTGTCGACACTTGGTTGAGTGTGTCGACACAAGTACTTCTTCTTTAACACTTAGTTGAATTCTGCTGTGTGTCGACACAACTCCTTTGTGTCGACACAAGCCTTCATGTGTTGAAACTTGCTGAGTGTCGACACATCTCCTTTGTGTCGACACATGCCTTTATGTGTTGAAACTTGCTGAGTGTCGACACATCTCCTTTGTGTCGACACAAATACTTTAACTTTGTTGAAATTTGTTAAGTGTCGACACAGTCTCCTGGTGTCGACACTTTTCATGTCGACAAAGTTTCTCTGGGTGTCGACACTGCCTCTAAGTGTCGACACAGGTTATGTTGACAATTCTTCACTGTGTGTCGACACTGCCTGTATGTGTCGACACTTTTCTTCTGGTGTCGACTCTGCCTTTCCTGGTGTCGACACAATTACTCCAAGTGTCCACACAGCTTCTCTGGGTGTCGACACTAGCCTTCATAAGTGCCGACACTTCACCTCTAGGTGTCGACACATGGACTTAGAATTTTTATGTTTTTCCTGCAATTACTTAATCTGCACAAATAAACTCAAAGCACATCAAATACACCTTGATGTATATCATTGAGTAGGGTGAGGCTTATTCAAATCAGGTACATATATTCCAATGTACCCAACAGAAGGTGAAGAGTCGGCTCGTCGATCTTCTTAGGAAGAAGAGCGAGGGAAAACCAATCCTGGGAGGGTCGGTATAGAAACCAAATCAAGATTGTACTCATCGCCTTCGATCTACGACGTCATAGATATCCACTTTTGTTATTGTAAACCTCCGTTTAATTTTGAATAAAATTATTTTTTTTGTTTCATATAAAATTCATGGTTGTATGTTGCTAGAGGTTTGAGTGCTGTGTGGAAAATTCAAAAACGAAGTTTTACAATGAAAATCGATCTCTGTGTCCTACCGCAGAACGCTAGCCTTACTGCCCGCGGTAGCTTCCAGAACTCGTTTTCAAGGTAAAACTTATTTTAATTTTGAACTAACTTTAAAAATCTTATTCACTCCTCCCCTCTAAGGTTGGCCATAGATCCAACACGTATAAATTATTTAGTATGATCGACATATTAACATACAACATGTTCAATGGAACCTCACTCTCTTTTTAATTATTCTTTCGTGGATCTGGCAAAATTTAGCACAAAATCCAAATCTTTTTTCCCTCCCGACCCGAGAAAGAAAAGTAAAAATGCGAAGAAAACTCGAAGGGCGATGGATTTTAAAAGGGATTATCTGTCTAGGGTTTCTACTTCTTATAAATCACACGACTCGATCAAATGAGAGAGTGCATTGTCTTCAACATTTAGAGTTTCTTGCCGAACAAATGGATTTTGTGCTTTATTAGGACTTCAATTTTAGAGTTTACAGCATTGCTTTCATATCCTACGCATTTCGATGATTTTGTAAGTTTTAAAATTGTTTTTCATATATCATGAGAAAAGACAAGTGTAGATTCATAAGTATTAGTTGTATTTGTCATGCTCAACTTACAGTGACCCACATGCATCTTACATTACTATTTAATTAGCTCACATTAATTTCGCTTTAAACTGTCATTACATTCATTACATTTAAATTTTCATTTACATTTCAACATCGCCCTCACCATTATATTTACAGTTAACATTCATTCTGCCATGTATTGTAGAGCCATGTACATTTCAATGTAAAACTAAAAGCGAAGAAAATAAGTATAAAAAGGTAGAAATGGCATGAACCCTAAGCCCTGTACGTAAAATGAAGCTTTTATGCTTTCATAATTGCAAGAAAAAGGTTGATTATGAGAAACAGGTTCAACACAAGAAGGAAATGAATGCTGGGCAAAGAGAGAAAATTTACATTTTTTTTAAATGCAACGGTTCGGATCATATTACAGATTATAAGAATTAAACAGATGGAAGAAATAAAAATGCAAAAATGAGGGAATCATGACTCACTAGTTGCCAATTGTGAAAGAACAAGAAATTTATTATTATCCAAATGTATAAAAATTACATCTATACTGTTGAAATTTGTGAAGTGGAAGTGTGTGATGCGCAGGCCGGGCGGTCTGAGCGGCCTGTGCGGACTGAGTCCGCGGCCTGGGTAGACTGCTGTCTGCGGACAGGGTGTTGGCTGTCTTGGTGGTTTGGCTGCTTGAGGAGCGGCCTGAGCGGATAGAGGTTTGCGGGTTGTAGGCTGTGCTCTGTTCAGCGGCCTTGCGTGTTGCAAGCTTGTGCTAACCAGCGCGTTGTGTGCCTTATCCACGGGAGGCTTGCGGACTGACGAGTCCGCGGTGTCCGCTGTTGCGGTCTGGCCTTGGTGTTCTACTGTGGCCCTTGCCGAGCTCAAGTGGTGCATCAGTGTTCTGTTGTGGAGGACTGCGCGGACTTGTGATTGGAGTCCGACAGGTGGCCTTGGTGGAGAGCTGTTTGGGTAGAGCTTGCGGACTCTGCCCTTTTCCGTGCCTTGGCGTCCGCGGAGTCCGCATCTGTGTGGACGGTGCCTTGCTTCTTGCCGAGCTTTCCATGATGGAGTGAATGTTATCCATCCTGTGGCGGACTGTCCTGATGGTTGGCGATTTGGAGCTTCTGTGTCCGCAGTGTCCGCAGAGTCCGCTGTTGACTGGGCGGACTGCCTGTTGGTCGTGGACGACGGGGTGGCATCGTTTGCCGAGCTCTGCGGATTGTCTCCTGAGTCCGCGTAATATGGTATTGCGGGCTGATTGCAGCTTATGTTGTGGGGGTGTCCGCGTGCTGTATTGGGTGGCGGTCTAGCTCTGTTTGCCTTGGGCAGACTAGCTTTGTGCCAGTGATAGGCAGGTCGGCAGCATGTGAGTCCGTATAGAGGCGGACTGACCTTTTCTGTTCTGGCTCCTGAGGTTTGGTCAAGTCCGTGTGGACTGGGCGGACTGGGTGTGTTAGCGCGCGGGTTGGGGCGGTGATTCTATGCACTAGGGTGGTGACCACACACCTCACCTCGCCTATAAATAGAACCCCCCCCCCCGGCAGGACTACAGTAACAGAGTGAACAGTAAGTTGGGCTTGGGCAAGTGCTGCGGTCTGTGTTTTTCTGTCCGCGCGGGTTGAGTAGTGCTCACGGTGTGCTGTGTGCAGGTCGCGTGGCTAGCTTCAAGGAGCCAGGAGTTGGGCATTGAAGTGTGCGGACTCTGTGTTCTCAGCTGGTCGCTTCGGTGGCTTGTCAGTTTTTCTGCTTCAGCTTGATCAAGTTCCAATATCATGTCCGCCGGTTTCAGGCGGGTAGGCGGTTTGTTCCTTTGTTTTTCAGCAGACAGCAAATAACGGTGTGTCCACTTGACCTCGCTGTCTCGGCGGACTCTGTGTGTTATTCGGCTTGTAGCAGTTGCAGCTTGGGCGGCTTGGGCGACCTTGGAGGATGAGGCGGTATCGGCAATCTCCAGTGATGTCCGCCTGGCTTGTTTTGTTCTTTCTGTTTGTAGCTTATGTACTAGCGAAATCATGTCTCACTAGGTATACCTCGCCTTGTAAAGAAGTGAATGAATATAAGACCTGCTTGTTCTTCCATTTGTTGTTGGTGTTAAACTTGCTCCACTGGCTTCCGCATGATCAAAGTATGAACTGGGTAGTGCTGAGAATATTAATTTGGCTTTAGGCTACCTTGCTGACTGATTTGAGAATATTTAACATGGTATTAGAGGGAGGTTCAGTTGTTTGAGCGGTGTTCAACCAGTGTTGTTGCTCTGTGCTTGAGTGGTGATCAACCTGTGTTGGTGCTCTGTGCTTCTGGAAGTTTGCTTACCAACAGTTGTTGCAATGGAATGGAGCTATGCAACGGGTCTTGGCATTGAACTCTTAACGCCAACTAATTTCAAGAAGTGGAAGTCGTGCATGAAGAGTTACCTTCTTGGTGAGCAGCTATGGGAGGTCGTCGGTTGTGACGACAGACATGAAGTGACTGCTACTTTCGGAACTGCTGAGCAGGTGAGGCTCTGGAGAAAAACTAATGCAAAGGCGGAGTTTGTTCTCAATAGAACTGTTTCACCGGAGTTGTTTGATCACATCATTGGATGTGAATCAGCTGCTAATATTTGGACAACCATTGATGAGTTGTTCAATAAGAAGAATGTAGCAAGGCTACAATTCTTGGAGAATGAGTTGGCCAGGACAACTCAAGGAGACCTGACTATCTCTAAATACTTCTTGAAGATGAAGAGTTTGTGTGTAGAGATATCAGGACTTGATCCTGATGAGCCTATCTCTGAGGCCAAGTTGAAAAGGCACATAATCTGTGGCTTGTGAAAGGAGTATATTTCCTTTGTGACATCAGTTCAAGGCTGTGCTACTCAACCATCTTTGTTGGAGCTTGAGAATCTGCTTGCTTCACAGGAAAGCTTGGCAAGGCATATGGCTGGAGTCACTGTCTCTGAGGAGAGCAGTGAAGCACTCTTCACGGGTAAGAAGAAGAAGAGATGGAAAGGGAAGAAGAAGCAAGTCGTGCTGAGAATGAGCCTTCAACTTCTTATCAGGCAGAGAGGAGCACTGCTCCTAAGAAGGACTGAAAGAAGAACCTGAAGTGCTACAAGTGTCATCAAAGAGAACACTTCAAGCGGGACTGCAAGTTCAAACTGCAACCTGGGCATGTTGCTGGCAAAGAAGAAGCTTGCTCTAAGAGTGAGGAAGCTGAATGCGGCAGAGCTTTCATGACGGGCACTTGTATCCGTGCCCTGTCCGCTATTGACTTCAACAGTGATTGTATTTTGGACTCCGGGTGTGGTCATCACCTCACCGGAGACAAGTCGAAGTTCTCTTCTCTGCAAGCCTACTCAGGTAACAAAGCTATTATAACTGTTGATAACACTGTTTATGCAGTAGAGAAGGAGGGAGTTGTGTCTTTAGGTAGTGATAAGGGGCCACTCACTTTAAGGAGTGTATATCACGTACCGGGCATGAATAAGAACCTCTTATCGATGACTAATACGGTCGACTCAGGTTATCACGTTCTGTTTGGGCCAACAGAAGTGAAGTTCCTTCGCAACGTATCAGCGGTTAAGGCTGATGTTGCTCATGTTGGGAGAAGAGTGAAGAACTTGTTTGTTCTTGCTACTAAGTCTTATGTTGATCGTATGAGAGCAAACGATAGCGCGGCTATATAGCATGAAAGGTTGGGGCATGAAGGAATGGAGAAATTGAAAGCTATGGCAAACAAAAGTCTTGTGAGAGGCTTGCCTAAGCTTTCTTCATTTGGGGACAGTCACGTTTGCGCGGGATGTCAGTACGGCAAGACTCATCGCCTTCCGTTTGATAAATCACAAACGAGGAGCAAGAGACCATTGGAGTGCATCCATGGAGACTTGATGGGACCAACCGTCACTGCAAGCCTTGACGGGAGCAGATACATGCTTGTGCTGATTGATGACTACTCAAGATACACTTGGGTATATTTCTTGAAGGAGAAGTCTGAAGCCTTCCGTTTGTTTGTGGAGTTCAAGGAGTTGGTGGAGGGCAGGCTTGGCTTGCTGATCAAGAAGGTTAGAACAAACAACGGTGGTGAGTTTATCTTCTCTAAGTTTTCTAACTTCTGCAGGAAACACCGGATCAACGAGAGCTCACTTGTGCTCACACTCCACAACAAAATGGATTAGCGGAGCGGAATATCCGTCATCTGACGGAGACTTACAAATGCTGGCTTCATGCGAAAGACATTCCAAGGTCCTTTTGGGCGGAGGAGATGTCTTGTGCTTCTTATGTCATCAATCGGATGCCGCTTAGCCCGATCAACATGAAGACTCCTTTTGAGTTATTGCTGAAGGAGAAGCCTAGTGTGGAACACCTTCGGGTGTTCGGTTCAACTTGCTATGTGCATGTCCCGGATGCTTCACGGACTAAGCTGGATGCAAAGGCAAGGAAGCTTATCTTTGTTGGCTACGATGAGCGGAAGAAGGGATGGAAATGCATGGATCCTGCGACGAAGAAGTTTGTTGTGTCAAGAGATGTTGTCTTTGACGAGCTGACATCGTATGGAGGTGGCTCGGTTGAGCTAACCGGAAGCAAGGTTGATGAAGAACCAGTCTTGATTTAGACAAATATTAAATGAAATAATATCTCTCTCTTTTATATTTTCGATCTCCTTAAATTTATTCTTGATTTATCTTGACTTCATATGACTATGTATGATTTCATGTCTATTTTTGTCTGTTACCCGAGAGGCTCGTGTGCGAATCTATCACTCAAGACTAAAGAGAATTGAATGCATCGATCCCTTGAGAGAGGATGATGTGATTCTTTTGGTTTTGCGAGATTCACCTCGATAAGGCGAGTATTAGGTTATCAATTATAGATGAGAGTTCAGTTGATATTCCTAATCTTAGTTGAATGAATTCCTCGAGATAGGTATGTTCATATTTTGGGAATCCCCGCTGTCAAGACATGAATTAGAAAGTTATAAAATTATATTTTTTTTTCATTCGAAGTTTGTTTTGATAAAAAATGATTTTCTTATTTCCTATTTTTAGTTTAAATATAGTTTATCTTTATTTACTTACAATAAAATAATCGTTTGTTTTCTTGAAGTAGAAGTACTCGATTGGCCTATGTTTTAACATGACCTTGATATTTTTAATATCCTAGGTTATATTTCGATTGATACACTTACCTTAATCGAGTATAGATTGGAGAATAAGATTTTTCCGATCAGTGGATAATCATCATGCACCAGCAGTTGTACAAGTGGTTTTCCATTGATGAACCTAACAAAAATTGTTGTTAAAAATGTTGGAGGTGTATAATGGTAGGAATGTAAAAGACTAGAATGATGAAAAATGAACAAATCTAATATTATAACATGAAGCTACAATCACTCTCATATCAATCGTTATATTTCAATTAAAAGTTCACTCCAGGCTCTTTGCCAATTTTCCCTCATATTCATTGCCAAACTATTGGCTATTATATCCACAATAACCTAGATTTATGTGAAATCACCCTTTAACTAAGTTGAATTAATTATGTATTTGATGTTATTCTTTAGTTGACTGCTTATAGGTCATTATTGCTAAGTGTGGACCAATGTCAGTTTACAATGAGTCACTAAACACAGGACCATGCAATGTAATCCCTCATTGCGTGACCCATGGTGTTGACTCATGTATAACCTCTCTAGTGGGATGCACTTCATTTTCAAGTACTATAACAATGGAAGAAAGGAAAGATTGTTGGTTTTCAAGAAGAAGAATAAATTTTTCAGAAAATTTTCGAAGTGTATTTCTCGAGAAGATGAAGTCTGTTTCTCGAGAAGTCTAAGTAAAGTTCTCGAGAAAGCAATGTTGTTCTCGAGAAATCTTAAGACTTCTCGGGAAATTCTCAGAAACTATCTTTAAGCCCTTTTCTCGAGAAAGTCCGGAATCATTTCTCGAGAAGCTAAGTACATTTCTCGAGAAAGAAAAGTAGTTCTCGGGAAGTCAAAAGTGTTTCTCTAGAAGCCAAGTATTTCTCTCGAGACATCAAATTCTTTCTCGAGAAATAAGTTCCTCACTTCAAAGATCTTGCGCCAAGTATTTTCTCGAGAAGCTAGTACATTTCTTGAGAAAGCAAATCATTTCTCGAGAAGCTAAGTACATTTCTTGAGAAATCAAATCATTTCTCGAGAAATCAAATTCTTCTCGAGAAATTGGGTTGTATAAAATTTCTTTTTAAATAGTCTGACGGGATTTCAATATAATCTAAGTCTCTCTTGATTGATCCACGTGGATCTTTCCTTAACGATTTCAGATCGTTAGATGAGGTTCTATAAGTAGTATTTTTAGAGGAATCGCTAGCCCTAAGAAAGAACAATATTCTGAATCACATTGTAATTTATAAATTGGGAGAAGCCGCGCTGTCAACATCATTCTTCTTTGAAAGATATAGTACCTAAACACCTAGAGGGGGGGGGTGAATAGGTGACCAAATTCTTTTTAACTTTAATGGCAGCAATCAGTTATAAACACAGAATCTAATCTACTTTTGCACAGCAATCACACAGCATACACAGCAAACCACAATCACAGCAGACACAGAGTTTTACAGTGGTTCCCCAAGCTTTGGGTACATCCACTTTCCCCCTTCGCCTATCTAGCAGTGTACTAGATTCGACCAAACTTCTCCACTATCTCAGAACCCAAACTAGTTCCTACACCTCAGACCCAAAGCCCTACAACTCAGCTTTTCCACAAAGCCTACACTCAGCCACAAAGGCCTACACTCAGCCACTCAGGCCTACACTCAGCCACAAAAGGCCTACACTCAGAGATTCCAATCTCCTACACTCAGGCTCTCAAGCCCTACCCTCAGCCTTTATAATTACAGGCTTACAAACACTCAGATCCAAAGGATCCTACAAGATAAAAAATAAATTTACAATTATTAACTCAACAACCCAAAGACAAGAGAGGGGAGTTGTGAGTTTCTTGATGAGTTCTTGGAAGAACTCAGCTGGATTCAATCTGACTTAGCTTTCTTCAAAGCTTCTTGAAAGTAGAACTCAATAAGATTGACTCCTTCTGCATTTGATCCTTAACCTCTGCTTCTTAAGATACAGAATAAAACTGAACCCTTCTTCTCAGCTTAGTTCCAACGGCTGATTTCTTAGATGGAGCCCTCTCTCTCCAACTTCTTAGATCTGCACTTGGACAGGTAGTTCTTCTTGATTTGATACTTGATCAATAACTCTGTGAACCACCTTTTTGAATAACTTCAACTATTTGAACCACAGTTTCTGTAGACTGTATGTGCCTATTTATAGGCCTTCTTCATGGTAACCGGCTGGTCCGGTCCATAATTGAATTCTGACATCTCTGACAGGTGTTGTAGACCAGCTGGAACGGCAGCTGTCAAGTCATCCAGTAAGTTCTTGAAAGTTCTCTAACTGTCTACGAGACTTTCTGTCTTTAAGTGTCGACACTTATAGATCAAGTGACGACACAAGTTGTGTAAGTGTCGACACAAGTCTACAAGGTGTCGACACAACTCCTTGTGTTGTAGATACTATGTCTCGACACATATTCTTCTTCATGTGTCGACACTGAAATTGAGTGTCGACACAAGTACTTGATCTTCTATCTTTTGCTGAATTATGCTAAATGTCGACACATCTCCTTTGTGTCGACACATCTTCATGTGTTGAATCTGTTAAGTGTCGACACTGCTTCTTGGTGTCGACACATAGTCTTCAGTGTTGATACTTGATGAGTGTCGACACATCTCCTTGTGTCGACACTTGATTCTTCTGTTGAGACTTCAGCTGAGTGTCGACACATTCCCTTAGTGTCGATACTTGTACTTAGAATATTTTGTTGATCTTGCTGTTCTTTGCTAAGTGTCGACACAGCTCCATGTGTCGACACTTTCTTCAAGTGTAGAGTCTTCAGCTGAGTGTCGACACATTGTTCTGGGTGTCGACACTTACTTCAAGTGCTGACTCTTCTGCTAAGTGTCGACACTTTGTTGTTGGTGTCGACACTTTCTTCAAGTGCTGACTCTTCTGTTGTGTGTCAACACATTGTTCTTGGTGTCGACACTTTAACTTAGTCTCTGCTGACTTTTGCTGAGTGTCGACACAACTCCAAGTGTCGACACTTTCTGGTGTAGACACAGTTCTTCTAGGTGTCGACACAGCTCCTTGTGTCGACATAGCTTCTCTGCACTTTTCTTCACTGAGTGTCGACACAGCTCCTTGTGTCGACACTTTCTGTCTGGTGTCGACTCTGCATCCCAGGTGTCGACACAATGACTCCAAGTGTCGACACTACTTGTCTGGGTGTCGACACAAGCTTTCTTAAGTGTCGACACTTTCCCTCTGGGTGTCGACACATGGACTTAGAAACTTTTTGCTTTATTCCTGCAAATACTTAACCTGCACAAGAACTCAAAATACATCAAATACATTTTGATGTATATCATTGAGTTGGGTGAGGCTTCTTCAAATCAGGTACATTTAACCAATGTACCCAACAATCTCCCCCTATTTGGATAAGTCATAACCCTTAGTCAATGATATACACCATTCATAATTAAATTACAAAATGATGTAAAGCATGATTATGTACAGCAGGGTAAACATAAACATGTATCAATTTCATATGTATACAAATACATCATTACAAAACAAATATGAAATAGACATAGACATTATCACAGAACAAACATGAAATAGATTAATCATATAACATATTGTTCTAATATCTGTCTTATACATTTTCAGAAGTTCAAAAAAAATGTTCTTCATCAAAAAGATTACAAAATAAACTTCAAGAAAATTCTAATTCTATTTCAGTTCTGGCTCCTTAATCACTATTCCTTTGCCAGCATGAAGTTTAGCTTGGACAGGAGCATCAGCATCTTCAGCATCAGCAGGCTTCTTGCCTTTCAGATCTTTCTTCTTAAGCTTTTCTGCTTTGATCTTTTGTCTTTCAAAATAATGGTATGGCGTAGGAAAGTACTTGCTAGGCTCCTGGGCAGTAGGAGGTAGCTTTCCCATCTTTGCCTTCCTTCTGTATTGGACAATTGCCTCCTGTCTAGATTCATGTTTTCTCCATTCAGCTTCAGAGAACCAATTGTTCCTGTCATGAATGTTGTCTTTGGCAGCTTTCCAGGCAGTTAATATAATGTTTCTAGAGGTAGGGCTCCATTGCTCAAAATCTGGTCTCTGTTCAGCTTGTTCCCTAAACCTCTTCTTATACAATCTTGTCTCTTCTTCTTTTTGCAATGCCTCTTGAATGGCTTCAGAAATAGGCTGAACAACCTTTTCAATAATAACATTGTCCTTTCCCCCAGGTGGGCTGTACATGCTCTGTACATCAGCATGCACCATTTCAAAATCTGGAGGAGGATAAATGACTTGAGCTACTTCTGGTTGCTCACCTCCAAGATAGGTAGGGTTAATTCCAGATTCAGTAACATCATTGTCATCACACAGAGGAGGATATCCAAGAGTTGCTCTGATAGAATTTGATATCCACTTAGCATGGTCAGAGCTTGCCTTGACTAACACTCTCTCCCCCTTTATGACTTCTCTAGCCATGTGATCTCTGACATCATCCTTCTGAAATCTGATTTGATTATCCAAGTATCTGACTCCATCTTTAAAGAAAGGTTTGAGCTTTTGAAGTTGTTCAGATATGGCCTTCTGGGAGGCTTGGATAGCAGTCTTAACAGCAGAGAGTTCTTCTTGGAATACTTTATCAAATTCAGCTTTAACAGCAGCAGTAGAGGTAGAAGGTCCAGCAGCCTGGTTCTTTAATTCTGTGACAATAGCATTATGGGAAGCAGTAAGATTGTCATTCATCCTTATCTGATTTTCAAGAACATACCCTTGCTTCAATGCTATGTCATCTACTTGTGCTTTTATCTTTTCTTGGTGTGTAGCCAAGTACACCACTGCATTCCCCCCTTTGTGGAAGCAGTCTGTCATCTCTTTCTTGTTAAGGTTCATTTCAAACCTTATAGACTTGATATCTTGGGCCAGATCAAATTGCAATGATTTCTGCCCTTCATCCACATACTTCTCAATTGATTTTCTATGTTTATCCAGTTTAATCTGCATTGCCACCATTAAAGCACTATAATCTATTGATGGGACTTGCTGAACTATAGGCTGTGGTGCAATAGATTGTAGAGCTTTCTTATAACTTTGGCTTCTTCTCTTGAATACATAAAGTTTCTTTTGCTTAGCCCTTGTAGCCTCCTCATCTTCAGATTCTGAGGAGCTGGCTATGTCAACCCTCTCCTTAGGGCTTGGAGGCCTTTTAGCTTGCACATTTGGTGGCTTCTTAGTTTCTTGCCTCACAGGCTCTTCATGAACTTGCACTTGCTCCCCCTCAGCAGCAGCATTATCTCTTTCAGCAGCAGCCTTGTCCATGTCAAAATCTGCTTGATCCAGATTTAGGAATAAATCTTCCATGGTGTATTCTTGTGGAGACTGAGCAGGAGAAATTCTAGGTTCTTCAACCACTGAATCAGGAACCACTTCTAGTACAACAGATGTGTCTTCTATAACAGCATCTGGAACTTGACTATTCAGCTGAGTTTGCTGATGATTATCAGACAAATCAGTATCTTCCATAGAAAAATCTAAAGTGTTTAGTTCAGTGATTACCTCTAGTATGATGGTGGTTGCTTGTTCACTTTCCAGTATAGTTGGTTCTTCTACAACTGCAAGCTCCCCCTGGCTTTGATCCTTGTGGAGGGGGCTTGCTTGTGGTATCTCCCCCTGGATCTCAGCATCATCTTGAGGAGCAGGAGACTTCACTGCATGCTCTTTCTCATGTTCATCTGGAGTGAAGACAACCTGTTCTTCACTATCAGAGCTGCTAGTGGACTCTTGTGCCACTGGAGCAGTCTTCCTTTTCTTCTTTGGAGGAATTTCTTTCTCAGACACTGTATTCTCAGGGGTTGACATCTCTTTAGACAACACCCTGTCCCATATAGAAAATATTCTCAGATCCATCTTCCTCATATGATTGATTTTGCTTCCAGCAGCCTGTTGCATAACCTCTAGTATGGTACCAGCTAGGTATAGACTTATAATTCTGCCCAGATTGGGCTTCTTCAAGCTTTCTTTGATTTTCTCAAATACTATAACAGACCAATCAGTTCTTAAAGTGAAGATAATCCTGGTCATGATATTGAACATAGAGGCAGACACTCTGTCATGCCCTCCTGGCTTGCTGAGGATGACCTTTCCAACAATTTCAGAAAGAAACTTTCCTTGATTGTTCATGCCTTTTCTGTTAAAAACAGAACCAATCTTCATTGTAGAATCTAGTCCACACCAGGTTAGAGCTTCCCTGGTCTTTGATGCAGTAACTTCATCTTCATCTTTAGTTCTTGGAAGCTGTAGAATCTTTCTCAGACTTTTTGGTGATACCTTGATCTTCTCACCATGAACCCTGGATTTGAGTTTGAATCCAGTTTCATCTATCTTGGCTCCATTGAGGAATTCAAGTAACTCTTTCTTCCATATCTTAGTAGGTTCAGAAACTAGATATTCTAACCCGGAATCTGCTACTAGGGTTATCACGTGCTTGATTTCTTGATCGGCATCCTCAAAAGCACCGCGCACCAGCTCGTATCCCTCGTTGACATTCTCCTCAAGCTAAGGCGCCATTAGGGTTTGTAGAATTTGTCTTGAGAAAAGAGAGGTGTCGACACAGAAGTTTGGTCTCGAAACTTTGAAAGCGTGTCGACAAACTAAGACAAAACCCTATTTATACCTTTCTAATTTTGAAGATGAACAGGCGGGACAGCTAACTTAAAATGTGTCGACACTGGCAATAAGTGTCGACACTGACTTATAATGTCTCGACACATATGTGTCGACACAAGTTTAGTCAACAGTTTTGATATGTCGACACTTGTTTATGTGTCGACACAACATAACTCGACACATAGTCGAGACTTTAATTAGAAAATTCTGAGTAAATACTAAGTGTCGACACCACTTTGGATGTGTCGACACCTACTTGGCATGTGTCGACACTAATATTCTGAAGTGTCGACACCAACTTCCTAGATGTGTCGACACCTATTTCCTGAAGTGTCGACACCACTATTCTGTGTCGACATAGACTTGTCTATGTGTCGACACCTTTTTACTTAGCCAATTTCAATTCTATAAACTTACTCTAAGTTTATCATTCCTATTTCAATTTTAAATCTATTGAACTTAGCTTCTTCTAGGGGCTTAGTATACATATCAGCTATTTGATTATCAGGTTTAACATATTCTAATAAAATATCTTCTCTTTCTACATGCTGCCTAAGAAAATGATATTTAATTTCAATATGTTTTGTTCTACTATGAGATACAGGATTATTAGCTATTGAAATAGCACTTGTAGAATCACAAAAGAGTGGAGTTCTACTTACCTGAAATCCATAGTCCTCTAGCTGATGTTGTATCCACAGAAGTTGAGCACAACAACTTCCTGCAGCCACATACTCTGACTCTGTAGTGGAGATAGCCACACTGGTTTGCTTTTTACTACTCCATGAAATTAGTCTCCCACCTAGGAATTGACAGGTTCCAGTAGTGCTTTTTCTATCTTCTTTGCATCCTGCAAAGTCTGCATCTGAATAACCTGTTAGTTCAAAATCTCCATTCCTAGGGTACCAGAGGCCTAGATAGGGAGTGCCCTTTAGATATCTCAATATTCTTTTGACTGCTGTCAAATGAGACTCTTTAGGGCAGGCTTGATACCTTGCACAGACACATGTAGCATACATTATATCTGGTCTACTAGGAGTCAAGTATAATAGGGAGCCAACTATCCCTCTATACAAGTTTTCATCCACAGGTTTCCCTGCATCATCCTTGCTAAGAGACATACTTGACCCCATTGGAGTCTTCATTGTACTGGATGAATTCATACCATACTTACTTATGAGTTCTAGGGTGAACTTGGACTGACATATGGATAAACCACTCTCAGTCTGTTTAACTTGGAGACCCAAGAAAAACTTCAGCTCTCTCATACTACTCATCTCAAATTGACCTTGCATCAGTTTTGCAAACTTTTTGCAAAGGATGCTTTCAGTAGACCCAAATATAATGTCATCTACATATATTTGGACAAGTATAACTTTGCCTCTAGATTCCCTAAGAAATAGAGTCTTATCTATTTTCCCCCTTTAGAACTTGTTCTCAATGAGGAAACTAGATAGGGTTTCATACCAAGCCCTAGGGGCTTGCTTTAACCCATATAAAGCTTTCCTAAGTCTATAGACATGATGAGGTAAAGTTGGATCAACAAAACCTGAAGGCTGTTCCACATAGACTTCTTCCTTAAGATTACCATTCAGAAATTCTGACTTGACATCCATTTGGTAAACCTTGAATCCTTGATAGGTTGCATAGGCTAAGAACATCCTTATGGCTTCCAGTCTGGCTACTGGAGCAAAGGTTTGATCAAAGTCAATACCTTCTTCTTGCCTATATCCTTTAGCAACCAATCTTGCATTATTCTTAATGATGACCCCTTGTTCATCCATTTTATTCCTGTAGATCCACTTGGTTTCTATTATATTGTGGTCTTTAGGTTTAGGAACAAGTTCCCAGACATTGCACCTCTTGAACTGATTAAGCTCTTCTTGCATTGCTTCAGTCCATTGTGGATCTAGTATTGCTTCTTCAAACTTCTTAGGTTCAACTTGAGATAGAAAACTGGAGTAGATTGCTGCATTCTGATGTCTGCTCATTGTTTGTACCCCTTGTCTTGGATCTCCAATAATCTGCTCTACTGGATGATCTCTAAGATGCCTGTTGGCTGGAGGCATCCTAACTTCTGGTTGAACCTATTCAGCATCTCCATCATGCTGTACTCCTTGTACTTCTTCTGCAATTGGTACATGTAGTTCTCCCCCTGGACAACAGCCACTGACTTCTACTTGCTGTCTTGCAGCAGGTATTTCTTCTATAGTAAGCTTGTCCATCTTCTTTGTTAAACCTGTGGGGCTGCATACACTACTAGACAACTCATTGTTAATAAGTTTAGTCTCATCAAAAACTACATGCACAGATTCTTCTACAACTTGTGTAGTCAAGTTGTAGACTCTATAAGCCTTACTGTTATTGCTGTACCCAACAAAAATTCCCTCTTGGGACTTGGCAGCAAACTTAGTCAAGTAAGACTTCCTATTGTTAAGTATGAAGCATTTGCAACCAAAGATCCTGAAATAGGATAGGTTTGGTTTCCTGCCTTTCACAACTTCATAGGGGGTCTTGTTGAGCCTTTTAGTGATGGTAGCCCTATTTATAACATGGCATGCAGTATTAACTGCTTCAGCCCAAGAATACTCTGGCAGTGATGTATCACTTAATAGGGTCCTACCAGCCTCTATCAAGGTTCTATTCTTCCTCTCAGCAATGCCATTTTGCTGAGGTGTTCTAGGTGAAGAGAATTCTTGAAATATCCCAAATTCTTCACATAGTTTTGTCATGCTTTCAGACTGAAATTCAGTACCATGGTCACTTCTAATCTTGACCACTGTACTATTTAGTTCATTCTGAATTTGCTTGACAAAGCTATGGAAGACACTAGGTGTTTCAGATTTCTGTCTTAAGAAGAACACCCAGGAAAACCTTGAGTAGTCATCTACAACTACAAGGATATAGACCTTCCTACCTAAGCTGTGAACTGGCATTGGACCAAAGAGATCCATATGCAAGAGGTATAAACACCTCACAACATCTTTGTTTTCTATGCTTCTAAAGGTGGATTTAGTCTGTTTGCCCTTTTGACAAGCTGAGCAAATACCATCTTTAACACACTTAACTTGAGGACCATTCCTCACTAACTCTTTGCTAAAGAGTTTGCTAATAGTCTTGTAGTTAAGATGGGCAAGCCTCTTGTGCCATTTGACACAATGAGAGACTGTCTCATCAGCTACAAGACATACTGGAGAACCACTGTTCTCAACCATAATGTCTAAGCAATAGACATTCCTTTTCCTATAACCAGTCAAAATGATCTCTTGATCAGTTGACCTCTTGATATGACAACCATTTTTAACAAATGAGATGTCATACCCTACATCACTTAATTGACTTATACTTATTAGGTTATGTTTCAACCCTTTAACATAAGCCACTTGAGTAATGGTAACCAAGTTAGTAGAAATGTTACCAAATCCTTTGATGATTCCTTTTTCAGAACCACCAAAGGTGACTTTTGGACCATCTTTTATTGGGATGTAGTCCCTTAGTAATCCTTTAGTTCCAGTCATATGTCTGGAACATCCACTGTCCAAGTACCATGTTGGGGTATGGCCACTTGGACTCACCTGCAAAATAGATTAATGAACCTTAGAACCCAAAGAATTCTTGGGTCCTTGGTACTTATTAGTTTGCAATCTGACAAAGCTACCTACTGGCTTTCCAACAGGTAGTTTGGTACTCACTTTGGCACTAGCATTGTGCCAACAGTCCACTGCAAAATGGCCAACTTTGCCACAACACCAACATTCAAACTTATTGTACCTTTGCTTAGGTACTGTCTTTGCTGTCTTATCTACAGCAGACTTGTTGATTGTTGGGGCTTTGTCCTTGGACTTGGACTTGGACTACTCAGTCCTTGCAGGTTTAATAAAACCCAGTCCAGCCTTACCCTTGTGATGAATAAATTCATCAATTATGGGTAACACTGACTTAGGTTTAGAAAACCTAGCAACAAGCTCTCTCTCCTTCTGAAGATTTATCTCCAGACTCTTGATTTGATCATTCTTAAACGTGATAGTCCCCATCTGAATCACTGTTATGTGTTTCAGCCTGGCTATCTCATTAAGCTTTTGATCAAATAACTTCTCAGAATCTGTTGCAGCAGCTTTAAGATCAGCAATTTCCTTTGCCTGACTTTTGGCTAGGGACTTGCTTTTCTTGTAAGCTTACAACAGTACTTTATATTCATCTATAAGCTGATGAATATCTTTCTCAGACTCAGATACACTCTCATTACTAGATGATGATGAATCTGATTCTGTACTACAACAAGAAACTGAACTTAAAGTTGAACTTTGTACCTTACTGGGTCCTGACTGCTCCAGGATTTTGTCATGCTCTGTCAAAGCCATTAGCCCTTGGCATTGACTGTCTTCTTGTTCATAAATAGACTCCATTATCTGCATGAATTCTTCTTCTTCTTCTTCAGCAAACAGCCCTATGTATGCCTCAGCATCAGACTCAGTTTCTGAAGAAGAGATATTTGATAGAGTCTTCTCTTTCTTGGCAACAAAAGACTTCTACTTCTTGCCTTTGAAATGAGTCTTCTTCCTGTCACTAGACTCTTTTCTCTTTTCAGGACAATCTGCAACAACATGGTCTTGTCTATTGCAGCAATAGCACACTATTTTTGAAACAGTTGTCTTGCTAGATTTAGTCCTCTTCCTGTCCTTCTTTGAAGCCTTTTTATCCTGATAAAAATCTTCTTTTCTTTTTGAAGTAGAAGGCCTTGACCTCCACTATTTCTTCTTCAAGAATTTCTGAAAATGTCTAGTGAAGGCAGCAAAGTATTCATCACTTTCACTGCTTTCAGATTTTGTGCTGACTGACTCATCTCACTCTGATTCAACTACCTTTGGAGGTGGAGTTGGTGACTTATTCCTACACTTTCTGTAGGCTTCTGTCTTGAAAGCTACTGTTCTTTCCTTGTATTCAGTTCTTGTTGATTTCTCCTCCTCTTTTCTCACTGTCAACTGCATTTCATAAGACAATAACTTGCCAAACAGTGTAGGTGGAGTAATTTCTCCCAACTTAGCCATTTCTCTAATGACACAAATCTTTGTGTCCCAATCTTTAGTTAGGGACCTTAGGAACTTGTCATTTAGTTCATAATTACTGATCTCTCTTCCATAAGACATGAGTTCATTCACTATTCTGTATAACTTCTTATAGCACTCAGTTATGCTATCACCCTTTCCTTGTCTAAAACTTTCATACTCTTGATTTAGCAAGGATTTTCTATCGTGTCTAACTTCTTCAGAACCCTCCATATACACAATAAGAGTGTCCCACATCTCTTTAGCTGTCTTACAGTGTATTAGATTCTGAAAAGTTGCATCATCTATGGCACTCACTATAATGTTTTGTGCCCTTTTGTCCATGGTGTCTAGGACAATCTCATCCTTAGTCATTTCAGAGAAATCCTTTGGGGTTCTCTGATTTGCATTTAGAACTGATATCTTCATGGGCACATATGGCCCCTTTTTGACTGTGATGTAAATCCTAGGGTCTGAGGCCTCCATAAACAGCCTTACCCTTTCCTTGCAGATCCCAAAGATTTCCTTTCTGCATATAGGTAATTTCATATAACCCAATTCCTTGTGATTCTCAGAGGAACCCATGGTTCTTGATTTTCTTGAATCTGTAATTTACCTTACACTGAATCTGCCAATCAGGATCTCCTTAGACTGTTAGTCCTTTTTGAGGAACCTGGCTCTGATACCACTTGAAAGATATAATACCTAAACACCTAGAGGGGGGGTGAATAGGTGACCAAATTCTTTTTAACTCTAATGGCAGCAATCAGTTATAAACACAGAATCTAATCTACTTTTGCACAGCAATCACACAGCATACACAGCAAACCACAATCACAGCAGACATAGAGTTTTATATTGGTTCCCCAAGCTTTGGGTACATCCACTTTCCCCCTTCGCCTATCTAGCAGTGTACTAGATTCGGCCAAACTTCTCCACTATCTCAGAACCCAAACTGGTTCCTACACCTCAGGCCCAAAGCCCTACAACTCAGCTTTTCCACAAAGCCTACACTCAGCCACAAAGGCCTACACTCAGCCACCCAGGCCTACACTCAGCCACAAAAGGCCTACACTCAGAGATTCCAATCTCCTACACTCAGGCTCTCAAGCCCTACCCTCAGCCTTTATAATTACAGGCTTACAAACACTCAGATCCAAAGGATCCTACAAGATAAAAATGAATTTACAATTATTAACTCAACAACCCAAAGACAAGAGAGGGGAGTTGTGAGTTTCTTGATGAGTTCTTGGAAGAACTCAGCTGGATTCAATCTGACTTAGCTTTCTTCAAAGCTTCTTGAAAGTAGAACTCAATAAGATTGACTCCTTCTGCAGTTGATCCTTGACCTCTGCTTCTTAAGATCTAGAATAAAACTGAACCCTTCTTCTCAGCTTAGTTCCAACGGCTGATTTCTTAGATGGAGCCCTCTCTCTCCAACTTCTTAGATCTGCACTTGGACAGCTAGATCTTCTTGATTTGATACTTGATCAATAACTCTGTGAACCACCTTTTTGAATAACTTCAACTATTTGAACCACAGTTTCTGTAGACTGTATGTGCCTATTTATAGGTCTTCTTCATGGTAACCGGCTGGTCCGGTCCATAACTGAATTCTGACATCTCTGACAGGTGCTGTAGACCGGCTGGAACGGCAGCTATCAAGTCATCCAGTCAGTTCCTGAAAGTTCTCTAACTGTCTGAAAGTGTCGAGACTTTCTGTCTTTAAGTGTCGACACTTATAGATCAAGTGACGACACAAGTTGTGTAAGTGTCGACACAAGTGTACAAGGTGTCGACAGAACTCCTTGTGTTGTAGATACTATGTCTCGACACAGATTCTTCTTCATGTGTCGACACTGAAATTGAGTGTCGACACAAGTACTTGATCTTCAATCTTTTGCTGAATTCTGCTAAGTGTCGACACATCTCCTTTGTGTCGGCACATCTTCATGTGTTGAATCTGTTAAGTGTCGACACTGCTTCTTGGTGTCGACACATAGTCTTCAGTGTTGATACTTGATGAGTGTCGACACAGCTCCTTGTGTCGACACTTGATTCTTCTGTTGAGACTTCAGCTGAGTGTCGACACATTCCCTTAGTGTCGACATTTGTACTTAGAATATTTTGTTGATCTTGTTGTTCTTTCCTAAGTGTCGACACAGCTCCATGTGTCGACACTTTCTTCAAGTGTAGAGTCTTCAGCTGAGTGTCGACACATTGTTCTGGGTGTCGACACTTACTTCAAGTGCTGACTCTTCTGCTAAGTGTCGACACTTTGTTCTTGGTGTCGACACTTTCTTCAAGTGCTGACTCTTCTGTTGTGTGTCGACACATTGTTCTTGGTGTCGACACTTTAACTTAGTCTCTACTGACTTTTGCTGAGTGTCGACACAGCTCCAAGTGTCGACACTTTCTAGTGTAGACACAGTTCTTCTAGGTGTCGACACAGCTCCTTGTGTCGACACAGCTTCTCTGCACTTTTCTTCACTGAGTGTCGACACAGCTCCTTGTGTCGACACTTTCTGTCTGGTGTCGACTCTGCATCCCAGGTGTCGACACAATGACTCCAAGTGTCGACACTGCTTGTCTGGGTGTCGACACAAGCTTTCTTAAGTGTCGACACTTTCCCTCTGGGTGTCGACACATGTACTTAGAAACTTTTTGCTTTATTCAAGCAAATACTTAACCTGCACAAGAACTCAAAATACATCAAATACATTTTGATGTATATCATTGAGTTGGGTGAGGCTTCTTCAAATCAGGTACATTTAACCAATGTACCCAACATTCTTTGTCGCTCCTCTCTTGATCCAGCGATTCCAAGAAGAAAAGATTCGACAGATCCAAGATTCAAAGTTCCTTAACATCTACTTGATCGTGTCGGATCCTAAGTTTTTCAGAGCAAGTTTTCTCTCGGGACTTCTTCCTCAACTTCTTCACAGAGATTTTCATTTTTCAAGAAGGAAGAACCTTGAAGATTTCAGATCTGAGAGTAAAAAGTTTTATTGTTGTTGTACAATTATTTTAACTCTTGTAGGAGCTTTGTCTCCGAGTTGGTAGATCCGGTTGTGGATCGAGTTTGTAGATCCGGTTTGTGGATTGAGTTTGTAGGAGTGTGTTCTCTCCGAGTTGTAGGAGTGTTTCTCTGAGGTGTAGGATTGTTGCAATTCGAGATATAGTGAAGTAGTTGAGGCAAGCCGTGGTGCTAGATAGGCGAGGTGGAGAGTGGTCATACCTAATATTAGGGAATCACTATAAATTCCTTGTGTCGTCTGGGTTATGCTTGATTATTTTCTGTGTTGTTTACTCTCAAGTTTTTATTTCGTAAAAGACGCAGATCACACCTATTCACCCCCTCTGGGTGATTTAGGTAGGAAACTAGACACTTCAATTGGTATCAGAGGCGAGGTTGTTCACAAAAATGTTCACATTTAAATATATCTACATCTAGTTGTCGTAGAGATTATCAAGCATGGACAGATCCAAGGATTTTGCAAAGCTTCCGGTGTGCACCAAGGCTAACTTTCCCATGTGTAAAGTGAGAGTAAGATTCTTCATGGAAGCTGTTGATCCTCACATCTTCATGATAGTGGAAGAAGTCCATCATGTTCCCATGATTGCTTCCACTATCAGTCCAACCAAGAAAGTGCCGAAGAAACTAATTGATCTTGATAAAGATGAGATTGCTCTTATCTCTCTAGACAAGAAAGCCACGAATATCATCTCAAGTGTAGCCGATGATTCGATGTTGTAGAACATAATATACTGCCAATCCGCCAAGGAAATGTGGTAGTCTCTGATCGTCCTGATGGAAGGCATAGAAGAAGTAAGGGATGACAGAAGATCCCTTCTGAACCAGAAGTATAAGGCCTTCAAGCAAGGCCCCAAGGACACAATAGCTGATACATATGAGAACTTCTTCAAGATCATCAACGGTCTGAAGAACTATGGTCGGGCTTTCACAAATGGGGAACTAAATGACAAGCTCCTAAGATCCTTAACTAAGGAATGAGACAATAAGATTTGTGTTATCAGGGAGTTTGGGAGACTGGATGACACTGACCACCAAAACCTCTTCGGGAAGCTTATGTCCTATGAACTTCAAATCAACTCCAGAAAAGCTAAAGAAGAGGTCAACAAATCTTCATCAAAGGAGAAGTCTGTTGCGCTGTAGGTAGATAGCTCAAGAAAGGCTAAAGCAACATCTCCTGCTCTTACTCAGGAAGAAAGTGAAGAAGAAGACTCTGATCCAAGCACCTCAGGCTCAGAGTTATCTGATGGAGAGTTCTCTCTTCTCTCCATTCAGTTCAAGAAGTTTCTCAGTAAGAAGAAACAGATGAGAGGCAAAGACTCCTCATACAGAAGATCACGTCACGATGGTGATCATCAAAAGAAACGTTACACAAATGACAGGTATAAATCTAAACAGAACAAACATAAGTCTACTAACATTGTGTGCTATTGCTGTAATAAGCCAGGTCACGTGATCGCCGACTGCCCTCATAAGAAGAAGGAAGGTGGAAGAAAAGAAGGGTATACGTCCTCCTACGACAAAGAGAAGGAGAAGAGTTTCATGGCAAAGAAGCAGAAGAGCTTTAGTGACACTGACTCCTCTGAGTCAAGTGAGGATGAAGAAGCCTACTTCGGGCTCATGACTCACATCGATGAAGAAGAAGCTGACCCCCAATTTCATGGGGATATAAATTCTCACACCATACTTTCAGAGTCTGATGCTCCAGACGTTGTTCATGAGGACTGTTCCTCTGATGATAAATCAGAACTCATGGCTTAGTATAAGAAGCTGATCAAGGTCTATGACTGGTATAAAAAAGTTGTTAGAACTCAGGCCAAGGAGATGAAAACTCTTAAGGTTGAGGAGATCACTCTGAGGGAGTAAGTCGCAAGAATGAACTCACTCAGAGAGGAATTCCACGCCCTGGTCAATGACAATAACAGTTCACACGAGCTCATTAACCAAAAAGAGAAAGTCATCAAGGAGTTGGAAGGACAGCTTGCCACTGAAAAGAGACTTGTTGAAAGTTTCTCCAAGCCCAAGACAATCCTTCCACTTGTTGCTGAATTCTCTGCTCATGCTAATGGGGCTGGCTTAGGTCATGTGGCTGCTCACAGTAAATCTTCAAGGAGGGTCAAGGCTAAAAAGAAAAATAAGGCAGCTACAAAAGCAACCGCCGAAGAGAAATGGAAGGGGCCTATCATTCAGACCAAGTTTAAGAAGGTTATTTTCCATCTAACGAATTTGATTTTGATAGCTCTTATTGTCACTTGACAAGACCAATTCAGTTTGAACCTGCCAAGGACAATAAAGGGTGGACTTGTCCCCTAAACTTCGGTGCAAGTGTCTTCAAACACTAGTAGAAAAATGACTTTTAGCCACAGTTTTTTTTGGCACGACAAAAAACCGTGGCTAATAATGAAGTATTAGCCACGGTACTTGAACCGTGGCAAATACGTTAGTATTAGCCACAGATGACTGAACCGTGGCAAAAAAACACTTTTTTGTCATTATTTGCCTATTTCGTGGCTAATAAGCTAGTATTAGCCACGGAAGCCTGAACCGTGGCAAAAAGTCGTGGCATTTTTAGTCCCACACCGCCAATTTCAATAAAAAATTCGGGTTTATATAGCACATTCCGCAATGAATGTTTGAATTATCTGCGCTCGCGGGCGGCGGCGGGCGGCGGCGGCGGCGGCGGGCGGCGGCGGGCGGCGGCGGCCGGCGGCGGCCGGCGGAATCATTTTCGTTTGTTACAGCCCCTTTAGCCACGAAAATTCAACCGTGGCAAATAAGGAGCTTTAGCCACGACAATGGGACCGTGGCTAATAATTGCTGAAAAGAGACCCTTTAGCCACGATTCTAAACCGTGGCTAAAATTCGTGGCTAAAACTTTTTTTGCCACGGATTCAGCATGGCTAATACTATTATCCACGCTCGCATTACCCG
The DNA here is from genome assembly GCA_039583875.1 of Platanthera guangdongensis. Taxonomy (NCBI): domain Eukaryota; kingdom Viridiplantae; phylum Streptophyta; class Magnoliopsida; order Asparagales; family Orchidaceae; genus Platanthera; species Platanthera guangdongensis. The sequence continues at coordinate 95,256,202 of CM077149.1, forward strand.
TGCCCATTTGCCATGGGTAAGCCGTGGCTAAAATGTATTAGCCACGGTTTTTGACTTTTAGCCACGACAATCTGTCGTGGCTAAAAGTCTGTTTTTAGTAGTGAAAGCACCTTATGAAGAGATCACTCTACAGAGCTATGGTCCCTATGTTCATGGTCCTGATAATAAGAAAGCTCCAATAGTGAAACCCGTTGTTCAAAAGCCACTTGAGAAGAAGAATCCATGTGAGTGCTATCATCATGAGTCTTCTACCTCCAAGTCAGCCGCTCCTACTAGACCACACGTTCAAAAGGTCAAGCAGGAGACTCGGAAAAGATACAACAGGTTTGATTGTTGTTGCTGCAAAAAAGTTGGTCACTTTGCTGTGGATTGCTGGTTTAATCCCAGAAACATCAAAACTCCTCCAGTTAATCATGCGAGACAGACCACTCGTAGTGTTAACACTCATAGGGGGAGTATGCTAACAAGGAACCAAGGACCCAAATCTTATTGGGTTCCTAAGGTAAAATGATCTACGATTGCAGGTGTGTCCAAAGGCCAACAAAATGCCTATCTGGTATTTGGACAGTGGATGCTCTCGGCATATGACCAGGACAAGAAGCCTACTTCAAAATTATACTCCAGTCAAAGACGGTCCAAAGGTTACCTTTGGTGGCTCTGACCGGGGAATTATAAAAGGCTATGGTATGATTTCTAATGGTGTAGTCTCATTCACTGATGTGCATTAATCACATACACAGAATACATACAGTTTTATAGTGGTTCCCCAAGATTTGGGTACATCCACTTTCCCCTTCGCCTATCTAGTAGTGTACTAGATTCGGCCAAACTCCTCCATTATTCCTCAGATCCTCAGATCTTACACTCAGAACCCCAAATGGTTCCTACAGCTCAGAGTGATCCCACTCCTATAACTCAGGCTCAACAGCCCTACCACTCAGTCTTCTCCAAAGATCTACACTCAGCCACAAGGCCTACACTCAGCCTACAACAGGCCTACACTCAGAGAAATAGATCTCCTACACTCAGGCACACAGGCCCTACCACTCAGCCTTTATAATTGCAGGCTTACAACTAAGATCCCTAAGGATCCTACAAGAAATTAAAAATACAAAGTGTATAACCTCAACTCAGAATAAGAGAGAAGAGTTGACAGGTTTCTTGATGAGTTCTTGAAAGAACTCTGCTGAGATCAACCACACTTGGCTTTCTTCAAAGCTTCTTGAATGTAGAACACAATAGGGTTGATACTCACTGCAGCTGATCTTCAATCACTGCTAACTTAAGAATCAGAACTAAGTCTAAAATTTTCTTCACAGCCTGGTTCCAACAGCTGTCTTCTTGGAAGGAGCTCTCTCTCTCCAACTACTTAGATCTTCACTTGAATTGATTCTTCAATGAAGTGCTTGATCTTCTTCTCTGTTTGTTGTTAATCATCTTCTTCTGTTGACAGAATGAGCCTATATATATAGGCCTTATTCATGGTGACCGGCTGATCCGGTTTCTAACGACTTTTTGACAACTCTGAATATTGCAGTAGACCGGCTGGAATGGCAGCTGTCATGTCATCCAGTCACTTCTTGAAATATCTGTAACTGTCTGAAAGTGTCGAGACAGTCAGTCTTTAAGTGTCGACACTTATAGTCTAAGTGTCGACACAAGTAGACTAAGTGTCGACACTAGCCTTCATGGTGTCGACACAACTCCTTGTGTTGTAGAAATTACTTCTCGACACAGCTTCTTCAACATGTGTCGACACTGATATTATGTGTCGACACAACTCCTTGTTCTTCAGTACTTAGTTGATTTCTTGTAAGTGTCGACACAACTCTTTTGTGTCGACACATCTTCTTGTGTTGAACTTGTTCAGTGTCGACACATCTTTTTGGTGTCGACACATGCCTTCTGTGTTGATACTTGCTGAGTGTCGACACTTCTCCTTGTGTCGACACATTCTTCTTGTGTTGAGACTTTTGCTGAGTGTCGACACATCTCCTTTGTGTCGACACTTGTACTTAGAATTTGTTGAACTTTGCTGAGCGTCGACACAGCCTTCTAGTGTCAACACTTTCTTCATGTGTTGAGTCTGCTGCTGAGTGTCGACACATTTTTTATTATGTCGACACTTGTACTTAGAATTTGTTGAACTTTGCTGAGTGTCGACACTTTCTTCATGTGTTGAGTCTTCTGCTGAGTGTCGACACATTCTTTATTATGTCGACACTTGTACTTAGAATTTGTTGAACTTTGCTGAGTGTCGACACAGCCTTCTAGTGTTGACACTTTCTGATGTCGACAAAGTTCCTCTGGGTGTCGACACTGCTTCTAAGTGTCGACTCTGCATCCCTGGTGTCGACACAATTACTCCAAGTGTCGACACTGCTTCTCTGAGTGTCGACACAAGTCTTCTTAAGTGTCGACACTTTTCTTCTGTGTGTCGACACATGGACTTAGAAACTTTTCAGCTGTCCCTGCAAATACTTAACCTGCACAACTAAACTCAAAACACATCAAATACATTTTGATCTATATCATTGAGTAGGGTGAGGCTTCTTCAAATCAGGTACATTTATTCCAATGTACCCAACAATCTTCACCAATTTGGAGAAGTCATAACCGTTAGTCAATGATATACACCATACATAACAAAATTACAGTATGATGTAAAATAGGATTATATAACAGGGTAAGTACATAAACATGTATTAAACAAAACATGTATACAGAAATATCTCAGAACAATAATGTAATAGATTTATCACACATCACATTGTTCTAACAACTTTATCATATTCATTATACAAAAGTTTACAGAGTGTTTAAAATCAAAAGATTACAACTATAAACTAAAGATAAATTTTATCCTATTGCTGCTCAGGCTCCTTGATCACTATGCCCTTTCCAGACTGTATCTTTGCTTGGACAGGAGCTTCAGTATCTTCAGCAGCAGACTTCTTTCCTTTCAGATCCTTCTTTTTCTGCTCTTCAGCCTTGATCTTCTGCCTTTCAAAGTAATGATAAGGCTTTGGAAAGTACTTGTTAGCCTCTTGGGCATTAGGAGGTAGCTTTCTCATCTTAGTTTTTCTTCTATACTGCACAATTGCCTCTTGCCTGGACTCATGCTTTCTCCACTCCAATTCAGAATACCATTTGTTTCTATCTTGAATATTGTCCTGGACAACCTTCCATGCAGTTAAGATAATATTCCTTGAAGTGGGGCTCCACTGTTCAAAGTCAGGCCTCAATTCAGCTTGCTCCCTGAATCTCTTCTTAGACAATTGGGCTTCTTGTTCCTTCAGCAAAGCTTCTTGTTCTTTCAGTATAACCTCTGGCACTGGCTGAACCACTTTTTCTATGATGACATTTTGCTTTCCCTCAGGTGGGCTATACATTGACTGTATATCTGCATGTATCATATCAAAGTCTGGTGGAGGGTATATTACTTGAGCTACTTCAGCTTGCTCCCCTCCAAGATATGCAGGATTAATCCCAGACTCTGCAACATTATCATCATCACATAATGGAGGATATCCAAGGGTGGCTCTGATGGAATTTGAAATCCATTTGGCATGATCAGAGCTGGCTTTGACTAACACTCTCTCCCCCTTTATGACTTCTCTAACAATATGATCCCTCAGATCATCTTTCTGAAATCTTATTTGGGCATCCAAATAGTTTACTCCATCCTTAAAGAAAGGTTTCAACCTTTGGAGCTTGTCAGTTATAGCCTTTTGAGAGTCTTGTATATCAGTTTTAACAGCAGTTATTCCCTCTTGTAATGCTTTATCAAATTCTGCCTTAGCTGTAGCATTAGCTGTAGTCTGACCAGTAGCTATATTCTTCATTTCTGTGACTATTGCATTGTGTGAAGCAGTTAAATTATCATTCATCCTTAGCTGGTTCTCCAGAACATAGCCTTGCTTCACTGTAGTATCATCTACTTGAGCTTTGATCTTTTCCTGATGAGTGGCTAGATAGACTACTACATTCCCTCCTTTATGGAAGCAGTCAGTCATCTCTTTCTTATTCAGATTCATTTCAAATCTGATGGACTTAATATATTGTGCAAGATCAAATTGTAGAGATTTATTCCCTTCATCTACATACTTTTCCAGAGCTTGCCTTTGCTCATCAAGCTTAATTTGTAAAGCCACCATCAATGAACTGTAATCTGTTGATGGGGCTGGCTGTGGTGCATTCTGTGGTGCTATTGTTTGTAAAGCTGTCTTATATGTCTGGCTCCTCCTCTTGAAAACTTGAAATTTTCTTTTCTTGGCTCTTACAGCCTCTTCATCCTCTGATGCAGATGTGCTAGCAATATCAACCCTATCTTTTGGGCTTGGAGGCAAATCCTTGTCAGTTCTAGGAACCTGCTCAGAATCCTTTGGCTTCTCAGGTTCCTTCCTTGCAGTTTCCTCAAAAATAACCACATGCTCCCGCTCAACATGGGCATTTTCCCCCTCAGCAGCAGTACTTTCTTTCTCAAAGTCTGTTTGTAGAAGATCTGGGAATAGCTCTTCTAGGGTAAATTATTGTTGAGGATGAGGTGGAGATTCTCTTATCTCATCAACTACTTGATCAGATACCACTTGAGAAGCAACAGATGTGTCTTCCATGACAACATCTTGGGGTTGACTAGGGATCTGAGGTTGCTGATTAACATCAGACAATCTGTCAGTCATATCTTCATTTTCAATAGAGGAATCTAATTGGTTGATTTCAGTTATTACCTCAAGTATGGTGTGGGTAGCTTGTTCACTCTCTAGTGGAGTTGGCTCATCCACAATTAGAGGCTCCCCCTGGATGGAATCCTGGTGTACTGGGCTAGCTTGTGGTAGCTCCCCATGCCTTGGGGCATCTTCTTGTCTAGCAGGAGATTGTCCACCATTTCCAGTGTCTTGTTCATCATCTGGAGTAAAGATAACTTGCTCTTCAGGGCTACTAGAGGATTCTTGAGCCACTGGGGATGTCTTCTTCTTCTTCTTCTTCAGGGGTGTTTCCTTCTCAGGAGTTGGCATTTCCTTGGTTAACACTCTATCCCACCTACAGAAGATCCTGAAATCCATTCTCCTCATGTGGTTAATTTTGGTTCCTGCAGCTTGGCTCATCACCTCTGGTATACTACCAACCAGGTAAAGACTTAGAATCCTACCCAAATTGGGCTTCTTCATACTCTCCTTAATCTTCTCAAACACAACTGCAGACCAATCAGTTTGTAGTTTGAAAATAATCGTTGTCATTAGACTAAACATATAAGCAGATATTCTATCATGCCCGCCAGGCTTGCTCAAGATAACTTTCCCAACAATTTCAGATAGAAATTTGCCTTGGGTGTTCATTCCTTTCCTATTGAAAACAGAACCTATTTTCAGGTTGGAGTCCAATCCACACCATGTTAGTGCTTCTCTAGTCTTAGAAGCAGAAACATCTTGTTCTTCCTTTGTCCTAGATAGTTGTAGTACCTTTCTAAGACTCTTAGAAGAAACTTTCACCTTAGCCCCATGAACTCTGGACTTTATCTTGAGTCCAGATTCATCTATTGTAGCTCCATTCAGAAATTCCAGGACCTCGTTCTTCCAAATCTTGATCGGCTCTGAAACCAGAAGCTCTGACCTAGTCTCGGCGATTAGGGTTATCACGCCTTTGATATCTGGTTCCGCGTCATCAAAAGCTTGTCGCACAAGTTCATATCCTTCATTCATATTCTCTTCAAGCTTGGGCGCCATTAGGGTTTGAAGAAATTTGAATTGAGAGAAGACAGGTGTCGACACACAAGTTTGGTCTCGAAACTTTGGTGAGCGTGTCGACAGACAATGGCGAAATCCTATTTATACCTTTCTAGAATCAAAGATGAAAGGGCGCGTCAAAATACTTAAATTGTGTCGACACTGTTGATAAGTGTCGACACAGACTTATAATGTCTCGACAACCATGTGTCGACACAAGTATAGTCGACAGAATATATGTGTCGACACTTGTTTATGTGTCGACACCGCTTAGCTTGACACTTAGTCGAGACTTTACTTGTCTAATCCTGTGTAAATCCGAAGTGTCGACACCACCTTGGATGTGTCGACACCTACCCTGCATGTGTCAACACTAATTATCTGAAGTATCGACACCAACTTCCTAGATGTGTCGACACCTTTTCCCTGAAGTGTCGACACCACTTTTCTGTGTCGACACAGACAACTCTGTGTGTCGACACCTTTTTACTTAGCCAATATTGAAAACTTATTCTAAGTTTATCATACCTAATTCAATTTTAAACCTATTGAATTTGGTTTCTTCTAAGGGCTTAGTATACATGTCAGCTAGCTGATTTTCTGTATTAACATACTCTAGGGATATATCTCCTTTTTCTACATGTTCTCTTAGAAAATGGTATTTTATTTCTATATGCTTAGTCCTACTATGGGAAACATGATAGTTTGCAATAGAAATAGCACTAGTAGAATCACAAAATAGAGGCGTTCTACTTACCTGAATACCATAATCTTCAAGTTGATGTTGTATCCATAGAAGTTGAGCACAGCAACTTCCTGCAGCCACATACTCTGATTCTACTGTGGAGATAGCCACACTTGTTTGTTTCTTGCTACTCCATGATATCAGTCTTCCACCTAGGAATTGACAGGTACTAGTTGTACTTTTCCTATCTTCCTTGCAGCCTGCAAAATCTACATCTGAATAACCTGTCAGTTCAAAGTATTCATTCCTAGGGTACCAAAGGCCTATAGATAAGGAGTGCCCTTCAGATATCTCAGAATTCTTTTGATTGTTGTCAAATGATATTATTTAGGGCAAGCTTGGTACCAAGCACAGACACATGTAGCATACATGATATCTGGTCTACTTGCAGTCAAATACAATAGGGAGCCAACTATCCCTCTATACAAAGTCTCATCTACAGGTTTCCCTGCATCATCTTTGCTAAGAGACATACTTGACCCCATAGGAGTTTTCATGGTACTGGATGATTCCATACCATACTTCCTTATTAATTATAGGGTGAACTTAGACTGGCATATGGATAAACTATTCTCAGTCTGTCTAACTTGGAGACCCAAGAAGAACTTAAGTTCCCCCATACTACTCATCTCAAATTGTCCTTGCATTAGCTTTGCAAACTTTTTGCAAATACTACTTTCAGTAGACCCAAATATGATGTCATCTACATATATTTCGACTAGTATGATCTTGCCTCTGGATTCCCTAAGGAATAGAGTCTTGTCTATTTTTCCCCTTGTGAATTTATTCTCAATGAGGAAACTAGACAGAGTTTCATACCAAGCCCTAGGGGCTTGTTTTAACCCATACAAAGCCTTCCTAAGTCTATAAACATAATTAGGTTGAGTTGAATCAACAAAACCTGATGGCTGTTCCACATAGACTTCTTCTTTCAGATTACCATTCAGAAATGCTGACTTAACATCCATTTGGTATACTTTAAACCCTTGATAGGTTGCATAGGCCAAGAACATCCTTATTGCCTCCAGTCTGGCTACTGGAGCAAAGGTCTGATCAAAGTCAATACCTTATTCCTGCCTATATCCCTTAGCAACCAGTCTTGCTTTGTTCTAGATAATCACTCGATGTTCATCCATCTTGTTCCTAAAGATCCACTTGGTTCCAATTATGTTGTGGTATTTTGGTTTAGGAACAAGCTCCCAGACTTTGCATCTCTTGAACTGATTCAGCTCCTCTTGCATTGCCTCAATCCAATGAGGGTCTAGGATGGCTTCTTCAAATTTCTTTGGCTCAACTTGGGATAGAAAACTGGAGTAGAGTACTAAATTTAGATTTCTGCTCCTTGTTTGTACCCCTTGACTTAGATCACCAATTATTTGATTGGCTGGATGATCTCTTAGATGCTTAGTAGCTGGTGGCAGCCTCGCTTCATGTTGAACTCCTTCAGCTTCTTCAACTTGCTGCACCCCTTGATCTTCTTCTACATCAGGTGCATCTAGTACCCCCCCCCCCCCTGGACAGCAGCAACTATCATCTACATGCTGAATTGCAGTAGATCCTTCTTCAATAGTAAGCTTGTCCATCTTCTTAGTCACACCTGTGGAGCTGCAAATACTTCTAGACAATTCATGGTTAATGAGTCTAGCTTCATCAAATACTACATGTACTAATTCTTCTACAACTTGAGTAGTCAAGTTGTAGACCCTATAAGCCTTACTAGTGTTGTTGTACCCAACAAAGATCCCCTCTTGGGATTTGGCAGTAAACTTGGTTAAGTAAGACTTACCATTGTTAAGTATATAGCATTTACAACCAAAGATCCTGAAATAGGATAGGTTTGGTTTTCTGCCTTTCACAATCTCATAGGGGGTCTTGTTGTGACTTTTGGTGATAGTAGCCCTATTAATTACATGGCATGCAGTGTTTACTGCCTCAGCCCAGAAATATTCTGGGAGAGATGTGTCACTTAATAGGGCTCTACCAGCCTCTATCAAGGTTCTATTTTTCCTTTCAGCAATGCCATTTTGCTGAGGTGTTCTTGGTGAAGAAAATTCCTGAAATATCTCAAACTCTTCACATAGTTTTGTCATACTATCAGATTGGAATTCAGTACCATGGTCACTTCTTATTTTGACCACTGTACTGTCTAACTCATTCTGAATTTGTTTGACAAAACTATAGAAGATACTAGGTGTTTCAGATTTCTGTCTAAGGAAGAACACCCAGGAAAACCTTGAGTAGTCATCTACAACTACAAATGTGTAGACCTTCCTACCTAGGCTGTGAACTGGCATAGGACCAAAGAGATCCATATGCAAGAGGTATAAGCACCTCACAGCATCTTTGTTCTCAATGCTATTAAAGGTGGATCTAGTCTGCTTGCCCTTTTGACAAGCTGAGCAAATCTCATCTTTAATACATTTAACCTGAGGACCATTCCTCACTAACTCTTTGCTATAGAGTTTGCCAATTGTCTTGTAGTTAAGATGGGCTAGTCTCTTGTGATATTTGACACAATGAGAGACTTTCTCATCAGATACAAGACATACTGGAGAAACATTGTTCTCACACATAATGTCTAGACAATAGACATTTCTCTTTCTGTAACCAGTCAGAATGATCTCTTGATCATTTGATCTCCTGATATGGCAACCATCTTTGACAAATGAGATGTCATATCCTAAATCACTCAGCTGACTTATACTAATAAGATTATGTTTCAAACCTTTAACATAATCCACATGAGTAATTGTTATAAGGTTGCTAGAAATGTTACCAAAACCTTTGATGATTCCTTTTTCAGAACCACCAAAGGTGACTTTAGGACCATCCTTGATTGGTGTGTAGTCCTTTAGCAATCCCATAGTTCTAGTCATATGCCTGGAACATCCACTGTCCAAGTACCTTATTGGGGCATGGTCACTTGGACTCACCTGCAAAACAGATTAGTTAACCTTAGAACCCAAAGAATTCTTGGGTCCTTGGTGCTGGTTAGTTTGCCTCTTAACAAAGCTACCTGTAGCTTTTCTAGCAGGTAGATTGCTACTCACCTTGGCACTAGAATTGTGCCAACAGTACATGGCAAAGTGGCTTATCTTGCCACAACACCAGCACTCAAATCTGTTGTACCTTTGCTTAAGTACAACCCTAGCTGTTTTATCTACAGCTGGCTTGTTGAGTACTGGGGCTTTGCCCTTAGACTTGGACTTTACAGTCCTAGCAGGTTGCGTAAACCCTAATCCAGTTTTACCCTTTTGATGTACAAATTCATCTATCAAAGGTAAAACAGACTTTGGTTTAGAAAACCTTGCAACTATGTCTCTCTCTTTCTGAAGACTAATCTCCAAATTTCTGATTTGATCATTCTTGAATGTTATAGTCCCCATCTGAATAACAGTTATGTTCTTCAGTCTGGCTATTTCATTTAATTTTTGATCAATCAACTTATCAAAGTCTGTTGCAGCAACTTTAAGATTAGCAATCTCCTTAGCCTGACTCTTGGTCAAGGATTTGCTTTTCTTTAAAGCTTGCAACACTACTCTATATTCATCAATCAATTGATGAATATCTCCTTCAGATTCAGATTCACTCTCATCACTTGATGCTGATGAATCTGATTCTTAACTAGCACTAGAAATTGAACTTAAAGAAAAATTTTGTACCTGACTAGGTCCAGGCTGCTCCTGGATTTTGTCACCTTCAGATAAGGCCATCAGTCCCTCGCACTGATTGTCCTCATGCTCATATATAGAGTTCATTAACTAGATGAACTCCTCTTCCTCTTCTTCAGCAAACAGTCCAATGTAAGCTTCAGCTTCTGAATCTGATTCTGAAGAAGACATATCTGACAGACTTTTGTCCTTTTTAGCAACAAAGGACCTTTCCTTCTTGCCCTTGATTTGAGTCTTCTTCTTATCAGTAGACTCTCTCCTTTTCTCTGGACAGTCAGCAACAACATGTCCTTGTCTGTTGCAGCAATAGCATACAATTTTTGATAAAGTTGCTTTGCTTGACTTGGGCTTTCTCCTGTCTTTCTTTGATGACTTCTTGTTCTGATAATAGTCATCTTTTCTCTGTGAAGTGGATGTTTTAGACCTCCACTGTTTCTTCTTTAGAAACTTCTGAAAGTGTCTTGTGAAAGCTGCAAAGTCCTCATCCCTCTCACTGCTTTCAAAATTCCTGCCTTCTGATTCATCTGACTCAGTCTCAGGCACTTTTGGAGGTGGAGATGGAGACTTACTTTTATATTTCTTGGTGGCTTCTGTCTTGAATGCCACTGCTCTTTCTTTATGCTCAACTCTATTAGTCTTCTCCTCTTCTTTCCTTACCATTAGCTGCATTTCATAGGATAATAACTTTCTGAATAATGTTGGAGGAGGAATATCTGCTAACTTGGCCATTTCCCTTATGGCACAGATCTTGGTGTCCTAGTCCTTTGTTAGGGACCTCAAGAACTTATCATTCAGCTCATAATTGCTGAATTCTCTTCCATAGGACATCAACTCATTGACAATCCTATAGAATTTCTTGTAGCATTCTGTTATACTATCAGACCTGCCTTGTCTGAAGCTCTCATATTCTTGGTTTAACAAAGACTTCATGTCTTGTCTAACTTCTTCTAAACACTCCATGTACACTATCAGAGTATCACACATCTCCTTTGATGTTTTACAGTGTATCAAGTTCTGAAATGTAGCATCATCTATTGCACTTACTATAATATTCTGGGCCCTTTTGTCCATGGTGGCCAGAATAATCTCATCCTTTGTCATTTCAGAAAAGTCTTTTGGAGTTCTCTGATTTGCATCCAACACAGATACCTTCATTGGCACATATGACCCTTCTTTAACTGTGATATATATTCTAGGGTCAGAGGCTTCCATAAATAGCCTAACCCTTTCTTTCCAGATGCCAAAGATCTCCTTTCTGCAAATTGGCAACTTCATGGATCCAAGTTCTTTATGATTCTCTGTTGAACCCATTTTCTTGATTTTCTTGATTATGCTGAATCTGTCCTTGATTTCACTGAATCTGCCAACAGGATCTACTCAGGCAGTTATGTCCTTTTTGAGTAACTGCCCTCTAATACCACTTTAACGAAATTGTACCTAATCACCTAGAGGGGGGGTGAATAGGTGACTTAATATTTTTAAACTTTTAGGCAGATTATATCACAGATTTCACAGAACTATAAATAGCATACACAGCATTAATCACATACACAGAATACACACAGTTTTATAGTGGTTCCCCAAGGTTTGGGTACATCCACTTTCCCCCTTCGCCTATCTAGTAGTGTACTAGATTCGGCCAAACTCCTCCACTATTCCTCAGATCCTCAGATCTTACACTCAAAACCCCAAATGGTTCCTACAGCTCAGAGTGATCCCACTCCTACAACTCAGGATCAACAGCCCTACCACTTAGTCTTCTCCAAAGACCTACACTCAGCCAGAAGGCCTACACTTAGCCTATAACAGGCCTACACTCAGAGAAATAGATCTCCTACACTCAGGCACACAGGCCCTACCACTCAGCCTTTATAATTTCAGGCTTACAACTCAGATCCCTAAGGATCCTACAAGAAATTAAAAATACAAAGTGTATAACCTCAACTCAGAATAAGAGAGAAGAGTTGACAGGTTTCTTGATGAGTTCTTGAAAGAACTCTGCTGCGATCAACCACACTTGGCATTCTTCAAAGCTTCTTGAATGTAGAACACAATAGGGTTGATACTCACTGCAGCTGATCTCCAATCGCTGCTAACTTAAAAATCAGAACTAAGTCTGAAACTTTCTTCACAGCCTGGTTCCAACAGCTGTCTTCTTGGAAGGAGCTCTCTCTCTCCAACTACTTAGAGCTTCACTTGAATTGATTCTTCAATGAAGTGCTTGATCTTCTTCTCTGTTTGTTGTTAATCATCTTCTTCTGTTGACAGAATGAGCCTATATATATAGGCCTTCTTCATGGTGACCGCTGATCCGGTTTTTAACGACTTTCTGACAACTCTGACAGTTGCAGTAGACCGGCTGGAATGGCAGCTGTCATGTCATCCAGTCACTTCTTGAAATATTTGTAACTATCTGAAAATGTCGAGACAGTCAGTCTTTAAGTGTCGATACTTATAGTCTAAGTGTCGACACAAGTAGACTAAGTGTCGACACTAGCCTTCATGGTGTCGACATAACTCCTTGTGTTGTAGAAATTACTTCTCGACACTGCTTCTTCAACATGTGTCGACATTGATATTGTGTGTCAACACAACTCCTTGTTCTTCAGTACTTAGTTGATTTCTTGTAAGTGTCGACACAACTCCTTTGTGTCGACACATCTTCTTGTGTTGAACTTGTTCAGTGTCGACACATCTTCTTGGTGTCGACACATGCCTTTTGTGTTGATACTTGCTGAGTGTCGACACTTCTCCTTGTTTCGACACATTCTTCTTGTGTTGAGACTTTGGCTGAGTGTCGACACATCTCCTTTGTGTCAACACTTGTACTTAGAATTTGTTGAACTTTGCTGAGTGTCGACACAGCCTTCTAGTGTCGACACTTTCTTCATGTGTTGAGTCTTCTGCTGAATGTCGACACATTCTTTATCATGTCGACACTTGTACTTAGAATTTGTTGAACTTTGCTGAGTGTTGGCACAGCCATCTAGTGTCGACACTTTCTTCATGTGTTGAGTCTTCTGCTGAGTGTCGACACATTCTTTATTATGTCGACATTTATACTTAGAATTTGTTGAACTTTGCTGAGTGTCCACACAGCCTTCTAGTGTCGACACTTTCTGATGTCGACAAAGTTCCTCTGGGTGTCGACACTGCTTCTAAGTGTCGACTCTGCATCCCTGGTGTCAACACAATTACTCCAAGTGTCGACACTGCTTCTCTGGGTGTCGACACAAGTCTTCTTAAGTGTCGACACTTTTCTTCTGGGTGTCGACACATGGACTTAGAAACTTTTCAGCTGTCCCTGCAAATACTTAACCTGCACAAGTAAACTCAAAACACATCAAATACATTTTGCTGTATATCATTGAGTAGGGTGAGGCTTCTTCAAATCAGGTACATTTATTCCAATGTACCCAACAAGAAACAATGTTCTCATACATAATGTCTAGACAATAGACATTTCTCTTCCTATATCCTGTCAGAATGATCTTTTGATCACTTGACCTACTGATATGACAACCATCCTTGACAAATGAGATGTCATATCCTAAATCACTCAGCTGACTTATGCTAATGAGGTTATGTTTCAAACCCTTTACAAAATCCACTTGAGTAATTGTAATTAGGTTGCTAGAAATGTTACAAAAGCCTTTGATGATACCTTTTTCTGAACCACTAAATGTAACCTTAGGACCATCCTTGATTGGTGTATAGTCCTTCAGCAATCCCCTAGTTCCAGTCATGTTCCTGGAACATCCACTGTCCAAGTACCATATAGGGGCATGACCACTTGGACTCAACTGCAAAACAGATTACTTAACCTTAGAACCCAAATAATTCTTGGGTCCTTGGTGTAGGTTAGTTTGACTTTTAACAAAAATACCTGTAGATCTTCTAGCAGGCAGTTTGCTACTCTCCATGACACTTGAATTGTGTCAACAGTCTATGACAAAGTGGCTTATCTTGCCACAACACCAGCACTCAAACATGTTGTACCTTTGTTTGGATACAACTCTGGCTGTAGTAACTACAGCAGGCTTTTTGTTAAGTGCTGGGGCTTTGCCCTTAGACTTGGACCTAACTGTCCTGGCAGGTTTTGTAAACCCCAATCCAGTCTTACCCTTTTGAGGAATAAACTCATCTATCGAAGGTAAAACTGATTTTGGTTTAGAAAACTTGCTACAATATCTCTCTTCTTCTGAAGTCTAGCCTCCAGATTTCTAATTTGATCATTCTTGAATGTAATAGTACCCATCTGAATAACAGTAATGTTCTTCAGCCTGGCTATTTCATTTAGTTTCTGATCAAGCAACTTGTCAAAATATATTGCAGCCACTTTGAGACTAGCAATCTCCTTAGCCTGAGTTTTGGCCAAGAGTTTGCTTTTCTTCAAAGCCTGCAACAATACTCTATATTCATCAATCAACTGATGAATGTCTCCTTCAGATTCAGATCCGCACACATCACTTGATGCTGATGTATCTGATTCTGATCCAGCACTCAAACTTGAACTAGAAGAAGAAATTTGTACCTTACATGGTCCAGGCTGATCCTGGATTTTATCTCCTTCTAATAAGGCCATCAGTCCTTTGCACTGAATGTCCTCATGCTCATAAATTGAGTTCATTAGCTGCATGAACTCATTTTCTTCTTCTTCAGCAAACAAGCCAATATAGGCTTCAGCTTCTGAATCTGTTTCTGAAGATGACATATCAGTCAGACTTTTATCCCTCTTAGCAACAAAGGATCTTTCCTTCTTGCCCTTAAATTGAGTCTTCTTCTTGTCAGTGGACTCTTTCCTCTTTTCTGGACAATCAGCTACTACATGTCCTTGTCTATTTCAACAATAGCATACAATTTTTGAGGATGTAGTTTTACTAGACTTGGACTTTCTCCTGTCATTTCTTGATGACTTCCTTTTATGTTAGTAGTCATCTTTTGGCTGTGAAGTGGATGGCTTGGACCTCCACTGCTTCTTCTTAAGAAACTTCTGAAAATGCCTAGTAAATGCAGCAAAGTCTTCATCACTTTCACTGCTTTCTGACTTCTTGCTATCTGAAGTATCTGTCTCAGCCTCAGCAACTTTTTGAGGTGGAGATGGAGACTTGCTTTTATATTTCCTAGTGGCTTCAGTCTTGAAGGCCACAGCTCTTTCTTTGTGCTCCACTCTTGTAGTCTTTTCTTCCTCCTTTCTAACCATTAACTGCATCTCATAAGATAACAGTTTTCCAAACAAAGTTGGAGGAGGAATGTCTGCTAATTTGGTCATTTCACTTATGACACAAATCTTGGTGTCTCAGTCATTTGTCAGGGATCTCAAGAACTTATCATTCAATTCATAATTGCTGAACTATCTTCCATAGGACATTAATTCATTGACTATCCTATAGAATTTCTTATAGCATTCAGTTATGCTATCAGACCTTCCTTGTCTGAAGCTTTCATACTCTTGATTTAATAAAGACTTTCTGTCTTGTCTTACCTCTTCTGATCCCTCCATATAAACTATCAGTGAGTCCCACATTTCTTTTGATGTTTTACAATGAATCAGATTCTGAAATGTGGCATCATCAATTGCACTTACAATAATATTCTGGGCCCTCTTGTCCATAGTGGCCAGAATTATTTCATCCTTGGTCATTTCTGAATAGTCTTTGGGAGTTCTCCGATTGGCATCTAGAACAGATACTTTCATTGGCACATATGACCCTTCTTTGACTGTAATGTAAATTCTTGGGTCAGAGGCTTCCATAAAAAGACTAACACTCTCTTTCCATATGCCAAAAATTTCTTTTCTGCAGATTGGCAATTTCATGGATCCTAGCTCTTTGTGATTCTCAGTTGAACCCATTTTCTTGATTCTTCATTATGCTGATTCTGCCTACAGGATCTTTACTCAGACTGTTATGTCCTTTTTTGAGGAACCTGGCTCTGATACCACTTGAAAGAACTAGTGCCTAAACACCTAGAGGGGGGGGGTGAATAGGTGCACTTAATCTTTTTAACTTTAAAGGCAGAAACACTGAATTATTAGACTTGTTTATGCAATTCTCTACAGCAATTCAGCACATATAACACAGTAATCACAGAATAAATCACACACAGAGTACACACACCTTTTATAGTGGTTCCCCAAGATCTGGGTACATCCACTTTCCCCCTTCTCCTATCTAGTAGTGTACTAGATTAGGCCTAACTTCTCCACTACTTCTCAGATCCACAGATCTTACAGCTCAGAACCCAAACAGGTTCCTACAACTCAGAGTGATCTCACTCTTACCACTCAGGCACAAAGCCCTACCACTCAGTCTTCACCAAGACCTACACTCAGCCTTCAACAAGGCCTACACTCAGCCTTCAACAAGGCCTACACTCAGAGAAATGTATCTCCTACACTCAGGCACACAAGCCCTACCACTCAGCCTTTTAAATATAGGCTTACAACTCAGATCCCTTAGGATCCTACAGAAAATAAAGAGTACAAAGATTAATAACCACAACTCTGATTGAGATAGATGAGTTGACTGGCTTCTTGATCAGTTCTTCAAAGAACTTTGCACCTCCCTTGGCTTTCTTCAAAACTTCTTGAATTAGAACACAGTAGGGTTGTATCTCTATGCAGATGATCTTCAATCAACTGCTGACTTGAGAATCAGATCTCAATCTGAAACTTACTTATCAGCCTGGTTCAATAGCTGTCTTCTTAGAAGGAGCTCTCTCTCTCCAACTTCTTAGATCTTCACTTGAAGGTCTTCTTCTTGTTGTGTTGTTTTTCACTTGAATGATTGCTTTCTCTAATCCCCTTCTGTTGAAGGAATAAGCCTTTATATAAGCTTTCTTCATGGTGACCGGCTGATCCGGTTTCTAACAACCTTCTGACAGCTCTGACAGTAGCAGTTGATCGGTTGAAATGACAGCTGTCAAGTCATCCAGTCACTTCTTGAAATCTCTGTCACTGTCTGAAAATATCGAGACATATAGTCTTTATGTGTTGACACAAATCGACCAAGTGTCGACACAAGTAGACTAAGTGTCGACACTAGCCTTCATGGTGTCGACATAACTCCTTGTGTTGTAGAAACTGCTTCTCGACACTGCTTCTTCAGAATGTGTCGACACTGATCCTGTGTGCCGACACAAGTCCTTCTTCTTCAATACTTAGTTGATTTCTGCTAAGTGTCGACATAACTCCTTTGTGTCGACACATCTTCTTGTGTTGAAACTTGCTAAGTGTCAAAACATCTTCTTTGTGTCGACACATGCCTTCTGTATTGAAACTTTTGCTGAGTGTTGACACATCTCCTTTGTGTCGACACATTCTTCATGTGTTAAGACTTTGCTGAGTGTCGACACATCTCCTTTGTGTCGACACTTATACTTAAACTTTGTTGAAGTTTGCTGAGTGTCGACACAGCCTCCTAGTGTCGACACTTTTGCTGTCGACAAAGTTTCTCTGAGTGTCGACACTGCTTCTAAGTGTCGACACAGATTATGTAGACAATTCTTCATTGTGTGTCGACACTGCCTGTATGTGTCGACACTTTACTTCTGGTGTCAACTCTGCCTTCCTAGTGTCGACACAATTACTCCAAGTGTCGACACTGCTTCTCTAGGTGTCGACACAAGCCTTCTTAAGTGTCGACACTTTTCTTCTAGGTGTCGACACATGGACTTAGAGACTTTTCCTGCAAACCTGCAGTTACTTAACCTGCACAAAGAAACTCAAAGCACATCAAATACACCTTGATATAAATCATTGAGTAGGGTGAGGCTTCTTCAAATCAGGTACATATATTCCAATGTACCCAACAGAAGGTATTTTTGTAGGCTAAAGTAGTCATAGTAAGGCTTATATGATTTTTAATAAGAAAAATCTAGTAGTAGAAGAATCTATAAACATTGTATTTGATGAGACGAGCATTTTACAAAGTAGCACTTCTAGTGTTTTTGCTGAAGATGTGGTTTCAAGGCTGAAAGAGTTAAGCTTGGATGAGACGAGCACTTCTAGTTGAAGAAAGTGCTCAAAATTTTATCAAGATTACTTCTCCAACTTCAATTGGAGAGGGAGATCACTAAGGTGAAGAAGTTATCCAAGTTGAAGAAGAAACTCCACAAATAGTAGAAGCTCCCGATGCAAGGACCTAGAGCTCCGACACTTGAGGGATCACCCGGTTGATCAAATCATAGGAGATCCCCATGATGGTGTAAGAACTCAAAGAGGTACTACTAATGAAAAAATGCATTTGAGTTTTCTCTCGCAGGTTAAACCAAAGAAATTTGAAGAAGCAAATAAAGACGCATCTTGGATAGTTGCAATGGAAGAAGAACTCAATCAGTTCAAGCACTGCCAAGTCTGGAATCTTGTACCCAAATCCAAAGGCAAAAATGTAATTGGAACAAAGTGGGTCTACATGAACAAGTTGGATGAAGATGGAACCATCATCAAAAACAAAGCCAGACTTATAGCTAAGGGATATAGATAAGAAGAAGGAATCGATTTCGATTAGACCTATCTCCAGTGTCAAGACTCGTAGCCATCAGGTTGTTCCTCGCATATGCTGCTCTCATGGGCTTCATTATCTATCCAATGGACGTGATGTCAGCCTTCCTCAATGGTAAAATAAAGGAAGAAGTGTGTGTGAAACAATCATCAGGTTTTGTTGATCCTAATCATCCTGATTATGTTTATTTATTATTTAAAGCTTTATATGGTTTAAAACAAGCTCCACGAGCTTGGTATAAAATACTGTCTAACTTTCTTCTTGAGAACAAGTTCACAAGAGGAAAGATAGATAAGACATTATTTCTTAGGGAAGTAAAAAGTAAGATTTTGCTAGTGCAAATCTATGTCGACGATATTATCTTTGGCTCTACAGATGATAACCTTTGCAAGAAGTTTTCCAAACTTATTCAAAGGAAGTTTGAAATGAGCAGTATGGGTGAGCTGAAGTATTTATTAGGACTTCAGGTGAAGCAATTGTTAGCATAATCCAATAGTATAGTGTAAACAACAGAACAACACAGGCGTAGGCACTCACGACCACACACCTCGTACTCTCAGGGCACATTCTCGGTGATCACGGTCTAAGTCCGCCGACTCACCACCACCCCTTGGATGGTAATATCTCGTGAGCATTTGGTCTTTCTGGCCACTGTCTAAGACCCTCTATCTATGCCAACGGTAAGTGCCAAGTAACATTAGGTCTCTTTAACCGAACGACATAGAGTGGGTACGGTTCCATCTGACCCGTTGCTCACACCGCAATGTTAATTTAAAGAATACGCGCGGGTCAAACTTTCCCGAGTCCCAAATCGTTTACATACATCACATAATCCTGTTATTGTCACAACCCGCATTTCCTCAACGAGTGCCTCGTATCAGAGTAAGAGGAACTACGGGTTATGATGCCACGTCGTGCAGGGGATAACTGCACACGCTCAGGCAATTCTCGACGCTGATTTTATGAGTTGAAATTCCACAGTTACATGCAAGGAAACCTTTGGATTTAATGGCCGTATCCCTCGGCCTTAGGTATCAAAACTGTATTTGTACGCGGCGGAAATACTGTGTTTATTTATGATGAGTTCCTATATGCAGTCTATAGTGATACTACTATAAGAAATCCTCTTTGTTTACGTCATTTGGAAAATACGTCTTAGTTGATCAAGACATGTATGCATGATATACAATAATAGGTTTTGTTAGCTTCAAAATATCTAATGCAACCTACCATAAATTCTTTCCAAGAGCAAGTAGACATCATTCCATCTCAATGAGTCACATTAGCAGTCTAGTAGTCATATATCACAAGTAAAGAAAACCACCAATGGGCGCCAACAAGCTGACACGAACCCATTGGGGCACATGTATGTCTGTACCACAAAGAAAAAAACTACCTCGCTCAGTAAGCTCGGCTAGCTCCCAAGAAACTCTCTCCACGCCTTAGCCGCTCAACCGGCTACAACATGCACCTGAGGCATTCAAGAAAGAACACCTCAGCAATTATCAAAGCTACACAAAAGAGAGCATGAATTTCATAATCGATAAAGAAGGGGCTTACCGACCCCGTCGCAATGTTTCAGAGAAGTAAAAAGAGTGCATAAAACAAGTGCGTACAAGTAGTAAACAATGTCATTCCAAAGTGCCAACCGCACCAAGTGCGTACAAGTTTCATTAAGTCCTGCTAACCCGCAGGAGCAAAAAGGCCATACACATGCCCAATTCATCATCGTTAGAACAAGAAACCACCAAACTAGTGAAACATAAGCAGCGGTTAAGTTCAATTCCGCAAGAGTCTTTCGGTGGCGGCCCTAACGTGGAACGCAGCAAACAAAACCAGCCCAAATCGGGGCCAAAGTGGTCTCTCTAACCACAAAAATCAAAACCCGGTGGCCACAGGCTGAAACCACACCACCCCTTGCAGAATTCTTACACAAACGCTCCTGCCATGGTTCACAATTCGCCTCGCAAAACGCCCCATAACCCAAGGTAACACGTTCCTTTCATCATCCTCACGTATAACGACAAGTTGATAGAAATTTAATTAAACTATGAGTCACATGAATTATATGATGAGGAACAAGAACAAATCACATGAATAGGCAAGAAAACTAAGCAACATGAGTCACATGAACAAGATAAACGATATGAAGTAATCTAACATGGACTTGATAACTAACAAAACTAAACATGGAAGATCAAAGGCATTCAGCATAGGGAAATTTGATCAGAAGCAAGAGAATTGCTACTTACATAAAATAAGCATAATTTGAATCAAGAAGAACAAATTAGGCAATTAAATCAAGAAGAACAAAATAAGCATAGGGAAATTGAAAGAGCAATTAAGCAAAGAACAAGAAATCAAGATTGGTAAGGGTGAAGAACATGGCTTGCCTGAACCGAGATGATGCCGCGACGGCTGCTCCTCTCTTTCCTTGCCTTGCTTTAGCTCTTGCTCCCTTGGGTTCCTTGTTTAGAAGGAAGAAGAAGATGAAGAGAAGGTGAAATGAGAAGAACAATTCTCTGTTTCGGCCTTATTTCCTCCAGAACAGAGCTGAACCGTTAGATGCAGAATCAAGGAAATGAACGGCACAAAAAATTGGAAAAACTCGATTTTCGGGCCGGTCACGCCCTGTGTCACGCCCGTGACACAGGGCGTGTACCTTAAGCGGTGCAGAAAGTCGGCAAATCCAAGTTTATCCACACGGTACACGGCCGGGTACACGCCCGTGACGGGTCGGTCACGCCCGTGACCTAGGGCGTGTAGCCTGTGTCTCGACACCTCGTCGACACAAAGTGTCGACACTTGACACCGCTTGACACGCCCTGTGACACGCCCGTGTCACAGGACGTGTCCCCTCTCTCGACACGCGACACTCGATACTCGACACTCGACACGCGACACGCGACACGCGACACTCAACAAGCAGAACACACCCTGTGACACGCCCGTGTCACAGGCCGTGTATCCTCTCTCGACACCCGACACTCGACACTCGACAAAGCGGGACACGGCCCGTGACACGCCCGTGTCACGGGGCGTGTACCCCATTCGTCGAGCTCAACTCGACGCAAGAAAAATTCGTCGAGTCAAGGAGGTCACGCCCAGGTCACGGCCTGGGTCACGCCCGTGTCAGGGGGCGTGTCTCGCACAAAAACGACCATTTTTCCCTGTTTTAAAAAATGTTTCTGTGTCGTCCTAGACCATTTTTGCCTTAAGAACTTTTGACCCTTTTTTGTGTTTCCTGTACCAGCAACTCACTTTCAGCAACATTTCCCGGGCGCGAAAAAGTGCAAACATTCCCTAAGAGGCGTCACCGAGTCCCCAATTTGGACTCCGGTTTGCTGGGGAATCGTGCAACTCGGCTACCACAATAGCCACTCGCAAGCGCACGGGAAAAACCATGCTCGAACAACGGTCAAAGCCAACGTAACGCCCATCATGCGTACGCAATCTTTTCGGGATTCCCGCTTTACCTCTCGTTTTTGGCGAAGTCTACAAGAGGGTTTGGGGACAGATTTGCGATATTCCACGGCTTATCATCCTCAGACGAATGGCCAAATAGAACGAGCAAAGCAAATTGTGGACGATATGATTCGATGCTACATTCTTGAGTATGGCGGAGCATGGGATGAACGTTTACGGCTTATGGAATTCGCGTATAATAACAGCTATCAAGAAAGCTTGCATTGCGACTTGAGACAACTTGAGACAACCAAAACTCGCATTTGCTTAGCTTGGCAAATAACTTTTGGTCTCGCAAAGTGGCCAATACCAATCGCAGATGCTGTTCATGCTCCCCAGCACTGCGGGAGTAGACAAGAACGTCATCAATGAAAACCACCACAAACTTAACCAAGTAGTCCTTGAACACCCTGTTCATCAGATCCATGAAAGCTGATGGTGCATTGGTCAACCCAAACGACATCACCAGAAATTCAAAATGGCCATGCCTTGATCGAAATGCAGTCCGCGG
This sequence comes from Platanthera guangdongensis, assembly GCA_039583875.1. Classification (NCBI taxonomy): domain Eukaryota; kingdom Viridiplantae; phylum Streptophyta; class Magnoliopsida; order Asparagales; family Orchidaceae; genus Platanthera; species Platanthera guangdongensis. The sequence continues at coordinate 95,278,824 of CM077149.1, forward strand.
AATATCAGATTCCCGGACCTTGAGCTGATGATAGCCCGAGCGGAGATCAATCTTCGAAAATACGGAACTGCCACGCAGTTGATCAAACAAATCATCGATTCTTGGCAGTGGGTACTTGTTTTTAATGGTCACCTTGTTCAATTCCCGGTAATCGATGCAAAGCCGCATCGACCGATCTTTTTTCTTCACAAATAACACCGGTGCACCCCAAGGTGATGAACTCGGCCTTATAAACCCTTTTGCCAACAAGTCATCCAGCTGTGTACGCAACTCTGCTAGCTCACGCGGGGCCATCCTGTACGGCGCTTTCGCAATAGGTCGCGTACCCGGTTCCAAATCAATAACAAACTCGACATCACGATCAGGTGGAAGACCAGGAAGGTCAGTAGGAAAAACATCTGAAAATTCACGTACAACAGGAATCTACTCCAAACGCGGCAAAACAGCACTCGTCTCCACAGCGGAGACAAGACAAGCAAAACAGTCGGAAACAAACAACGTCCGAACACATACCGCCGAAATCCCTGGAGAATCCTGGCAAGAATCACCATACACACTTCCTGGCTGACCATCGTCTTTGATAAAATCCAAGCGCTTTCCTCTGCACTGGGTGACGGCGTCATAGCGGGATAACCAGTCCATGCCCAGAATGACGTCAAAATCTTCCAAATCGATCACCTTGCAATCAACCCTTGCTATGAAATCCCCCAACAAAATGGGACAATCAAGAAGACCCCAGTCGGCCACCACAGAAGCACCGGAAGGAAATTTCACCACAAACGCATTCCCCACTCGATCTGGTGTCACATGATACCGATCCAAAAAGGTTCGCGCCACAAATGAATGGGTCGCGCCAGAATCAAAGAGAACATGCGCCCAACGGTTCTTTACCTTAAAATGTCCTATAAGGGTATATATGCTAAGAACTACACGTAAAAGACATACACAAAACGTGAACCAGAGGAATGAATCGAACCTGAGATAACCTGCGGTGACGTCTGCGCTTCCTCTGAAGAGACCACATTCAACTTCCCTTTGCCTTTGTCCAAACACGGAGGAGGAGGCAAAGCCTTGAGTGGTGCGGGTTGCAGAACAGGTTGGATCTACGGGCACCTTGGCGAAGATGTCCTTGTCTGCCACACTGGAAGCACACCTTGTCTTTGGCCCAGCAGCGGCCCACATCATGACATATTCTCCCACAAAATGTACAATCCAAGTCTCTGGTTGGCGCACCCTGAATGGCGTGCACCTGCTCCTTCTTTTGCATCCCCAACCGCTTGAAACATTTCTCAAACGGGTGACCGGCTCGGCCATAGAAGCTACATATTTCCTTCTTCTTCTTTACGTCTGACTCGTGGGACATTTTCTCTCCCACCAGCTGTCTCTTGCCCTGCCTCATCTGCTGCCCTCTTTGTTTGGCATTTTCGATGGCTTCAACCTTTAACGCAGCCTCAACCGCAGTGGTGTAACATTTCTTTGAACGCTTCCCACGAACAGCCCGCCCCTAGGCCTTCCTTTTCGCGCAACCACCAACCTTTCGCCAACCCTTTGAGTTGATAGGCGGCAAGCATCACCTTCTAGTCCTCGGTAATGCCAGAATACACAAACATCTCTTCCAATGTGATTACCCAATCATCCAAGATCACAAAGTCTGCTTTTCCATCATAAGTCGGTGGTCCAAGTCGCTGAAACTGCGAGATGAAAGTCATCGCAGGAGGAACCACAACTGGGGGTGTCACTGCCACTGAAGGAGTCGAACTAGTGGGGCCTCTAACCGTCTCATGCCCTCTTGGTGCCAGCCCAGACATCAATGATGACATAGCTTGGAGCTGGGACTGCACTTCTTGCACCTACCTCGTCAAAGCCTCATTACTTTGGCGTAAACTATCCATCAGGGCATTATTCTGCGCGCCCGAAGACTCGCCCTCGGATTGGGGAGTTTGCCTTGTCACTGGCCGCTTCGACATCCTATTAACACGTTCACTCTTGTCAAGCTCAAACCTAACAAAACACCCAACGGCTATGTACAGACCATACATATAGAAATATGAACATCAACTGCTAACTTGCTCTGGGAGTTTGAGAATGATGGTATGCCTAAAGATGACTCAACGTCATCCCACTAACTTGTGCCTAACCGATAAATGCATGACTTTATTTGACCCAAAACCATGAGTGTACAGGTGTCATCATGTAAATCTTAGCTTGGCACGTTGTGCTCATGCAATGTTATGTTATGCGTGCTGTGCGATGCAATCTCGAAAGGCCTTAATGCATGCCATGAGCGGTCGTACGCATCACAATGCTATGCATCCCATACTACATAGCATTGCATGCAACGAAGAAAAGAAAACGTGCTAGTCGCATCCATGTGGTAAGGTTATGCATCCCATACTACATAACCCGCACATGTTGCCCCAATGGTGGATCCATATACAACCACATATTATGCATCCCATACTACATAATATGCCCCGTATACTTCTCTTCATGCCATGAATGTAGTGTACGTACTTCGGCCAAGACATACTGATGACACCTCGGTGTGTGTATGCGATGATGCTTGCAATCACAAAAACAAAGAGAAAGTTTGCCCGACCAAATGTCAAGCAAACCTCCCTCTGATACCAACTGTCACAACCCGCATTTCCTCAACGAGTGCCTCGTATCAGAGTAAGAGGAACTACGGGTTATGATGCCACGTCGTGCAGGGGATAACTGCACACGCTCAGGCAATTCTCGACGCTGATTTTATGAGTTGAAATTCCACAGTTACATGCAAGGAAACCTTTGTATTTAATGGCCGTATCCCTCGGCCTTAGGTATCAAAATTGTATTTGTACGCGGCGGAAATACTGTGTTTATTTATGATGAGTTCCTATATGCAGTCTATAGTGATACTACTATAAGAAATCCTCTTTGTTTACGTCATTTGGAAAATACGTCTTAGTTGATCAAGACATGTATGCATGATATACAATAATAGGTTTTGTTAGCTTCAAAATATCTAATGCAACCTACCATAAATTCTTCCCAAGAGCAAGTAGACATCATTCCATCTCAATGAGTCACATTAGCAGTCTAGTAGTCATATATCACAAGTAAAGAAAACCACCAATGGGCGCCAACAAGCTGACACGAACCCATTGGGGCACATGTATGTCTGTACCACAAAGAAAAAAACTACCTCGCTCAGTAAGCTCGGCTAGCTCCCAAGAAACTCTCTCCACGCCTTAGCCGCTCAACCGGCTACAACCTGCACCTGAGGCATTCAAGAAAGAACACCTCAGCAATTATCAAAGCTACACAAAAGAGAGCATGAATTTCATAATCGATAAAGAAGGGGCTTACCGACCCCGTCACAATGTTTCAGAGAAGTAAAAAGAGTGCATAAAATAAGTGTGTACAAGTAGTAAACAATGTCATTCCAAAGTGCCAACCGCACCAAGTGCGTACAAGTTTCATTAAGTCATGCTAACCCGCAGGAGCAAAAAGGCCATACACATGCCCAATTCATCATCGTTAGAACAAGAAACCACCATACTAGTGAAACAAAAGCAGCGGTTAAGTTCAATTCCGCAAGAGTCTTTCGGTGGCGGCCCTAACGTGGAACGTACCAAACAAAACCAGCCCAAATCGGGGCCAAAGTGGTCTCTCTAACCACAAAAATCAAAACCCGGTGGCCACAGGCTGAAACCACACCACCCCTTGCAGAATTCTCACACAAACGCTCCTGCCATGGTTCACAATTCGCCTCGCAAAATGCCCCATAACCCAAGTTAACACGTTCTTTTCATCGTCCTCACGTATAACGACAAGTTGATAGAAATTTAATTAAACTATGAGTCACATGAATTATATGATGAGCAACAAGAACAAATCACATGATTAGGCAAGAAAACTAAGCAACATGAGTCATGTTGGGTATTGTATCCACAATGTACCTGATTTGAAGAAGCCCCTGGACAAGGTAAGGTCAATAGACAATGTATTTGATAAAATCTTTCAAGTTGTACTTGCAGTTATTCCACGCTAAGTGCACACCAATGTCAGGGTGCAGTAGGTCAATATACACGGGTCTGCACGACGTAATCCCTCGTTGAGCAGATCAGTGTGTTGGCCTACGTGTACTCTCTCTATTGGAGTGCACCTACTTTCAAGTACAGGGCTGTGATCTTGTAGGAGAAGACAAGGAGCAAGGATGGGTCAAGGAGCACATCATGGGTGGAAAGACGAAAATTCGTCTAAGTGTAAATCGGCGAGAATCGCCAAGTGATTCTCGCCGATTCGCCGAGAATCACTAGTGATTCTCGCCGAATCGCCGAGAATCAGTGGCTAATTCCCGCCGACTCGATCCAACTACACTTCAAAGCAAGCAACTCTGATTCTAAGTAAGAATCGGCGAGAATCACCAAGTGATTCTCGCCGATTCGGCGAGAATCATTGGCTGATTCTCGCCGTCTCGACCCGGGCTGAATCAGTGCGTGCAACCAAGTCAAATTCGACGAGAATCATCTTTGATTCTCGCCGAATCGTCGAGAATCACCTTTGATTCTCGACGACTCGACGAGATTCGCTTTTGATTCTCACCGATTTTGACTTGGCAATTTTTCTGGAAATTCCTGAACCGGATTCTGCCGCTGTCGAGGTTCTGGACCGGGATTTGGGGATTCTCCTTGTGGGTCCCTCAACGGTCATATTGAGTTGTCTACAGTATAAATACGGGATTATTTTTGAACAGCAAGACAACGGAAGAAAATACACAGAAAGAAGCCGAGCACGGACGAACCCTAAATTCGCGAGTTCCGCTCCGCCCCCGCCATCGTCAGCTACAAGACAAACTGGAGAACCATTGTTCTCAACCATAATGTCTAGGCAGTAGACATTCCTCTTCCTATAACCTGTCAAAATGATCTCTTGATCACTTGACCTCTTGATATGACAATCATTTTTAACAAATGAGATGTCATACCCTACATCACTTAATTGACCTATACTTATTAGGTTGTGTTTCAACCCTTTAACATAAGCCACTTGAGTAATGGTAACTAAGTTTGTAGAAATGATACCAAATCCTTTGATGATTCCTTTTTCAGAACCACCAAAGGTTACTTTTGGACCATCTTTTACTGGAATGTAGTCCTTTAGTAATCCTTTAGTTCCAGTCATATGTCTGGAACATCCACTGTCCAAGTACCATGTTGGGGTATGGCCACTTGGACTCACCTGCAAAACAGATTAATGAACCTTAGAACCCAAAGAATTCTTGGGTCCTTGGTACTTGTTAGTCTGCAATCTGACAAAGCTGCCCACTGGCTTTCCAACAGGTAGTTTGGTACTCACTTTGGCACTAACATTGTGCCAACAGTCCACTGCAAAGTGGCCAATCTTGCCACAGCACCAGTATTCAAACTTATTGTACCTTTGCTTAGGTACAGCCTTGGCTGTCTTGTCTACAGCAGGCTTGTTGAATGTTGGGGCTTTGCCCTTGGACTTAGACTTGGACTGCTCAGTCCCTGCAGGTCTAATAAAGCCCAGTCCAGCCTTGCCTTTATGATGAACAAATTCATCAATTAAAGGTAGCACTGACTTAGGTTTAGAAAACCTAACAATAATCTCTCTCTCTTTCTGAAGATTGATCTCCAGACTCTTGATTTGATCATTTTTAAATGATATAGTACCCATTTGAATCAATGTTATGTGCTTCAACCTGGCTATCTCATTCAGTTTTTGATCAAAAGACTTCTCAAAATCTGTTGCTGCAGCTTTAAGAATAGCAATTTCCTTTGCCTGACTTTTGGCTAGGGTCTTGCTTTTCTTGTAAGCCTGCAACAGCACCTTATATTCATCTATAAGCTGATAAATATCATCCTCAGACTCAGATACATTCTCATCACTTGAAGAAGAAGAATCTGAATATGAACTAGAACAAGAAACTGAACTTGAACTTGAACCTTGTACCTTACTGGGTCCTGGCTGCTCCAGGATTTTGGCACTTTCTGTCAAAGCCATTAGCCCTTGGCATTGACTGTCTTCTTGTTCATAAATAGACTCCATTAACTGTATGAATTCTTCCTCTTCTTCTTCAGCAAACAGCCCTATGTAGGCTTCAGCCTCAGACTCAGTTTCTGAAGAAGAGATATCTGATAGAGTCTTCTCCTTCTTGGCAACAAAAGACTTCTCTTTCTTGCCTTTGAAGTGAGCCTTTTTCCTGTCACCAGATTCCTTTCTCTTCTTTGGACAATCTGCAATAACATGGCTCTGTCTATTGCAGCAATAGCACACTATCTTAGATCCAGTTGCCTTGCTTGACTTTGTCCTCTTCCTGTCTTTCTTTGAAGGCTTATTCTCCTGATAAAAGACTTCCTTTCCCTTTGAAGTAGAAGGTCTTGACCTCCATTGTTTCTTCTTCAAGAATTTTTGAAAGTGTCTAGTGAAGGCAGCAAAGTCTTCATCACTTTCACTACTCTCAGTCTTTGTGCTGACAGAATCATCAGACTCTGATTCAACTACCTCTGGAGGTGGAGTTGATGACTTATTCCTGCACTTTCTAGGAACTTCTGTCTTGAAAGCAACAGTTCTTTCCTTGTGCTCAGTCCTTGTTGATTTCTCCTCCTCCTTCCTCACTGTCAATTGCATTTCATATGACAACAACTTGCCAAACAGTGTAGGAGGAGGAATTTCCCCCAACTTAGCCATTTCTCTAATGGCACAGATCTTTGTGTCCCAATCTTTGGTTAGGAACCTTAATAACTTATCATTTAGTTCATAGTTACTGAACTCTCTTCCATAAGACATGAGTTCATTAACTATTCTGTAGAACTTCTTGTAGCACTCAGTTATGCTATCACCTTTACCTTGTCTAAAAGTCTCATACTCCTGATTTAGCAAGGATTTTCTATCTTGTCTTACTTTTTCAGATCCTTCCATATACACTATAAGAGTGTCCCACATCTCCTTGGCTGTCTTACAGTGTATAAGATTCTGAAATGTTGCATCATCTATGGCACTCACTATAATGTTTTGTGCCCTCTTGTCCATTGTGGCTAGGACAATCTCATCCTTAGTCATCTCAGAGAAATCCTTTGGAGTTCTCTGATTTGCATCTAAAACTGAAATTTTCATGGGCACATAAGGCCCTTCCTTTACTGTGATGTAGATTCTAGGGTCTGAGGCCTCCATAAACAGCCTTACCCTTTCCTTCCAGATCCCAAAGATCTCTTTCTTGCATATGGGTAATTTCATGGAACCCAATTCCTTGTGATTCTCAGAGGAACCCATATTTCTTGATTTTCTTGAATTTCTTGAATCCGTGTTTTGCCTTATACTGAATCTGCCAAACAGAATCTCCTCATACTGTTAGTCCTTTTTGAGCAACCTCCCTCTGATACCACTTGAAAGATATGGTACCTAAACACCTAGAGGGGGTGAATAGGTGACCTAATCCTTTTTAAACTTTAATGGCAGCCAACAGTTTATAACACAGATTTCTAACTATTCTATCACAGCAAACATACAACATACACAGCAGCAATTACAGCACAGCACAGTATACACAGTGGTTTATAGTGGTTCCCCAAGATATGGGTACATCCACTTTCCCCCTTCGCCTATCTAATAGTGTACTAGATTCGGCCAAACTCCTCCACTGTCTTAGAACCCAAAATGGTTCCTACACCTCAGGCCCAAGGCCTTACAACTCAGCTTTATCCCAAAGCCTACACTCAGCCAATCAAGGCCTACACTCAGCCAACCAAGGCCTACACTCAGCCAACCAAGGCCTACACTCAGAGATCTCAATCTCCTACACTCAGGCTCTCAAGCCCTACCCTCATCCTTTATAATTATAGGCTTACAATTCTCTCAGATCCAAAGGATCCTACAAGTTAAAATTATATTACAGATGTTAACTCTACAACTCAGAAATAAAAGAGGGGAGTTGAGAGTTTCTTGATGAGTTCTTGGAAGAACTCAGCTGGATTCAATCTGACTTAGCTTTCTTCAAAGCTTCTTGAGTAGAACTGAATAAGATTGAATCCTCCTGCAGTTGTTCCTTGACCTCTGCCACTTAAGATCCAGAATGTATCTGAATCCTTCTTCACAACCTAGTTCCAGAGGCTGATTTCTTGTATGGAGCCCTCTCTCTCCAACTTCTTAGATCTGCACTTGGACTGCAAGATCTTCTTGTGTTGATACTCTTGGTACCACTTTGATAACTTGTTCTTCAACAATGTGATCAATCTGAACCACACTTGAACTGTTGTTTCTGTAAACTGTAGGTGCCTATTTATAGGCCTTCTTCATGGTAACCGGCTGGTCCGGTCCATAACTGACTTCTGATATCTCTGACAGGTGTTGTAGACCGGCTGGAACGGCAGCTGTCAAGTCATCCAGTCATTTCTTGAAAATCTCTAACTGTCTGAAAGTGTCGAGACTTTCTGTCTTTAAGTGTCGACACTTATAGTCCAAGTGTCGACACATGTTGTGTAAGTGTCGACACAAGTCTACAAGGTGTCGACACAACTCCTTGTATGTCTCGACATAGATTCTTCTTCAGGTGTCGACACTGAAATTGAGTGTCGACACAAGTACTTGATCTTCTAGCTTTTGCTGAATTCTTCTAAGTGTCGACACATCACCTTTGTGTCGACACAACTTCTTGTGTTGAATCTGTCAAGTGTCGACACTACTTCTTGGTGTCGACACATAGTCTTCTATGTTGATACTTGCTGAGTGTCAACACAGCTCCTTGTGTCGACACACCTTCTTCTTGTTGAGACTTCAGCTGAGTGTCTACACATTCCCTTAGTGTCGACACTTGTACTTAGAATAATTTTGTTGATCTTTCTGATCTTTGCTAAGTGTCGACACAGCTCCTTGTGTCGACACTTTCTTCAAGTGCAGAGTCTTTAGCTGAGTGTCGACACATTGTGCTGAGTGTCGACACATACTTCATGTGTTGACTCTTCTGGTTGTGTGTCGACACATTGTGTTGGGTGTCGACACGTACTTAATGTGTTGACTCTTCTGTTGAGTGTCGACACATTATTCTGAGTGTCGACACTTTAACTTAGTCTCTGCAGACTTTTACTGAGTGTCGACACAGCTCCAAGTGTCGACACTTCCTGGTGTAGACACAGCTTCACTGGGTGTCGACACAGCTCCTTGTGTCGACACTTTCTGTCTGCACTTTTCTTCACTGAGTGTCGACACAGCTCCAAGTGTCGACACTTTCTGTCTGGTGTCGACTCTGCATCCCAGGTGTCGACACAATGACTCCAAGTGTCGACACTGCTTGTCTGGGTGTCGACACAAGTCTTCTTAAGTGTCGACACTTTCCCTCTAGGTGTCGACACATGGACTTAGAAACTTTTTGCTTCAGTCCAGTGATTTCTTAACCTGCACAAGTAAACTCAACATACATCAAATACATTATGATGTATATCATTGAGTTGGGTGAGGCTTCTTCAAATCAGGTATATTTGACCAATGTACCCAACAGATATGATCATGAGAGCCCGGCTTGCAGATGAGTACCTTTCCAATTATGTCTGACAGGAGCTTCCCTTCTTCATTCATATCCTTTCTCTTTATCGACCGAGTTCCTCGTGGGAGACCACAGAATAAGAGAGTCCTGCTTTTGTCTTCTTCCTCAAGATAGTCCTCGTGCTCTGAGCTATAGAGCTGCAGGAAGAGGGTCAGCTTGCTGGCAGACATCTTGACCTTTGCCCCAGCCACCTTGCTCTTGATAAGAGAGTCTTCATTTCGGAGTCTAGCGGTAGTGAAGAACTCCAGCACCTCTTTGTCCAAGATTTTGCACGGGTGCTCCAGGATGAATGAGAGCCCAGCCTCTTCCAGCATCAGAATGATGTTTCGGAATTCGTCAGAGGCATGAGAGAACCATGTTCGAACTAGCTCGCAACCAGTGACCAGCCCAGCGGTTGTCCTTGGAGCCATTGTAGATCTAGGGAGAGAAGCCCTACTATACGCTTAATCAAAAATCAAAAAGGAAGCGACACTAGTGATCAAGTCCAAGTAAGGGTGAGGGGGTGGTTACCTAAAGGTGTAGACGGAGAGTTAGTTCAATGAAGACGAGGGACACCCGATGAGTGCACGCGGAGAAATTCCTGGAAGGAGGAATTGAAGCCGGGAGAGATCGTCGGTGAGAACTTCGGCGGGATTCTTGTGGGAAACCTTCGGTGATTCGACGGGATTCGGCGGGATTCGACGGATGCCTGCGCGATTCCTGGTGAGTTTCCTGCGGAGTCCTGCGGAGTTCTGCGGGATTTGGCGAGAACCCTACGGGAAGACGATTCGGCGAAGACCTTTGCGGGATTCGGCGTGTTTCCTGCGAAGTTCGGCGGGATTCTGAGAGTTTGCTCCTTCGACGGGATTCCTATGGAAGGTGAAGGGTCGGTGGGATTCTAAACATATAAAGGTGAGTTCGGCGGGAGACTACGTGAGATTGACGGGATTTAGAATGAATTTAACGGGTTTCCGACTTTTCCATATAAGTTAATTTAAAAATCTTCTAAATATGTGAATACTTCTTAAAGCCAATATTTGGGGTTTGAACCAGCTTTTCCATACATTTCTTGATGACAATCTTCGCTAGTTTTTAGTGAACTAATTTAAGCCTGTAGATGTTAGATCTCGAGTCTACCAGTGGAACTGCCGATAACTCTTTAATGATGTATCTGATTTTTATATTCACCGTGTTGACCTATCCTTAGATGTACTCACATACAAGTGAAGTATAAGTATATATATATATATATATATATATATATATATATATATATATATATATATATATATATATATATATATATATATATATATATATATTGTGTGATACACTATGACTCAAGTCCTGAAACTGATCAAACGTACCTGGGATTATGAGAGTTATCATTTGGTCCCTCAGGTAAAACATATTAGGAGCTCAATGTGAGTAAGCTCAAGTAGATATCACATCTGTTATTCCAGACGCTTGTTCCAATTTAGTCTTGAGCCACCTACTGTCTAGTTCCCATCATATTTAAGGGAACCTAGACTACCCTGCAAGAAAGAATTACCTTACCTTAGGAACCCAAATCATATTGGGTCCTAGGTTCCTGTTAGCATAAGCACTCGACTGCCTTCCTTCAGAAAACCTGTCAGGAAGGCTACCTCTGCTCAGAAAATGTGGATAGGCCCTTGCCCTTGACACAGAGGGGTTGTGCCAACAGTCGATGGCAAAGTGTCCCACTTTACCACAGCACCAACACGGGTGAATGTTGTATTGCCGTTTCTGACCTGATCTAGTGACTGAGGTAGTCACGGTCCTAGGTCTCAACGGGATAGGGCATGATCTTCTAACAAAATTTTTTCTTCCACCGTGATACGTGGAAGGGTGGAAGGAATGCATGTTGCGAAGCGTCATGAGGCCGGGGAGGTGGTGCCTTCCTTTCAGGCATCCCCCTTCCTGAGGCCCCATGAAAACTTACGCCATGACTTCTAACTTCCCTATCCTGTGTCCTCTGGTGGTGAGAAGTGTTCTGTGAGCTGGTACATGCAGATTCACACCGAGTTGAGGTAGTGGCATTGAATACAAAGGGATCAGAATGAGCCTTAGGTATTCTCTCATGGGTGGCCACGACGGCCCTTGCACTACGGGTGTCTCCACATGAGGACAGATCACCCTTGTAGTGACCACGATTGTTCCTATGGTCATACCTGAAGGCATGATGAGTTGCCTTCCTGCTTGGAGTGGGGGGTCGGAATATCGTTTCCCCATTTCTCCACGAATTGATAATCCGGGAGATCCACCCATTTTCTTGTTTTCTCTTTATAGCATCAACCTTGGAAAAGTTTGATACTATTCTTTTCTCATTCTCTAGACTACTTTCTAGAGCTGAGATTTTAGAGTCCTTGACCTTGTTGGATGCCAATTGGAGAACCAACAAGATCTTCAGTCGAGCAATCTCTTGAGCTTGCTCCTCAGCAAGTAGGTTGCTTGTCTGAAGGGCTCTCTTCAGGGAATCAGCATTTTCTGAAGGAAGGCAGTTCCTGTCTTCAGAAACTTCAAGAGAGACGGGGCAGGATGAAGAAGTTACCTGCTCTTCTGTGTTATTGTCATTAGAGCCAGTGACCATGGTGTCATCCTCATCAGAGCTGCTTTCCTCACTGGCCTCTTCAGTCTCTAACACGGACACTGGAGCTATGATGCTGTCCGAGAGATCCTTGCCTTCATCTTCAGAGGTGAAGACCCCCACATAGGCTTCATCCTCTGGTTGACAGCCGATTCCAGCTTTCTCTGACCCCCCCATCAGCTCAGAGATCATCACCCACATAGATTTAGCCGTCCGACATTTTTCCAATCTAGAGCGATAAGCTCCAGACCAGATATCCAAGATAATTTGACGAATCCTCTTGTCCAAGTTAAATAGTGACAGTTCCGTCTCTGACATCTCTGCAATACACTTGGGCACTTCGATATTCTTTCCAGAGCAGGAGGTCTTCATAGGAATAAAAGGACCCTCTTCCAGGATGAAAGATACTCGAGGATCGATGGCCTCCAAGTGATATGACACCCTCATCCTCCAGATGGGATAATACTCCTTTGTACATTCGGGAAGTCTTAGTGGCGATATCTCATAATCCAGCTCCATGCTTCTGACACCGGTGGCAGGATACTACTCAAGGTGTAAACCTTTTTGATGAGCAACCTTGCTCTGATACCACTTGAAAGTCCACCTAGTGTCAACTATCTTCACCTATGGGGGGGAATAGGTGACGTGCAGCGTTTTTGTGGAATTTAAAATGTACCTGCACACGAAAATAAAACAACACAACACAACAGAGTACACAAGCTATTTATAGTGGTTCCCCGACTTGGGTACATCCACTTTCCCCCTTCGACCTATCTCCCAACCAGGGACGACTCGGTCTCTTCACCAACAGGATTGAAATTCAATCCTTGCACTATCGGAAGGAACCCTTCCACACGTAGGAGTCAACACTCCCACAACACGGGTTGCACCCAACCCTTACAACACAGAACCACCGTTCCTTTACAACAAAAATAAAATAGAATGTAAAAGATACAAACTACGTTTGGAGACAAGGTGTCCCTCTTCGTTGACGACGTGTTCTTGAAGTCCACGAAAAGTCCACAACCCTAGACTCTCTTAGAGAGGATCTCCCCGGAACCGGCGGCGGCAAGAAGGGCGGCGGTTAGGTTCACGGGATCGGCGGCAACAATGAGGTGCGGCTGCTGTTCTTTAGAGATCCAAACTTCGTAGCGAAGCTAGCTAGGTCTACCAACGGTCACACTAGGATCAATCGTCTCGATCGATTCGAATGGGGAAGATTTTCCCGATCTACAAATCGAGAGACAAGAGATCTCCGGTTAGACACGTGAGACACTGAGCTTAGCTAGGCTTCTGTCGCAGGAGGATCTGGGCGAAACCACGATCAACCGGCGAACAACTTGGCGAGATCGGCGACGGCGGCGGCGGAGCGGAAACGGCGATCTAGGTCACGTCGCGGCTCGCGTATTTTCTTTTCTTCTTTGACCCATCTACTATTCAAAAATACCTGTGTATTTATACACACATATACTCCAAAGTGACCGTTGTGGGTCCCACCTGAAGGAAACCCTAGTTCCGGTTCAACATAGTCCAGCGGGCAGAATCCGGTCCAGCAGCATCCCGAGAAATCGCTAAGTAAAATTCATTGAGAATCGCAGGTGATTCTCGACGAATCGGCGAGAATCAGTTAGTGATTCTCGACGATTCGTCGAGAATCACTAGTGATTCTCGCCGAATCACTTGTTGATTCTCAACGAATAATACTTGGTATTCATGTTCTGCTCAACGATGGGTTCGGCGAGAATCACTAGTGATTCTCGCCGAATCTTACTTGGCACCATTTTGAGGTAGCCGGATAGAGTTGGCGAGAATCACTAATGATTCTCGACGATTCGGCGAGAATCACCAGTGATTCTCGCCGAATCGGCGAGAATCACTTGGTGATTCTCGTCGAATTGTACTTAGACGAATTTTCGTCTATCCACCCAAGAGCTGCTCCTTGACCCATCCTTGCTCCTTGTCTGCTCTTGTATAAACACGACCCTGTACTTGAAAGTAAGTGCACTCCAATAGAGAGAGTACACGTAGGAAAACACATTGATCTGCTCAACGAGGGATTACGTCGTGCAGACCCGTGTATATTGACCTACTGCACCCTGACATTGGTGTGCACTTAGCGTGGAATAACTGCAAGCACAACTTGAGAGGTTTCATCAAATACATTGTGAATTCATCTTAGCTTGACAGGTGGCTTCCTCAAATCCAGGTAATTGTGGATACAATACCCAACAGAACCCTTTTAGCCATCCAATCGACTTCCATCCAGCTTTCCGAGGTAAATTATGAGCATGAAGTTGACATCAATACTCATCTGTTTTCATAATTTATGAAATTAGCTGAATTTTGTTTTTTTCTGTGCCGACTGATCAATCCTAAAGATATTTGATGTGATAGATGATAATGGAAATTTGTCATTTGCACTTATTTTTATTACCTCCATTTGTATTTACTGGTAATATCATTTGTATTGAACTTTCATTTATCAACTTTGCTTTAGATTTTCAAGCGCCCATTGGCACCCTACAACCAGTTCCAGAAAGCTTTGGACATGCCAGGTGGCCGGAGCCTCCTCGGCAGCCCGTCGTCGCCCGGCATGCAAAGCCACTTTCAGCCCCGATCGCGCCGCCGAAGCCTCGAGGCGCTGCCAGCAACTTCGCCATATCATCTATTTCTTCTTCAAGGACAAGCAGATCACCCCTAAGACCAATTTGTTAGCAAAAACAGAACGGTCAAGCTTTTGCTATCCAAAGAATGCCATCAAACTTACCTGTGGATGTAAGCAGTTTTACATTTTTTATACCATCAAGTTTGGTAGAACCGCTTTGGTTGATTTGTTTATTATGCTTTTGAAATGCAGAAATCGAAGGACGATGAGGAAGCTTTATTCAGGGCAAAGCTGGAGCTGGCAAAGAGAATGCTTCACGAAGGATATACCTAGGCGGAGAGAGGTATGCGCCTTTGTTTGCTTCTCTCAGCTTGAATTTACCGGGCATTGTCTCTTATTCGAATTCGCTTGGTGTAACAGCGAAGAGGCAGCGAACAATACGAATGGTGGAGTTTCAAGAACCTCTGAAGCAGCCGGAGAGCCTGCGAGCGAAGCCAAAGAACCAGCGAGGAAAGTCGAAGAGGCCGGGAAAAATTTGGTCAACGCCCGACGCTAATTTTCGCTGCACAAAAAGCAGATTCGCCGTCATCTAGAGGTTTGGCAACCCAAATCATCGTTGCTCGTCTGTTTTCACTTCTCAGATTTCATAATTATAGAATTCATACTTCTTCCTGAATCCCGTTTTTAGAAGAGCTCTGTACAAAAGTGAACTATTGTTGCAAAGTGGGATTTTACTTAGTCTTTTATATGATAAATTTTTCTCAAAGCCGTCAGAAGGTAGCCTAAAGGACAAATTAATACCCAGTTCACACTTTGATCATGTGGAAGCCCAAAGAGCAATTTTAACACCAACAACATATGGAAGAACAAGCACGTCGTATATTCATTCACTTCTTTACAAGGTGAGTTATACGTAGCGAGACATGATTTCACTAGTACACACGCTACAAACAGAAAGAACAAAACAACCCGGGCGGACAGCACTGGAGACCGCCGAGACCGCCTTGTCTTCCAAAGTCGCCCAAGCTGCAACTGCTACAAGCCGAATAACACACTGAGTCCGCCGAGACCGTGAGTTCAAGCATACACACTGTTATTCGCTGCATGCTGAAAAACAGAGGAACAAACTGCCTACCCACATGAAACCGGCGGAGAGGTTATTGGAACTTGATCAAGCTGAAGCAGAAAAACTGACAAGCCGCCAACACTACTCAACCCGCGCGGACAGAAAACCGCAGACCGCAACACTTGCCCAAGCCTAACTTACTGTTCACTCCGTTACTGTAGGCCTGCCGTGGTTCTATTTACAGGCGAGGTGAGGAGTGTGGTCACCACCCTAGTGCATAGAATCACCGCCCCAGCCCGCGCGTTAACACACCCAGTCCGCCCAGTCCGCACGGACTTGACCAAACCTCAGGAGCCAGAATAGAAAAGGCTAGTCCGCCTCTATACGGACTCACATGCTGCCGACCTGCTATCACTGGCACAAAGCCAGTCCGCCCAAGGCAAACAGAACTAGACCGCCACCCAATACAGCACGCAGACACCCCCACAACATATGCTGCAATCAGCCCGCAATACTATATTACGCGTACTCAGGAGACAATCCGCAGAACTCGGCAAACAATGCCACCCCGCCGTCCACGACCAACAGGCAGTCCGCCTAGTCAACAACGGACTCTGCGGACACTGCGGACACAGAAGCTTCAGATCGCCAACCATCAGGACAGTCCGCCCCAGGATGGATAATATTCACTCCATCATGGAAAGCTCGGCAAGAAGCAAGGCACCGTCCACACAGATGCGGACTCCGCGGACGCCAAAGCACAGAAAAGGGCAGAGTCTGCAAGCTTTACCCAAACTGCTCTCCACAAATGCCACCTGCTGGACTCCAATCACCAGTCCGCGCAGTCTTCCACAGCAGAACACCGCTGCACCACTTGAGCTCGGCAAGGGACACAGCCGAACACCAAGGCCAGTCCGCAACAGTGGACACTGCGGACTCGTCAGTCCGCAAGCCTCCCGCGGATAAGACACACAACCTGTTGGTTAGCACAAGCTTGTAACATGCAAGGCCGCTGAACAGAGCACAGCCTACAACCCGCAAACCTCTGTCCGCTCAGGCCGCTCAGCCAAATCGACTTACAATGCGATCTGCATAACCCTTCTGGCAAATGAGAATTCCGCACTCCTTCCTCTCCACTTCAAGATCGAGAAAGTGATGAAGCTCTCACAAGTCTTTCATCTCGAAGCGTATAGCAAGCTCATCCTTGAGCTTTGCTACTCTTGAGTGCCTGCAACAAATCGCCATATTCATCTATAAGCTGATGAATATCTCCTTCAGATTCAGACCCATTCACATCTCTTGATGCAGATGCATCTGATTCTGACCCAGTGTAGTAATCAGAATCTATAGATAAACTTTTTACCTTACTTGGACCAGGTTGATCCTGGCACTGGTCTTCTTCAGACATAGCCATCAGTCCTTTGCATTGATGATCTTCTTGATCATTGATAGAGTTCAATAATTTCAAGAACTCATCCTCTTCTTCTGTTGCAAACAAAACAATATAGGCCTCAGCCTCAGATTCAGACTCCGAAGTTGATTGATCTGTCCAACTTTTCTCTTTCTTAGCTACCAAGGATTTCTCCTTCTTGCTCTTGTACTGAGACTTCTTTTTATCAGTAGACTCATTCCTTTTGTCTGGACAGTCAGCCATAACATGTCCAGGTCTGTTGCAGCAATAATAAATAATCTTTGATGTAGTTGACTTGCTAGGCTTCGTCCCACTCCTGTCCTTCCTGGATGATTGACTCTTCTGATAATAGTCATCCTTAGACTGAGATGAGCATGACTTAGATTTCCACTGCTTCTTCTTTAATAATCTCTGAAACTGCCTTGTGAAAGCAGCAAAGTCTTCATCAGAATTACTGCTGTCTGAACTGTGATTATCATAATTTTCTAAGATCACTTCTGCTGCTTTCTTAGGAGAAGATGGAGACATCCTCCTATTCTTCCTTGTGGCTTTTACCTTGAAGGCCACTGACTTTTCTCTATAGTCCACCTTTGTATTTTTCTCTTCCTCCTTTCTAGACAACAGCTGCATCTCATAAGACAGCAATTTGTCAAATAGTGTTGGAGGTGAAATTTCTGCCAGTCTGGTCATTTCCCTTATGACACAGATCTTTGTATCTCAATCCTTAGTCAAAGACCTAAGGAATTTGTCATTCAGCTCATATGTACTCAGTGTTTTAAATGTCGACCGACATGTCCGACATGTCTATTTTTAAGGGAAAACGATCTAATTTTTCAATCGAAGACAAAAAAAAAGCATTTTTAATAAATTCGGCCGACATTTCGGTAACAATCCGAAATGTCGGCCGAGTCCGAATTTTAATATGTCGCCCGTTTTTAATGCATTTCATTTTTTTTTATTTTGTATAAAATCTAACAGCCCATTCCCTAACAACCGCGTGCCCTAAGTTTCCCCTCGAGCTGTAGCGCGACGCTGAGTAGAAGCAGAGCAGGAAGTTCGCTCCTCCCTCCTCTATCGGCGGTGAGCTGCGAACGAAGCAGCCACTTCCTACTCTTCCTCCCTCCACCCCCGTCGGCGTTGAGCAGCGAACGAAGCCCTGCTCCTTCCTCCTCCTCTATCGGTGGTGAGCAGCGAACGAAGAAGTTTCTGCCCCCGTCGACCTTCAGATCCCGCATGCTCGACTCCTTCATGTCCTAGATTTATCTTCTTCTCCTCGTTGGAAGTTTCTGCTCGTCGCCGGAAGTCTCTGCTCTCGCTGAAAGTCTCCTCTCTCGCTGAAAGTCTCAGCTCCTTGCCGGAAGTTTCTGCTCCTCGCAATCACTCGCCCCCTTGGCCTTCGGCAGAGCATTTCAGGAGCCGCTCTTCTCTGCATGTCCTATTTCTAGCTTCTACCTCCTCAAATAGGTACTCCTATTTCTATTTTTCGTAATTTTCTCTTGTCATTTTCATTCCTGAATGGGTATTTTTTGTTGTTGTAAAGATATCATGTTATCCATTTTCAGCATCCAAATATTGTTGGTTGAAATCATATAGCAACAATACTTGGACACTGAATACATTTACATGATATTTTTCAATAACTATACCCTTGATTATAAATTTTTTGGTATGTCAAAATCATTGTTGCTTAGATTAGTGAAGAAGTATTATTATCAGAAGTTGCATGTTGTTCCAATTTAGCTGCCTATTTCAATCATGCTTTGGTTATAGGAGTCAAAATAAATTTACATGCTTCTACAACCTCTGCTTAGGGCTTCACATTTGTTTTTAATTTTCATGTATACAACCTATGTTCAAGGTTTAAATTTATTTTTAATTTGCATATATACAACCTATGTCAGGGCCACAAAAAATGTGACTTTTTGATTTGTTATGTTCAAGAGGTGAAGTGAACATTCAAAGGTGGTTGGCCTTTACATTTGAATCTTTCATTGCTGCACTTGCCAAAATAAATTTACTGTTCTTTATACCTTATATTTTTTGATCATTTGATTTTTCCCTTTTAATTTGCATATATACAAATTGCTCAAAGTCAAAAGAGCAGGTGTTTATTTGTAAGTTGTAAGTTATTCTATTTTGGAATATTACGTTTATACTTACATTTCTTTCATTTTTTTAATCTTCTTTATTTAGAATACTCGTGATGTCGTCTGAAGCTTCAACAAAGGAATCAAGTACTAAGCTAGGTAGAGATCCTTTTTGGTCTCACGGTGAGAAGGTTGATACGAAGGACACAAATAGGGTTCGATGTCGGTATTGCAGTCAAGTACTAAGTGGAGGGGTGAGTCGATTGAAAGCATATCTAGCTGGGATACAAGGCAATGTTAAACCATGCCCAAAAGTACCAACTGAGGTGAAAATTCAAGCGGATGCTGCTTTAAAGTCACAGATAGCACTGAAAGAAGCCAAAATTCCTAGATTTGAGGCAGACCGTGATGAAGTAGTAATTGGAGGTGCAATGAATTCAGAAGACAACTCTCAATCACATGGAAGTTTGTTTTCTAAAATGAAGACAAAAGGACCGTTGGATATACATTTCCAAATACCTGCGGATAGTGTTGGACAAACAAGTAAAAGTGGGAAGTTTGCATTAGGAGGAGATAGGTGGAAGAAGAAAATAAGGGAGAAAACAAACACATATATCGCAAGATGGATATACGAGGCCGGTGTTTCCTTTAATTCTGTGACGCTTCCTTCCTTTGATCACATGGTACAAACTATTGGGCAGTGTGGGCAAGGGTTGAAAGACCCTACACCATATGAGTTGAGTAACAAACATCTCAAGATTGAGGTTGAGCGAACAAAAGATTCATTAAACACATTCACCGCTACTTGTAGGTTGAGTGGTTGTAGCATTATGACTGATGCATGGAGTGACAGAAAGGGAAGGAATATTATGAATATTATGGTTCACTGTGAAGCAGGAGTAACATTTTGGATGTCAAGGAATGTCTCATCTGACGTTCATGATGGAAAATTCATTTTGATTTTGTTGATGAGGCTATCGGATCTGAGTCTGGACCGGGAGAAGACAATGTGGTGCAAGTTGTCACGGACAGTGCATCTAATAATATGTTAGCGGCAAAGATGCTATCTATGAAAAGACCTGCCATATTTTGGACATCCTGTGCAACCCACACAATTAATTTATTACTTGGATATATTGCAAAAATAAGGCAAATCAAAAATGCCATCACCCTTGGTCGTATTTTGACAGTCTTTATATATGGACATACCATTTCTCTTGATTTGCTGAGGCAATTTACAAAAGATTTAAATTCTCATGAACTTATTCGGCCAGGAGTGACTAGATTTGCTACTGCATTTCTATCTTTGCAAAGCATTTTAGATAAGAAGAAAGAGCTAAGGAACATGTTCTCATCGCAAAAATGGGAGAACTTAAAGTTAGCTAGCACACCACCTGGAAAGAGGGTAAAATACAAAACTTTGTTTTATAATTAAATTATGATTAACTTGTGTTACTTCTTACTTCTTAGTTCTTAAACGGTTATGATTAATTTTGCTTTATTTAAAATTACAGGTCGTTGTAATTTTATATAATGTGAAATTTTGGAAAGATGCGGAGATTGTTGTTAGTATATTTGCTCCTTTAGTGAAGGTGTTGAGAAGAGCTGATGAAGATACGCCTTCCATGGGGTGGATATACAGAGATATGTTAAAGGCTAAAGAAGAAATTGGGATTGCTCTAAATCGTAATGAATCTCAATATCTTCTCATATGGAAGATAATTGAAAGAAGGATTGATAGTAAGTTGAGCACTCCCCTTCATATTGTTGGTCATTACCTTAATTCATACTTTTATTTTGCAAATTGGGAAAAAATGGAGAAAGACGAAAAATACATGGATGTGGTAATTGATTGTATGTCTAAGATGTATGGGAGGGATGTGGCTCTTCAAGATCGTATTGCTCATCAAATATGTCTTTATCGAAATAAGAGAGGATCTTTTGAAAGAGAAATTGCAAAGAGACAAAGTCTCAATAGTTCTCTTGATCTTGGTATAAATAATTTTAAATTTCTTAAATTATTCACTTATTTTACTGAATAGTTTTATTTATAATTTCATGTTGCTAATTTTTTTATTACTATTTTGTGTTTAAAAATAATTAGTGAATTGATGGAAGTTTAATGGGAATGACGCACCTGATTTGAGAGATATGGCTGTACGTATTCTCAGATTGACTACTAGCTCTTCAGGTTGTGAAAGAAATTGAAGTACATTTGAGTTGGTAAGTTATTATTTGTTTATAAGTTGTAATTAAATTTGTATATATTGATTATCTCAAATTTTATATTAATTGCATTGATTGGCTATAAATCACAGATTCATACAAAAAAAAGAAATAGACTGGATGATAAAAAATTGAATGATCTTGTCTTCGTAAAACTCAATGCTACTCTAAAAACAAGGTCAATGGAAGCTAAAAGAGATCTAATAGCTGCAAAAATCTTTGAAGATGGAAAAGTGACAGAGTGGTTGGTGGGCTCCAGTTCTTCAAAGAAATCAATTGATGATGAAGATGATGAGATCTTTCCTGGAGAGGGGTTAACTTGGCAGGAAGTGGCAGAGTGTATGGATGTTGATACAGAACCAAGAAAAAGCTCTCGTGAGTCTCGTCAATCTTCAATGACTCCAAATACTAAATCATCAAAGAAGAAAGACAAAAGAAAATTAGATTGTGTTGATGAAGAAGAGGAAGTAGAGTTTTTTACTTCATCAGAGGAGAACCTCATTGAAAAGGAGATTTTAGAAGGTGATTACGAGACAGATAACGATGAAACAAATCAAACAATGCCTTCGAAAGGGATCGAGGATGACTGAGGTCAGACTGTGAGACCAACTCAAGTAAGTCATTCAATAGTTTAAAATATTCAATTTTTACTGATTGAAATTTGCATAGACGCATATACCTGTTGCGCGCAATAAATGTTATGTTTTCCAGGTTAATTAGTATACCTAGCACTTAACAAACCAGTATTGTACTATTGTGAAATTACATTTTTATCATATTCATTTGCTGTTGTATTTCACTGTTATATGTCTGTAGAAATATTTTCTTGATAGCACTAGCAAACATGCAAATAAAAAAAGTTAAATATTTATCGTTTATCATTGTTTGGCAACATAAATAATAACAAAAAGCTGTAAAAATATAAAACCCAACATTTTCAAAAGTCTCTGACATGTCTCCGACATCCGACATTTAAAAACCCAATCCGATATGTAATCTACATCCAACATTTAAAACATTATATTTACTGAAGATTCTTCCATAGGACATTAGTTCATTTACAATTCTGTAGAACTTCTTATAATATTCAGTTATGCTATCAGACTAGGCTTGTCTGAAACTCTCATATTCTTGATTAAGCAAAGACTTTTTATCTTGCCTAACCTCTTCAGAACCCTCCATGTAGAAAATCAATGTGTCCCACATCTCCTTGGAGGTTTTGTAGTGAATCAGATTCTGGAATGTTGAGTCATCTATGACACTCATTATAATATTTTGTGCTCTTTTATCCATTGTAGCCGAGATGATCTCATCCTTAGTCATTTCTGAAAAATCCTTTGAAATCGTTTGATTAGCATCAAGAACAAAAACCTTCATTGGAATATATGGTACTTCCTTAACTGTTATATAAATTCTAGGATCAGATGCCTCCATAAATAGTATGACCCTTTCCTTCCATATTCCAAAGATTTCCTTCATGCAGATAGGCAACTTCATTGAACCAAGTTCTTTATGGTTTTCTCCTGAACCCATCTTCTTTAACTTACTTCTGTCTTTCAGATCTTACTCAGACTGTTAAGTCTTTCTTTGAGGAACCTCCTCTGATACCACTTGAAAGAATTGGTTCCTAAGCACCTAGAGGGGTGGGGGGTGAATAGGTTCAATTCTTTTTTTTTCTCTAAGTCAGAATATTAATTCAGTTAATTAATAAAAACATATAGTTCTACAGCTATCACAACACAGAAATAACAATACCACACACAATCACAGATGACACACTGATTTATAGTGGTTAACCAAGGTCTGGGTACATCCACTTTTCCCCTTCGCCTATCTAGCAGTGTGTTAGATTCGGCCTAACTTCTTTCCTTCTCCTCAGATCCACAGATCTTACAGCTCAGAACCCAAACAAGGCTCCTACAACTCAGAGTGAGTCCACACTCCTAGAGCTCAGGAAATCTGCCCTACCTTAGCCTTCAACAAGGCCTACAACTCAGAGATAAAAATCTCCTACAACTCAGGCTTTCAGCCCTACCTCTGCCTTCAACAAGGCCTACCACTCAGAGAACTTAATCTCCTACAACTCGGCCTTTATAAATCAGGCTTACAACTCCGATCTTAAAAAGATCCTACTGAAAATAGATGTAAATTTGAAATTTACCACCACCCTGGTTGAGAGAGAAAGGATGGAAGGTTTCTTGATCAGTTCTTGAAAGAATCTGATGTTAGAGATCAACCTGTCTTATCTTTCTTCAAAACTTCTTGAATCTGAACACAGTATGGTTGATCTCCTTTGAAGTTGATCTTCAATCAGCTTCTTTCTTGAAATTCAGAAATCAATCTGAATTCTTCTTGGCAGACTGGTTCAGAATCTGCACTTAAGATATTTGTTGATGTAAGACCCTTTTTTCACTTGAATAGATGGAGCTCTCTCTCTCCAAATTCTTCTGAAAATTCTTCTGAATTCTTCTTTGAATTCTCTTGACAAACTCTGAGTAGATCACCACTTAAGAATGTCTTCTTAGATCTTCTGTTGAAAATCTTCTTCTGTTTTTCGCGTTTACTTTTTTTTATTTCATATGTATATATTATTCTTCTGTTGATAGAGAATGTATTTATATAGACTTCCTCCATGGTAACCTGCTGATCCGATTTCTAACGAACTTCTGACAGCTCTGACAGCTTCAGTAGACTTGTTGAATATCACTACTGTCAAGTCTTCAATCACTTCTTGAAACTTTGTCTCTGTCAGCAAAGTGTTAATACTGAACTTCATCATGTGTCAACACAAGTAGACTAAGTGTCGACACAAGCCTTGGTGGTGTCGACACAACTTCTGTAGAATGTGTCGACACTAGTTCTGTGTGTCGACACAGTCACTTCTTCTCTTCACAAAAAAAATTCAACTTTGTCTAAACTCTGCTATGTGTCGACACAAGTCCTGTGTGTCGACACAGTTGATGTTGACATAGTCTTCTGTGTGTTGACCTCTGTGTGTCGACACAATTTCTTCTGGTGTCGACATAGCCTTTCCAAGTGTCGACACAATTGACTCCAGATGTCGACATAGCTTTTTTCCAGTGTCGACACAAACTTTCATAAGTGTCGACACAGCTTCTTCTGGTGTCGACTCATGGACTTAGAAACTTTTCCTGCATTCCTGCATTTTCTTAACCTGCACATATAAACTCAAAACAACATCAAATACACCTTGATGCATATCATTACGTAAGGTGAGGCTTCTTCAAATATGGTACACATTTTCCAATGTACCCAACAATGAGAGTTCTATTCTTTCTTTCAGCAATTCCATTTTGCTGAGGTGTTCTAGGTGAGGAGAATTCCTAATGAATCCCTAGTTCTTCACAAAACCTTGTCATACACTCAGACTGAAATTCAGTTACATGGTCACTTCTAATTTTGACCACTGAATTGTTAAATTCATTCTGAATTTGTTTAACAAAGTTATGAAAGACAGTAGGGGTTTCAGATTTCTGCCTCAAAAAGAAAACCCATGTAAATCTAGAATAGTCATCTACTAGCACAAAAGTATAGACTTTCCTACCTAGACTATGAACTGACATAGGACCAAATAGATTCATATGCAAAGGTACAAACACCTCACAAAGTCTTTGGTATCAAGACTATGAAAAGAGGATTTGGTCTGCTTGGATTTTTGACAAGCTAAACGTATACCCTCTTTTATACTCTTAAATTGAGGAACATGTCTAACTAACTCTAAACTATAGAGCTGGACTATAGTCTTATAGTTCAGATGAGCAAGCCTCTTGTACTATTGGACACACTGAGAAGCTTTCTCATCTGCAACTAAACATACAGGAGAGTTCATGTTCTTATAATCAAAATTTAAACAATAAACATTCTCTTTTCTATAACCAGACAAGATCACCTTCTGATCACTTGTCCTTTTGATCTGACACCGATTCTTAATAAATGAAATATCATACCCAAGATCACTCAGCTGACTTATGCTTATCAAGTTATGTTTCAAACCTTTTACATAAGGCACTTGAGTGATTATTATAAAACTAGAAGAAATATTACCAAACCCTTTTATGACCCCTTTTTTTGATCCACCAAAGATCACTTTGGGTCCATTCTCTATGGGAGTATAATCCTTTAACATTTTTCTTGTTCCAGTCATGTGCTCAGAACCAAGACTGGTTCCTACAACTCAGAGTGAATCCACACTCCTACAACTCAGGCACAAGCCATACGTCAACCTCTTCCATAGGCCTACAACTCAGAGTGACACCCCACTCCTACAACTCAGGCAATAACCCTACCTCAGCCTCTTTCACAGGCCTATAACTCAGGGAACAAATTCCCCTACCTCAAGCACTCAGCCCTACCTTAGCCTTTATAATTTAGGCTTACAACTCAGAGATGTAAATCTCCTACACTCAGATCTATTACAGATCCTACAAGAATTATTGATGAAAAGACGTTGATATCTTCAACCAGATGGAGAGAGAATTGGATGAAGGCTTCTTGATCAGTTCTTGATAGAACTGATTTCTTAAGGATCAACCTGTCTTAGCTTTCTTCAAAGCTTCTTGAATTTGAACAAAGTAGAGTTGATCTTCTTGATGTTGGAGTTGATATTCAATCAGCTTCCTTCAGAAATTAATCTGAATTCTTCTTCAGACTTGATCTGAATTGTTCAGGCAGACTGTTCAGAATCTGCCTTCATTGGATAAGAACTTCTTTCCTTCTTGTTTTTCTCTCTCTACAATCTGTTGACTGAGCCTTCTTTCTCCTTCTGGATTCTCAATCCTTTAGAGATTATAATTGATTGGCTTGATTAACTTCTCTGTTCTGTATGTGTTGTTCTTCTTGTTGTTGTCTCAATTGTTGAGAGAGCATATCTATTTATAGGTTTCATCCATGGTAACCGTCTGTTCCGGTTTCAAACTGTCTTCTGACACCTCTGATAGATGTGACAGCAATGTCAGTAATGACAGCTGTCAATCTTCAGTTGTATTACTTCAGCCTTCATTGGACTTTGACTTAGCAGCAGAGAATGTCGACTGAATACTTTATATGTGTCGACACACATAGTCCATATGTCGACACAAGTCTTGTTGTTGTCGACACAGCTTCACTTTTACTTCTCGACACAGCTTCTGTGGAATGTGTCGACACAAGTCCTGTGTGTCGACATAAACACTCATTGTCTTGACAAAGTTGGTGTCGACAGAATTCTGATGTGTGTCGACACAAGTTCTGTGTGTCGACACATTCATTGTCGACAGAATTCTGGAATGTGTCGACAGAATTTTGGAATGTTTCGACAGCTTCTTTGTGTGTCGACACAGCTTCTGATAATGTCGACACAAGTCTGGCCCTTAGTGTCGACACTGCATTGTCGACAGATTTTCTGTGTGTCGACACAAATTCTGGGTGTCGACACAATCTGGCCCTTGGTGTCGACACAGACATTCCCAAGTGTCGACACTTGTACTTAGATAATTTTCTTTTCCATTTACTTAACCTGCACATGATAACTCAACACAACATCAAATACAACTTGATGCATACCATTGAGTTAGGTGAGACTTCTCCAAATATGGTACACATTTTCCAATGTACCCAACAAGGACGATGTCTTGCAGCGAGAGAGAGTAAGAGAGTAAGAGAGGGAGAGAGTAAGTGAGAGAGAGAGTGGAAGAGAGAGAGAGAGAGAAAGTTAGTGGAAGAGAGAGAGAGACTGAGTGGAAGAGAGAGAGAGAGAGAGAGAGAGAGAGAGAGAGGGTGGGGGGGTTTATAAAAAAAAAAATTAATAAAAAAAAATTTTCTTTTTTTAATATGGCCTAGAGCCTAGGCTTTTGCGTAGGCCCTAGGCCACATTAATGCAGCCACCAGGGCTGTCAGCAGCAGCCCTGCTGGCTGCAGTTCCAACGGCTCTAAGAGCAGTTGGATTTCCAACGGCTCTTAGAGCCATTGGCCAGCAAGTCCGGGCCGGCCTGCAGGCCCGGTCCGGGCTTTGTACGGGCCCGGGTCCGGGCCCAGGCCGACCCGACTTTCGGGCTTTGCCCGGCCCGGCCCGGGCCGACATCGGGCCGGGCTAGCCCCCAAAACCAAGGCCCTGTAAGGGCCCTGAACCCGGTCTCGGCCCGGGCCAGGCTTTTTCTGGGCCAGGCCGAAATGGGCTTTCGCCGGGCCGGGCTCAGGCCGGCCCACTGGGCTCGGGCCTTTTGGACAGGCCTAATTCACGGGCTAGGTTTTTAATTTTAAAAAATAGTTTAAATTAGGAAAGTAAAAAAAAACTAATTAGAAAGAATTATAGATAACGGTGGGGCTGAGATATAATAAATTAAGCTGAGACGATTACTCCGCGCACGGTCTGTTTCAGTCGCTCTGATATTCGACGCCGTTCGTTGTCGGAGGAGGAGAAGGAATCGATCGGAAAGAGAGGCAAAGGGGGAGGGAGATTGAGAGAGCCTTCTTAGTTTCCATTTCCGTCGTGGGAGAAAGGAAGAGCGGGGGTGAAGTTGGGGTTTGCGCTGTTATTTGTGGGCGAGTTTGATAGAGATCGTTGTGGGGGACGATGGAGGGAAAAATCTGGTCCTTGGATTACTGGAGGAGGCTTTTCAGGAGCGCAGGGGCAGATATTTTTGAGGTAATCGAGAAGGTCATCGTGGTGGCAGCAATGGATTGCCCGAAGGAATTCAGGAGCCGAAGAGACGGGATTGCGGAGAAGCTCTTTTCCGTTCCGGTTTCACAATGTTTTCGGTGCAACAATGTGAAACTTCTAGTTCCTGACGCCGGCGAGGATTTGAGGGCTGAGGAAGGCGGTGGGAGCGTGAAATGGGAACTGATTGAGAAAGTAATCAACATGGATAGAGGCAATAATGGTTGTGTGCAAGATGAGTTAACCATGGCCCGTTTAAGCAATTTCAGAAATGATGATGGTCTGCATCTCACAGAGGTACTGATGGATGAGAAGAAGAACAAGATTAATATTACGGGAGAGGTGCTGAGAATAAAGGAGGTTCTTCTCCACAGCCATGACCAGGTTTGTTAATTATATATGCTTCATTTTGTGAAATTTTGCTCCCAGGTTTCACCATTTTAACGGCAATTTTCTTAAGATGATTGTCATTTCCTTGCTTGCAGTCTGAAGCAGTATTGTATGAATCTTTGAGGCGATTACAGCTGATGCAAATTTCTGTAGAAATTCTCAAGGTCTGTATCAAATTGGTTTTCATCTGTATGAGTTCCACACATAGAATTTAATTTCCTTTTTACATGATTTGGTTCTGTTGCTGTACTGCAGGCCACTGAAATTGGGTGGCCCTTGAATGAACCGAGAAAACACAACTCCAAGTGGATTGGCCACCTTGCTCGGATTCTAATCCAGTGAGTGCCTTTTTCCTTTTGTGCCAATGAGTTATTCTATTTATTTACATAGCCCTAAATTTAAATAAAGACAGGGAAAAGTGCTTCTGAGCTAACCTCAATTGTATTATATTTATGAAATATCCATAGAAATCTAAGGAAGCTTAAAATATGCCTAATTTAATGTACTTTCCATTCACACATGCATACTGACTGATTCAGTGACTAAAATCTCATTTAGCTTTTACTTTTCCTTGGTTTTGTTTCCCATTTTTATGGATTTGCTCTGTATACTCTGCGAAAGCTCTCATGGGCTTTCATGCATTCTTGTGTTCATTTTAAAACTTGATTTGAGCATAAAATTATGAGTGCTTCTGAATTTTATTTAGGCTCCGTTTGACACGGTGGTACGCATGGGTTAAACCGTGATTTGTTAAGAATAACCTAACAAATATCATCCGTTTGAACATAAAAGTGGAGTTTCTTAGATGTTCATGACCGCCGCCACCGTGACATTTTCATTTCTTCAAAAATCTGAGAAATGCCATGAGATATTTGATCAAATTTTTATGGCTTTGGCTCAAAGCCATTTAATCTTGAGATAGCCTACATTAAATCCTTAAAACATTTGTGTAATATGAGTTCATATTTAGATGCCATTATTTACTTGATTTAACCATTGGGAAAAACGATTCTACTGTAATTATGAGTTTTCTATTGTAATTATGAGTTCATATTTAGAACTTTCTGATGGAACTTTTTGTTTGCTTAAGGTAAAAACATAGGCTCCATGGGGGAAAATCTCATTTCATTTTTGTTTGTTTGCAGAGATTGGAAGGAGAATGTAGATGAGTGGATTCTAACTGCGGCTCCAATTTCTGGTGAGAAATTTATAAATTAAAGATGTTACATTGTGATATCATTCGTCAGCTTCTGCCCCACTTACCTCCCACCAGTTCTCCGCTCAACTGTGATGCGTGTCAGCTTGGCAAACATCATCGCTCCTCCTTCCCACCGAAGCAAGGCCGTGGCTCCTCTCGTATTTTTGATCTTATTCATTCTGATGTATGAGGTCCTGCTCCTACCCTCACAGTTGGTAGGGGCAGTTCCTATTTTGTCACCTTTATCGATGATTTTACTCGATGTACCTGGGTGTATCTATTAAAGGATCGCTCTGAGCTATTTTCTGTTTGGCAATCTTTTTACTTTATGATTAAGACTCAATTTGCTATTTCTATTAAGGTCTTACGTTCTGATAATGCCAAGGAATATCTGTCTCATGAGTTCTCCGCGTTCTTTCACCAACACGGCCTCATTCATCAAACGACTTGTGTTTACACCTCCCAACAGAATGGGGTGGCGGAGCGTAAAAACCGTCACCTGCTTGATGTTGCGCGTACTCTCATGACGCAGATGCACGTCCCTCGCTCCTACTGGGGCTACACTGTGCTTCTCGCTTGCTATCTCATCAATCGCATTCCCTCCACGGTCCTCCACGGCCGGACTCCCTTCTCCCTTCTCTACCCCCACCAGGAACCTTTTCCTCTTCCTCTCCGTGTCTTTGGCTGTACGGCCTTTGTTCACGCTCCCTCCGCTACCCGCGACAAGCTTTCCCCCCGTTCCACCAAGTGTGTCTTTTTGGGGTACTCTACCACTCAAAAAGGCTATTGCTGCTTTGACCCCCTTCTCCGCAAGCAGTTTGTCTCCGCAGATGTGACTTTTTTCGAAAATGCTTCCTATTTCTCTCCTTCCTCTTCTCTTCCTTCTCTTCCTTCTGATATCTCCGTTTCTTCCACCCCTCTTCACATTTTCCCACCTTCATCTCCTCCTCCACCCACTCCTTCCCAGTCCGTCTCCCCACCCACCCCTCCACCCTCCTCTCCGCTGCCGTCTCTCTCTAGTCCCGGGCCAGCCTTCTCCGCCACGGACGCTCCGGTCGCTGACGCTCCTGTCGCCGACGCTCCCGATGATCTGGATGTTCCCATTGCCCTTCGTAAAGGGGTGCGGGCGTGTACTCAACACCCGCTCACGGCTGTTGTTTCTTATGATCAGCTTTCTCCTTCTCGCAGGTCGTTTGCCTTGGCTATCTCTGCTACTTCTACTCCCCGTACCTACCAGGAGGCTCTCGCTCTCCCTCATTGGAAGTCTGCCATGGATGAGGAGATGGCTACTCTTACTGAACGGGGTACCTGGACTCTGGTTCCTCCTCCCGTGGGCACTGATGTGGTTGGCTGTCGCTGGGTCTTTGTTGTGAAATTTCGCCCCGATGGCACTGTGGATCGCTACAAAGCCCGGCTGGTGGCCAAGGGCTTTACTCAGACTTATGGCGTTGATTACTTTGATACCTTCTCTCCGGTTGCTCGCCTCAGCACAATCCGGGTTCTCTTTTCTGTGGCCGTTAACCGGGCTTGGGCTATTTCCCAGCTTGATGTGAAGAATGCCTTTCTCTATGGCGATCTTCAGGAGGACGTCTATATGGAGCAACCT
Source organism: Platanthera guangdongensis (assembly GCA_039583875.1). Taxonomy (NCBI): domain Eukaryota; kingdom Viridiplantae; phylum Streptophyta; class Magnoliopsida; order Asparagales; family Orchidaceae; genus Platanthera; species Platanthera guangdongensis. Next base: position 95,310,202 of record CM077149.1, read on the forward strand.
CCTGGGTATGTTGCTCAGGGGGAGACACGTGTCTGTCATTTGAAGAAGGCCATTTATGGCCTAAAGCAGAGCCCTCGAGCATGGTTCGAAAAATTCAGTGGTATTGTGGCAACCATCGGCTTTCAAAGGAGTTCGGCCGATCACTCCTTGTTCATTCGCAAAACGGCCTCGGGACTGGTGGTTTTAGCCGTATATGTGGATGATATTCTCCTTACTGGTGATGACCAAGATGGGGTGGACTTGACAAAGAAGCACCTCCGTCAGCACTTGGTCACGAAGGATATGGGCTCTCCAAAATACTTTTTGGGGATAGAAATCTCTCGGAAGCCTGACTCCTTGGTTCTCTCTCAACGGAAGTATGCCCTTGATCTTCTTCAAGAAGCAGGCTTGACAGGTGCCAAACCAGCTCATCTTCCCATGGCTGTTGGAGAGGACAAGACGTGGACGGATGAATCGCCTCCTCTATCTGATGTCACACGGTACAGACGTTTGGTAGGCAAACTCATCTATCTCACGGTGACTCGACCCGACATCGCCTACGCTGTAGGAAAGGTCAGTCAGTTTATGCAAGCTCCCAGGGAGTGTCATCTTCAGTCCGCCCTGAAGATTTTAGAGTATATCAAAGCAGCACCGGGCAGAGGGTTACTCTTCCAGAAGAATGACCATCTGAGGGTTGAGGCCTACTCAGATTCCAGTTACGCAGATGACAAAGGCGATCGTAAATCCACGTCAGGTTTTTGTACCTTTGTTGGAGGTAATCTCGTAAGTTGGAAGAGCAAGAAACAGTCAGTTGTTTCCAGATCCAGTGCCGAAGCAGAATACCGGAGTATGGCGTCAACTACGTGTGAGTTAAAATGGTTGCGGGCTCTCATGCTTGACCTGGGCGAGGTATATGATTGTCCTCTCCCTATGTTCTGTGACAACAAGGCCGCTATACACATATCCAGGAATCCGGTCTTCCATGAGAGAACGAAGCATATAGAGGTTGACTGTCACTTCATTCGGGAGGAGATTTTGAAGAAACAGATTTGTACTCCTTTTGTCACCTCTGACAAGGAGTTGGCAGATATCTTCACCAAGCCAGTTTCTACTTCCTTCTTCCGCATTTGTGACAAGCTGGGCATGATTGATATCTATGCTCCAGCTTGAGGGGGAGTGTTGAAGTATTAGACCGGGCGGCTTAGCGGTCTGTTCCAGCGGTTTGTTGACCGAGCGGTCTGGCGGTCTCTCTGGTGCCTGGAGACCGGGCGGTCTATCGGTCTACCTCTGCGGCCTGTACTATCCTGCTGGAGTTGCCGAGCGGTTAGCCCATCTGTCTAACCGCGCGGCCTATGCGGTCTCCGTTGTTCTAGCCGCTCAGTACTGTAAATGTTTAGTCCCACATTGTTTGTATACTCTCTTTCTTATCTCCTCCATTCTATATAAGGGAGGCCATACCTTTGTAAATGATATCTTTTTTGGATAATAAAATTTCAATTATTCAAAAGTTTATTCGCTTGTCTTCTACTTTTCGCTTCTTTTCTCTACTTTCTAACACTAGAGAACTCCGAATCGAGTTCTGTCAGTTCCTATGGCCTCATATAGTCAATATGAGCGCATCAGAGCTCGTCGCGTCACGATCCGAGGTCTAACAACAATTTTACACACTTCGGCCATTTTAGCGCACTACGACTCACAAATTTTGGACTTTCGCCAAACGGACTCTGATTCAACCTCAGTTAGTGGCGTTGGACTCGTGTGGTCAATACGAAGTCAACGGAAGTCATCCCGATCAATTTCGACGACAATTGTCAACCCGTGGTCAAATCAAACGAAGTCATGCACCGAAAAACGTGCGCATACCAATTATGACACGACACCCAAACTTGGACCCGATCCCGATGACTTGGACCCACTTTGACTTTGACCAGCAAGGGGGACCCACCCTAGGGTTGACATGGTCAAGCCCTCCGAAAAATCCATTTTTTGGATTTTTCTCCAAATGAGGGGCCCACCTCCTCTCCAAAGGAGGATGGCCCATGCCCACCTCACTCTCCTTGGGCCCACAACCAACAATCAAGCCTAGGATAGGTGGAGGCCCACCCCACCCATCTTCTCCTCCTTTTCCCCTCTCTTCCCAAAAGGCCCATGCCCATAAGGGCTTCACCATCCTTTTCCCCACATGGGGAAAAGAGGGGGGCCTCCAGCTGTCCTTGGATAGCTGGAGGGTGGGGATTTAATCCCTCCATAAGGAGGGATTAATTCCACCTTGCCCAAAGGGAGGAAGCTCCCCTCCCCCTCCATATAAAAGCCACCCCACCCCCCTCTCTTTCCCCAAGCTCTCAGAGCAGCCTCCCTCCCCCTGCTCCCCCTTCTTCCCCCTCTGCCGAAGCTCTGGTGGCCTGAAAAACCCAAGCTGAAGCTCCTCCTGTAACGTCCCGATTTGCACTAGGCCCTTGTGCGCATTTTGAGTCAGGAGAGCTGACTTGGGCTCAGGGGAGTGCTGGAAACTGGGCTGTACTTGTAAACAGGAGGAGAAATCAGTCAAGCATAGGATACATGTAGAGATACGGGCATGTCCCTACCCGTGTGGGAGAGGCCAGCTCTCGAGTCGACGACTCGAGTATATCCAGAGGACACGGGTAGTGATACGGGCGTGTCACTACCCGTGTGACGTGACACGGGTAGAGACACGGGCGTATCCCTACCCGTATGTGTGTCGAGATCGACGAAACTAGTCGAGATCGACGAAGTTTATCCTGTTCAGTGACACAGGTAGAGACACAGACGTGTCCCAACCCGTGTGTGTCGAGTTGAACTCGACGAAGCATGTCGAGATCGACGAAGTGTGTGAGATCGACGAAGTTTGTCGAGATCAACGAAGTGTATGACATGGGTAGAGACATGGGCGTGTCCCTACCCATGTGTGTGTCGAGTTGAACTCGACGAAGCGTGTCGAGATCGATGAAGTGTGTCGAGATCGAAGAAATGTATGACACGGGTAGAGACACAGGCGTGTCCCTACCCGTGTGTTTGTGTGTCGAGTTGAGTTCGTCGAGATATATCCAGAGAAGGACACGGCCAGGGAACACGGCCGTGTCATGTGGACACGGGTCAGGACACGGGCGTGTCCCTACCCGTGTCGAGTGTTGAACCGACACTAAAACCGTCATTGACGCTTTGCCCAAAGCAGGACACGGGTAAGGACACGGGCGTGTCCCTACCCGTGTCACTTTTCATATATAAGGGTTGTGAAAACACTAGCCATTTTCACGCGTCATTCCAGCCATTTTTCCTGAGAGAAACTTTTGTAGAGAGGGAAAACTGCTGGAGCAAGTCTTGGAGAAGAAGATCCGCCGCCACTGTGAAGGAGAAGATGCCGCCGAGAAGAGTTACATGATCCATGGCCGAAAATAGTGGAAACGCCGGAAATGAGGTGAGCTTCCTCCCCTCTCCCTTGGTGATAGATATGTAAATATCTAGGTGAGATGTCGACTCAAAAGAGTCTTGACTAGCGAGATGGTGATTTCTCCAGGAAGAGGCCGTACTAGGGCTTGTGCTCTAAGGCTAGTTGTGTCTTCAACCTCTCCAACCTTCTATATGAAGGTGGGGGATGGTTTCGTGAAGAATCATGGCCTCAAGAGGGTGAATAAGGGAGGAGGAATTTCTGGTGTGATTTTGGAAGACCAACTTGAGGAGGATGATGAACCAATGCCGTTCACTTCGCCTTAAGATGCGTGCAGAATCTGTGTTCTGCACACATCGATCTTCTTGGCCATTCCAGATGTGATATGGCCAGATCTGGGCTTTCGACTAAACATGAAAGTTTAAGTCCTTGACAATACCTTTCCAACGAGTGGTTGCATGAATTCAGGCGAAGTCTGTAGCCACAGGAAAGTCTGAATGAATTTGACATCCGACAAACCCTGCATGCAGAAATTGTGATATGTACGCAGCGGACTTTGAAGCCGATTTCAAGTATGATGCTATTGAATCTGGGTTGTGGTCTGAACATAAACGTTGTAGCCCATGGAAAGAAATTTCCATCAAGGGGTTACACGTCCTTACTGGATTCCTGTAGCTTCGGGAATCTCCGGTCGAAGTTACTATCCAGATTTATTTTGCACTTAAATTCTGGGTTTGGTATAACATGAATTTGGATTCGGTGGATTCAATGTTGCAATTAACTTAAGGTTTGGGTGAACTCTTTTATGTTAATCATCTTTGTTCTATAATTGATGGATTTTAATAATTAGATCTCAATAAATTGATTTGTGAAGCAAGCATACTCAAATGAAATGATTTGATAGAAATTGGTAGACTAATATAAATGTGCATCATGTTTATAATGTGTTGAAATCATTTGGAATGACATGTATGAGGATAATCTATGGCCATGTGAATAACCGTTTAACAGATTGAATTTAGTAGTCTAATGCTTAGAGTGTCGTCTCCCTACGGGTAGTATTGTGGAAGGGTGCAAGTACGGTGTTGACCGTCACTAGTTGGGATTGCGTTGAGATGTGTTAAAGTTGGACGGTTGGGCTTGGTCCTCGGTGCTCATTTCCCGGGGGTCCTTTCATGCATAGTGGATGGTTGGGCTTAGTCCTTATGTTTTCTTCGAGGCTCCTTCCATGCCATGGTGATGTGGAATTGCATGCGGTGTGAGTTGACACGCGGTGTCGTAATCCTGGGTTGAGGATAATGTGGCAGGTCTACGGGCTCGCCGATCGTCACACCAATGGGAGTTGACAGTTAGACTTTGGGAGGTTGGGCTTGGTCCTCGGTGTTCACGTCCCGGGGCTCCTTCCGTGCCAAGTGAACGATTGGGTTATGTCCTCGTGCTTACTTTCTAGACCCCTTCCGTGTCACACAAGGCCAGTTCGATCCTGTTTTCTAAGTGCACATCTACCCGAGACCCCCGCTGGGCCATAGTACGCATGGGAACCACTGTAGTGTTCTCAGCATTGAGGCATACGGAGGCATAGGTGAAGTAGTGTGGATACCCGCCTAGTAATAGAGATGCCCTCTCTACTATCACCGTCTGGCCACGGCGGTTGATGCCTGAGAGGTTAGCTACCTGCTCGAATAGTGGGAACTATAGTCTGTGTTGACATATTAATTTCATGTGCTTGAACATGGGTGAGTCATTTCATAGCATACATACCATTTAATAACATTGCACAACAAGATCCTCATCGTATAAGTTTTTATGGGCACTCCTATACGATGAGTTACTTTATGTAGATCCTTAACTTATAAGCTTGTATGGGCATCCTTATAAGTTAAGTTACTTTCCTGCTGTAGTTACTTGCTCTTGATGTTTGATATAACTTTATAGAACTGCTAGATAAATTATTGTTAATCTTATAGTACCATTACCACCTGCATGTACCTGCTTATACTATTTATTATACCTTGTATTCTTGCTCTTTTCTTCGCCCGGTGCCGAGGAGTCGCCGGGGGAGCGGATGTGAAGCCACTTAGTCTTTTCGACTAACAGTTGCTACGTCTTCCTTTTTAGGAGGTCTCCCCGCAGGTAGAGCAGCCACAGACTTTGCTGCAGGACAGCCAGGCCAGGACGATAGGGCCTGAAAGGACAGTACCATCGCTACCGTTAGTTACTGATGTGAGTGTTGAGCGACTCCGATGTAGCCCTTTTGGGCATTTATTAGCTGTACTCTGATATATTGTAGAAGCATGTTTTAGCTTCTCTATTTTGATGTACTTTAGACTTATATATACTTTGTGTGGATTTAACTTCTCTTATTATATTGGGTTGGGTTGGTATATATGTATATATTGATATTGGTTATAGTCGACAGAATAGGCGTCTTGTGGTACAGGTTAGCCCGTGTGCTAATGCTACCGCAAGGTGGCTGTTCTGGGCATAAGACCCCCTTCGTGCCGTGTTTTGGGATCCGGGAGGGGGGGGTCCTACAAATGGTATCAGTTTGCCATGATCCTCAACTAAAGAAGTCATTCAACAATGGTACCACCCCGTTTGATTAGTCAGTAAAGGGACAAACTGACTTAGCGGAAGCAATTGTGTGCCCATATGTAATTCACACTAAGTTTGTCCAACTTTTACCTTAAGATTAGCCAATCTGACCATACGTTTGTGTTTTACGTGTAGATTCCAGTGCACGCTGAGCCGATGGGGGGCACTCCTGCCCCTTCCATACCCACTCAGTTCCAACAATCCGAGTTGTGGCAGACGCTCACCGCCACCCTGGATGCCTTTAGGGCGCAGCAGCCTCCGGTGCAACAACAGGCTCCGGGCTTTAACTGGTTGAGCACCTTTCGGGCCCTCTCCCCTCCCGTCTACCTCGGGATAGAGTCGGCCGTACGCATAGAGGAATGACTTGACACGGTGCAGGAGTTGTTGGCGGGGATCCGTTGCCCAACCAACATGGCTGTGACGTTGGCGGTGTGCGTCTTAGAACTACATGCTAAGAGGTGGTGGAAGTCCCTCACGGGCTCCACCTTCCAAGGCAGGGTCTATACAGAGATAAATTGGAGCGTGTTCTCCGATATATTCTTGGAGCACTTCATTCCCACATCCGCTCAAAATGAACTCGAAGAGAGGTTTCTTCTGCTGAAGCAAGGATCAAAATCAGTTACGGAATATCAGCGAGAGTTTCAGCACCTCGCGAGATTCGCAGATTATTTTTATTTGCATGATAGATGATACGCCAAGCGTTTTTACAAAGGGCTGCGAGATCCCCTAAGGCAGGCCCTTTTGTTTATAACGGATGCTAGCTTGGCAGAGATTATCGACATGGTAAAGAGATTGGAGGCGGATCACTTGAGTAGTGGTAAGAGACCTGTGGAGGGCGTGATAGAAGCTGGCTCAAGCGACAGAAGGAGGCAGGACTTTAGGAGAGGAAGGGGACATCAAAGAGGTGGAGGACGTTTCCACCGAGATTTTAGAGTGGAGCATCCAGTTCCGCCGCCGCTTGCGTTGCCTCCACCGCCTCAGCCTCAACAATTTCAGCAACCTGAGGGACGTTATGGGCGGGTGTGCTTCGAATGCAACCAGCCGGGCCACATTCGACGTTTCTGCCCACGGTTGTTTGGGAATGTCCCTCCTGCTCTCCCTCCGGCAGCTCCGAGGGGGCGGGGTCACATGCGCGGTCGAGGACGAGGACCACGAGGAGGAAACACCGGTCCTGCCCGGGATCAAGTATACGCTCTGGACATGGCACAAGAATGCAATCCCCAGGATGTGATTGCAGGTATGTTGTAGTTAGCTTTCACATTTTCATTGTTTAACTTAACTTGCTTAGAACATACTAGACAACTACTGTTGAGTTTTGGTTATTGGTACTTAGGCACTGTGGTAGTCGGCGGGAAGACGACCTATACGCTGTTCGATTCAGGTTCCTCACACTCTTTTATGTCTGAGGACTTCATTAAAGATATGGAGGGTGTGCAATACTTCACTGGTATTGCTCAAAGAGTACGCCTCCCGGACGGCTCTGAGATGACCGCAATCGCTAAGTGCGAGCTAGAGATATTCATTGGGGGAAAGGCCTTTGATACGCCTGCCACGGTCTTGAGAATGCCAGAGTTTGACATCATTTTGGGCATGGCGTGGTTGGACTGGCACTTTGCAAGGATTGACTGCGCAGATAAACGAATCTACTTGAGGCATGGAGACACCGACGTCATTTTTCAAGGTATTAGCTTCGCACGTCGTATGATGTTATCTTCAGTTCAGGTAGTAAAAGCCCACATGAAGGGGGATGATGTCTTCATGATCTATTTTGAGTTGAAGGAGATGGCGTTGGATATGAAAGATGTACGGGTAGTGCGGGATTCCCCGTGGTATTTCCTGAGAAACTGCCAGGATTACCCCCGCATAAAGAAGCTGATTTTCAAATTAATCTAGTACCGGGTGCCAAGCCTGTATCTAAGGCCCCTTACCGAATGGCCCTGAAGGAACTCACGGGTTTAGAGTTCAACTGCAAGAACTGGTGGAGTCAGGGTTCATTCGCCCCAGCTCTTCACCCTGGGGAGCCCCTGTATTATTCGTTAAGAAGAAGGACGGAACCTTGCGGTTATGCATAGACTATCAGGAACTCAATCGTCTGATGGTGCAGAACACCTATCCGCTACCCCGGATCGACGAGTTGTTCGATCAACTGGTGGGAGCGCATTGATTTTCTAAGTTAGATTTACGCTCGGGATATTATCAGTTGAGGATACAAGAGGAGGACATCCAAAAAATGGCCTTTAGTTCAAGATATGGACTGTACGAGTTCACTGTAATGCCGTTTGGGCTCACAAATGTCCCTTTGGTATTCATGAGCCTGATGAACAAGGTGTTTGAACCTTACTTGGATATATTCATCATTGTTTTCATCGACGACATCCTGGTCTACTCAAACACGAAGGAGGAGCATATTGAGCACTTGACCTTGGTATTGAAGAAATTAAAAGAGCATGCCTTGTTCGCCAAGTTCAGCAAGTGCGAATTCTGGCTTAAAGAGGTTTATTTCTTGGGGTATGTGATCAGTGGAGCAGGACTAGCGGTGGATCCGGCCAAGGTGCGTGCCGTGAAGGAGTGGTCGCCCTTGAAGTCAGCGGCCGATGTGAGGAGCTTCCTTAGACTTGCCGGGTATTACCGCAAGTTCGTAAAAAGGGTTCTCAAAGATTGCATTCTCTATTACTTCCTTGACAAAGAAAAGTGTGCCATTTGAGTGGACACCCCAGTGCGAAGCTGCGTTCTAAAAGTTGAAGGATAGACTTACCTCCACCCCCATCCTAGCACTTTCGTCCGGGAAGGAAGGATTTCAAGTCTACACCGACCCGTCATATCAAGGGATGGGAGCGGTGTTGATGCAGCACGGACACGTGATTGCCTATGCTTCAAGACAGTTGAAGAAGCATGAAATCAATTACCCGGTTCATGATTTGGAATTGGGAGCAGTGGTGTTCTCCTTGAAGGTTTGGAGGCACTATCTATACGACGTCCACTGCGAGATCTTTTCAGACCATAAAAACTTAAAGTACGTTCACACACAGAAGGAATTGAACCTGAGATAATGGTGATGGTTAGAGTTTCTGTGTGATTATGAGTTCACTTTAAACTATCATCCCGGAAAGGCGAACTCAGTGGCCGATGCATTGAGCAGAAAGGTACTAGACTTGAGCCCAGAGTCTCGGTTGATGAGTATGGAGTTGGCTCGAATGATTGAAGAGATGGATATTAATTTGGTATATAAGGCTCCTTCGGCAGAGTATACAGAGTACTTGACAACCATGAGCATAGTTTGTGACATCCGGGACCGAATCCGGGCGGAGCAAGGAGGGATTGCGGCTCTGGCCCCGACAATCAAGGTAATCGAGGATGGGACTACTAATGAGTATACACTAAAAGACGGCCTCGTTTATTTCCGCGGCCGGCTCTACATTCCCAAGGGCGGTAAAATCCGAAAGGATATCTTGAGAGAGGCACATTGCTCTCAGTATTCAGTGCACCCGGGTATTGCCAAGATGTATGCCGGCCTACGGAAGACCATGTATTGGCCGGGAATGAAAAAAGATGTCCGATATTTTGTTACACATTGTGAAGCTTGTCAAAGGGTGAAGGCGGAATGCAAGTATCCCGGTGGTTTATTTCAATCGTTGCCCATCCCCGAGTGGAAGTTTGAAGATATCTCCATGGACTTTGTCCATGGGTTACCTCACTCACGCTCAGGGAATGATTCAGTGTGGGTGATCGTTGATCGACTGATGAAAGTAGCCCGGTTTATCCCCATGAAGAAAGAGGCTCACGTGGATGTCTTGGTACGCCTCTTTGTGGAGCAGTTCGTACGGTATCATGGCGTGCCTAAGACAATCGTTTCTGATCGGGATGGTTGTTTCACCTCAAGGGAGTGGAAAGCGGTGCAGGCGTATTTGGGTTCCCGCCTTACCTTTAACACCCCGTTTCATCCTCAGACGGACGGGCAGTCTGAGAGGACCATCAGAATACTGGAAGATTTGTTGAGATTTTGTGTGTTGGATAGAGGAGAGCCGTGGGAAAGGCTCCTATCACTGGTAGAATTCTCCTACAACAACAGTCATCAAGCTAGCATCGGCATGGCGCCCCATGAAGCTCTTTACGGAAGAAGGTGTAAAACCCCCTTGTCTTGGGTGCAAGATGAAGACCTGAAGGCTTTGGGAATTGAGTATATTGATGATACCAATGCGGCGGTTAGACTAATATAGGATCGCATGTTGGAGGCTCAAAGTTGGCAGGCAAAGTATTACAATGCAAAGCACCGGATGGTGGAATTTCAAGTGGGTGATAAAGCATTTCTGAAGATTTGGTCGATGCATGGAGTGTCACGGGTGCGTGGTGTGAAAAAGCTCAGCCCAAGGTATGTTGGGCCATACACTGTATTGGAAAGGATTGGCTCGTTGGCCTATCGGTTGGAGTTACCGCCAGAGCTAGAGAATCTCCACGACGTGTTCCATGTGTCGTTGCTTCGAAAGGCGTTGTTGCGGCTCGATTAATATATCCCCACTACTGATTGTGCAGTGGCGACTGATAGGTCTATGCGACTGGAGCCGGTGTGGACCGTAAACAACGAGACAAGGATATTACGCCGCAAAAGTGTTCCTTTAGTAAAGGTGCTATGGTCTAATCATGGTAAGGAGGAGTATATATGGGAGCCGGTGGACTTGATGCAAAAACGCTACCCGGAATTATTTCCCCAAGGCAAATTTTGTTTAAAAGCATATTTTATCTTCTGTCATGCTTTTCTCCCATAGCCTTAGCCTGATTTTGGGGACGAAATTTTTTATTTTGTTTATAGGATTTGTAACGTCCCGATTCGCACTAGGCCCCTTGTGCGCATTTTGAGTCAGGAGAGCTGACTTGGGCTTAGGGGAGTGCTGACAACTGGGCTGTACTTGTAAATAGGAGGAGAAATCAGTCAAGCATAGGACATGGGTAGAGACACGGGCGTGTCCCTACCCGTGTGGGAGAGGCCAACTCTCGAGTCGACGACTCGAGTATGTCCAGAGAAGGACACAGGTAGTGACACAGACGTGTCACTACTCGTGTGACATGACACGGGTAGAGACACGGGCATGTCCCTACCCATGTGTGTCGAGTTGAACTCGACGAAGCGTGTCGAGATCGATGAAGTGTGTCGAGATCGACGAAGTGTATGACATGGGTAGATACACAGGCGTGTCCCTACCCATGTGTATATAGAGTTGAACTCGACAAAGCGTGTCGAGATCGACGAAGTGTGTCGAGATCGACGAAATGTATGACATGAGTAGAGACACGGGCGTGTCCCTACCCGTGTGTTTGTGTGTCGAGTTGAGTTTGTCGAGATGTATCCAGAGAAGGACACGGCCAGGGAACACTGCCGTGTTATGTGGACACGGGTCGGGACACGAGCGGCCCGTGTCCCTACCCGTGTCGAGTGTTGAACCAGCACTAAAACCGTCATTGATGCTTCGCCTGAAGCAGGACACGAGTAAGGACACGGGCATGTCCCTACCCGTGTCACTTTTAATATATAAGGGTTGTGAAAACCCTTGCAGTTTTCACTCCTCATTCCAGCCATTTTTCCTGAGAGAAACTTCTGTAGAGAGAGAAAACTACTGGAGCAAGTCTTGGAGGAGAAGATCCGTCGCCGTCGTGAAGGAGAAGATGCCGCCAAGAAGAGTTACACGATCCATGGCCGGAAATAGTGGAAACACCAGAAATGAGGTGAGCTTCCTCCCCTCTCCCTTGGTGCTAGATCTGTAGATATTTAGTGAGATGTCGACTCAAAAGAGTCTTGACTAGCGAGATGGTGATTTCTCTAGGAAGAGGCCGTACTAGGGCTTGTGCTCTAAGGCTAGTTGTGTCTTCAACCTCTCCAACCTTATATGTGAAGGTGGGGGATGGTTTTGTGAAGAATCATGGCCTCAAGAGGGTGAATAAGGGAGGAGGAATTTCTGGTGTGATTTTGGAAGACCAACTTGAGGAGGATGATGAACCAATGCCGTTCACTCTGCCTTAAGATGCGTGCAGAATCTGTGTTCTGCACGCAGCGATCTTCTTGGCCATTTCCAGGTGTGATATGGCTAGATATGAGCTTTCGACTAAACACGAAAGTTAAAGTCCTTGAAAATACCTTTCCAACGAGTGGTTGCACGAATTCAGGCGAAGTCTGTAGTCATAGGAAAGTCTGAACGAATTTGACATCCGGCAAACACTGCATGCAGAAATTGTGTTCTGTACGCAGCGGACATTGAAGCCGATTTCAAGTATGATGCTATTGAATCTGGGTTGTGGTCTGAACATAAACATTGTAGCCCATGGAAAGACATTTCCATCAAGGGGTTACACGTTTTCATCGAATTCCTATAGCTTCGGGAATCTCCGGTTGAAGTTGCTATCCAGATTTATTCTGCACTTAAATTCTGGGTTTGGTATAACATGAATTTGGATTTGGTGGATTCAATGTTGCAATTAACTTGAGGTTTGAGTGAACTCTTTTATGTTAATCATCTTTGTTCTATAATTGATGAAGTTTAATAATTGGATCTCAAGAAATTGATTTGTGAAGCAAGCATGCTCAAACGAAATGATTTGATAGAAATTGGTAGACTAATATACATGTGCATCATGTTTATAATGTGTTGAAATCATTTGGAATGACATGTAAGAGGATAATCTATGGCAATGTGAATAACTCTTTAACAGATTGAATTTAGTAGTCCAATGCTTAGAGTGTCGTCTCCCTACGGGTAACATTGTGGAAGGGTGCAAGTGCGGTGTTGACCGTCACTAGTTGGGATTGCGTTGAGATGAGTTAAAGTTGGACGGTTGGGCTTGGTCCTCGGTGCTCATTTCCCGGGGGTCCTTCCGTACCTAGTGGATGGTTGGTCTTGGTCCTCGTGCTTTTTATGAGGCTCCTTCCATGCCACGGTGATGTGGAATTGCATGCGGTGTGAGTCGACACGCGGTGTCGTAATCCTGGGTTGAGTATAGTGTGGCAGGTCTACGGGCTCGCCGATCGTCACATCGACGGGAGTTGATAGTTAGACTTTGGGCGGTTGGGCTTGGTCCTCGGTGTTCACGTCCCTGGGCTCCTTCCATGCCAAGTGAACGGTTGGGCTGTGTCCTCGTGCTTACTTCCGATGCCCCTTCCGGGTCACACAAGGCCAGTTCGGGGCTGTGTTCTCGGTGCACATGTACCCGAGACCCCCGCTGGGACATAGTACACATGGGATCCGCTGTAGTGTTCTTAGCATTGAGGCATACGAAGGCCTAGGTGAAGTAGTGTGGATACCCGCCTAGTAGTAGAGATGCCCGCTCTACTGTCACCGCCTGGCCACGACGGTTGATGCCTGAGAGGTTAGCTACTTGCTCGAATAGTGGGAACTATAGTTTGTGTCGACATAGCAATTGCATGTTCTTGATCATGGGTGAGTTATTTCATAGCATACATACCATTTCATAACATTGCATAATAAGATCCTCATCGTATAAGTTTGTATGGGCACTCCTATGCGATGAGTTACTTTATGTAAACCGATCCTTAACTTATAAGCTTGTATGAGCATCCTTATAAGTTAAGTTACTTTCCTGCTGTAGTTACTTGCTCTTGATGTTTGATATAACTTTATAGAACTGCTAGATAAATTGTTGTTAATCTTATAGTACCATTACCACCTGCTTGTACATGCTATACTATTTATTATACCTTGTACTCTTGCTCTTTTCTCCGCCCGGTGCCGAGGAGTCGCCGGGGGAGCGGATGTGAAGCCACTTAGTCTTTTCGACTAACGATTGCTACGTCTTCCTTTTTATGAGGTCTCCCCGCAGGTAGAGCAGCCGCAGACTTTGCCGCAGGACAGCCAGGCCAATATGACAGGGCCTGAGGAGACGGTACCACCGCTACCGTCAGTTACTGATGTGAGTGTTGAGCGACTCCGATGTAGCCCTTTTGGGCGTTTATTAGCTGTACTCTGATATATTGTAGAAGCATGTTTTAGCTTCTCTTTTTGATGTACCTTGGACTTATATATACTTTGTGTGGATTTGACTTCTCTTACTATATTTGGTTGGGTTGGCATATATATATATATTGATATTGGTTGTAGCTGACAGAATAGGCATCTTGTGGTACAGGTTAGCCAGTGTGCTAATGCTACCGCAAGGCGGCTGTTTTGGGCATAAGACCCCCTTCATGCCGTGTTTTGGGATACGGGAGGGGGTCCTACACCTCCTCCCCTCCTCCACCACCTTGAGCCATGACCGACCAAGCCGGCCCCTCCCGAGCCCATCAAACCCAGGTGGAAGCCTTCTCCCTCCCCCTTCCCTATTCTGGACATCTTCCCGGGATTATAATAGTAAATTACAATGGAAATAAGTGTGGTGATTATGCTACTTATTTAAAGTGCTGGAATGAAATGTGACTAGTACGAGAGTGGAGTAGTACTGAATAAGCTTGACTAGTACGCAACTGGAGTAGTACTGAATAGAAAGTACTGAAATAAGCCTGACTAGTACGCAACGAGAGTAGTACTGAATTGAAAGTACTAAAGTAAGCCTGACTAGTACGCAACTAGAGTAGTACTGAATTGAAAGTACTAAAATAAGCCTGACTAGTACGCAACTGGAGTAGTACTGAATAGAAAGTACTAAAATAAGTCTGATCAGTACTACTCCGGTCTCGTACTGGTCAAGCTTATTTCAGTACTTTCTATTCAGTACTACTTCAGTTGCGTACTGGTCAGACTTATTTTAGTACTTTCTATTCAGTACTACTCCAGTTGCGTACTGGTCAGGCTTATTTTAGTACTTTCAATTCAGTACTACTCCAATTGTGTACTAGTCAGACTTATTTTAGTACTTTCAATTCAGTACTACTCTAGTTGCGTACTAGTCAGGCTTATTTTAGTATTTTCAATTCAGTACTACTCCCGTTGCGTACTAGTCAGGCTTATTTCAGTACTTTCTATTCAGTACTACTCCAGTTGCGTACTAGTCAAGCTTATTCAGTACTACTCCACTCTCGTACTAGTCACATTTCATTCCAGCACTTTAAATAAGTAGCATAATCACCACACCTATTTCCATTGTAATTTACTATTATAATCCCGGGTCCTGCTGTAACGAGCAGTCGTCGAGCCTTAGTTTGGGGTAACCGGAGTTGAGGTAGTCCTCCAGGTCTAGCCCTAAATAATGCGCTCCCACGCTCCTTGTCGAAAGTAGAGCTGAGTGCCAACGCCCGAAGTCTAAGCCTAGTAGGGCAGGCCGACGTAGAACCAATGTTTTATAATGTTTGCCTTTATTTGATTGATTGTAAATTGCTTGCGGTGAAATAGTGGCGGGTCAGTCCCTTCCGCAGACCGTTCGTACCGGTGCGGGAAGGTAGACGACTCAAGGCGATAGGGAGATGAGTACCATGGGTGACCGACCGTTATATTCCCCGTCGGGTTTTCCTCCGCTGGTCGGCCAAAATGATTCGCCGGATGTCGCTCACATCCAAGAGTGCACAAGGTTGTACGCTGGGGCCTGAGGTTGTGTGGTACAACCACCCCCAGAAGTGGCAGGACTGGCCACTGTCATCGACGGCCACATCGGTGAGGCCCGCAGGGCTCGCTTCCCTGCTGGAACAGAAGCGGTCCAAACTATATCGACATAGGGTTGTGTGCGCGGCTATGAATTCCTTCGGCGTGTGCGTGGCTATGAATGCCTGCGGTGTGTGCGTGGCTATGAATGCCTGCGGTGTGTGCATGGCTATGAATGCCTACGGTGTGTGCGCGGCTATGAATTCCTGCGGTGTGTGCGCGACTATGAATGCTATGGTGTGTGTGCGTGGCTATGAGTGCCTGCGGTGTGGGCGTGGCTGTAAAAGCCTGCTATAGATTTCAGGATATGAAAACCTGATGTGCTGATGAGCTAATAGAGCCTTGTTATAACCAATTTATATTATTGCTGCTTTTTCCAGTTATACTGTACTCTTTTATAGTTGCTCTTAGCTGTTCATATATGAAATGTTGTGCTAACTCTCTCTTGCTTCAGCTATTTACTTTTGTTGGGTGGGTGCGTGCTTGTCCCTAGGATGTGGATCCGGGAGGAGATTTGTTTCCACTTAGATCTGTGACTAACGATTATGTGATTAACCATTCACAGGAAGTGGAGCACCGTAGTGACCTGCTGCCGCAGGAGAATACGCCAGCAGCTAGGACTACTCGAGTAGATGCATCCTCACCGTCTCCAGAGTTTAGAGACGTGAGTTCCGCCAAACAGTGTAGAGAGAGAGTATATGGGGATTATATGTAGCACATGCATAGCCCACAGGCTTTTTTAAACACTTAGACTTCAACCCTAGAACCGCTGTGATTTTGATATGTGATATATAAAATCTGCAATGGTTTCCTATTAATGCTTCCACTATACTTTGATGGGTTGGGAATGTTATGATTCGAGCCGAGCAAGGTGGCCATTTAATGCTTGGATAGGGTGGATCGTTTTCCCCTAAGAGCATTGAGTGGGCGTCTTGGCCAATAGTACCCCTCCGGCCCGACCCGAGCAAAAGGTTGAGGGGGGGATACTACAGTATGCACTAGATCTGGCACAACCCCGGAACCCGGAGCAGGTTATAGCAGGTATGCCAGTACATTTAAATTCCTTCCTTCCTAAGAACTAGTTCTCATAGACATAAACTAGTTAGAAATTAAGAAAAGAAAAACTACAACTAGAACACTAAGACACTTAATTACCTCAGGCGTGGTTTTCATCAGTGGCAAGCCCGCTCACACACTCTTCGACACCGGTGCTTCACACTCGTTTGTGTCAGAAGATTTTGTGAAAGGACTGGCAGATGTGGAGCAATTCACAGGAAGGATGATGAGGGTGCGTCTACCCGATGGATCAGAGCTCATGACCTCTTCTCATTACAAAATGGAGGCGGAGATTGGCTGGAAGGCATTTGAGGCACCAACGACAATCCTGAGGATGCCCGACTTTGATCTCATACTGGGCCTGACGTGGTTATACTGGAACCATGCCCAGATTGACTGCTTGGCGAAGAGGATCACTGTGAGGCATGAGGACTCCTTTATTGTTATTGAAGGTATTACACCAGCCCACCTATTTTTATTATCGTCTGTGCAGGCTGTCAAGGCCGACCTACAGGGAGATGAAGTTTATCAAGTTCTCTTCAAGATGGTCGTGGAGAAGGATTCTATATCAGATATTCCAGTGGTGCAGGACTTTGCCGATGTATTTTCGGAGAAGCTACTAGGGTTACCCCCGCACCGGGAGAAAGACTTTCAGATTCAGCTCGTGCTGGGGGCTAAGCCGGTATCCAGGGCTCCCTACCGAATGGCCCCGAAAGAGTTGGTGGAATTTCGAAGCCAGCTTCAAGAGTTAGTGGAAGCCGGGTTCGTCCGGCCTAGCTCTTCACAGTGGGGAGCTCCGGTGCTATTCGTCAAAAAGAAGGAGGAGACACTTCGGTTGTGTATCGATTACCGGGCCCTGAACAGGCTGACGGTCCAGAATACATACCCCTTGCCAAGGAGAGACGAGTTATTTGACCAGCTGGAGGGAGCTCATTGGTTCTCAAAGCTGGACCTGAGATCGGGGTATTACCAGCTACGCATTCAGGAGGAGGACATCCCGAAGACGGCCTTTACCAATAGATATGGACTGTATGAGTTTACCGTCATGCCCTTCGGGCTCATGAATGCAAGTTAGGCCGAATTCTAGTACACTTAGATAGGCGAAGGGGTGTTCGAAGAATTCTGGATGTACCATCATCGTAGTCATTGATGACCTCCTTTATTTATTCGGGATGTGGAGGATGCGCGAGGCCCTGGCTTTGACTTTGGTGAAGCTCTGAAGTTTAATAAAAAATGTATCCTAAGTTCATCAAGTGCCAATTCTGGCTAAAGAGGTGGCCTTTTTGGCCATGTCATCACAGCAGTTTGGCAGTAGATCCGACGAAGGTCCAGGAGTCCGGGATTGTTCCACCGCTGAAAATGGCCACGGATGTTCAGATTTTTTTAAGGACTTGCCGGTTATTAACGGAAGTTCGTAGAGGGGTTCTCTCAGATTGCCCTCCCTCTTACGTTCCTGACGAAGAAGGAGTCTCCTTTTATTTGGACACCACAATGCGAGTCTGCCTTTCTGGAGCTGAAGGGTCGGCTTACCTCAGCCCTCATTTTTGCCCTTCCATCAGGGAAGGAAGGATTCCAGGTGTACACGGATGCTTCTTATCAGGGGATGGGTGCCGTTCTGATGCAGAATGGGCACGTGATAGCTTATGCCTCCCGCCAGCTGAAGAAACATGAGTAGAACTACCCGATGCACGATTTGGAGATGTGGGCAGTTATATTTGCTCTAAAGATCTAGAGACACTATATCTACGGGGTCCACTGTGATATATTCTCAGACCACAAGAACTTGAAGTATGTAGACACACAGAAGGAGTTGAACATCAGGCAGAGACGCTGGGTGGAGTTTCTGTCAGACTACCAGTACACCATGCATAACCATCCCGGGAAAGCAAACGTGGGGGCAGATGCTCTGAGCCAGAGAGCGAGTACATCAGGAGTAGGCCCGCTGCTGATGGCTTTGGATTTGGTAGAGTCATTTAAGAAGATGCAGATATCACTAGTGTCCGAGGATGATCCGGAGCTATATACGGAGTACCTGACATCGATGAATGCCACCGATGACATTCAAGATCGTATCAAAGACGAGCAGAGGCTGGATGCGAGGCTGAGCCGATATTCAGAGCCTTGGAGGAAGGCACAACAGGGGATTACTCTTGATGGGATGGGCTCTTATGTTTCAGAGGAAGGGTCTACATACCGGCAGGAGGCCAGATTCGGGAGGACATCATGACAAAGGCACACTGTAGTGGATACTCAGTGCACCCGAGAATCTTTAAGATGACAGCGAACCTGAAGAAGACGATGTATTGACCAGGTATGGAGAAGGACATTACGTATTTTGTGACGCATTGCAAGGCTTGCCAACTCGTAAAGGCAGAGTGTAAGAATCCGGCCGGTTTACTACTGCCACTTCCGATGCCGGAGTGGAAGTTTGAGGATATAGCCATGGATTTCATACATGGGCTACCCGGTCTCGTGCGGGGAATGACTCGATCTGGATGATAGTAGACAGACTAACGAAGGTGACCAGATTTATTCCAGTGGCGAAGGACTCTCCGGTCAGGGTATTAGTACATAGGTTCATCGAGCAGTTTGTACGCTATTATGGAGTACCCAGGACTATAGTTTTAGATCGGGATGGGCGGTTTATGTCCAAGGAGTGGAGGACAGTCCAGTCCCGTCTGGGTTCTCGGTTGACATTCAGCATGGCTTTTCACCCTCAGACCGATGGACAGACGGAGCACACCAACCATACCTTGAAAGATCTTCTGCTCCTATGTATTTTGGACCGCGGCGAGCCTTGGGAGAGATTACTGCCGCTGATCGAGTTTTCATACAACAACAGCCATCAGTCCAGTATAGGCATGACCCCTTACGAGGCATTATATAGACGGAGGTGCAGGACCCCACTATCATGGATTCAGGATGTGGATCCGCAGGCACTCAGCTCATAGTTTGTGGAGGATACTGATGCTCAAGTTAGATTGATCCGAGACAGGATGCTGGAAGCCCAGAGCAGGCAGGCAAAATATTACGACGCGAGGCATCGTCAGGTGGAGTTCCAGGTGGGAGACCAGGTTTTCTTGAAGATACGGCCGATGCATGGAGTCTCGTCGGTTTTCGGGCGGAAGAAGCTCATTCCTGGATATATGGGGCCTTACAGGATCCTGGAGGGGATCGGCCCCTTGGCTTAAAGACTGGAGATACCGCCGGAGTTAGCGGGATTGCACGACGTCTTCCACATCTCCTCACTACGGAGGGCTCTACTGTGCCCTGAGCAGCTGATTTCCACAGCCGACGGTTCGGTGGCCACAGATTGATCAGTCAGCTTGGAGCCGATCAAGATCGACGACATGGCAGTGCGGGTATTGCGACACAAGAAGGTTTCGCTAGTCAAGGTCCTGTGGAGAAACCATGGGCAGGAGGAGCATACATGGGAGCCACAGGATTTGATGCAGCAAAAGTACCTGGAGCTCTTCGAGTCAGGTATACCTTAAACCTTAGGGATGCTACAAGTTTCTTTTATTTCAGTAAACCCTCGTAGGCTTAACCTCAATTTCGGGGACGAAAATTTATTTTATGTATATTGGGATTTGTAACATCCCTCAAACAACTAGACCCCTAGGATTTTGTTTTGTCATGACTAGGTCATGATAAAACTATCAGAAGCTCAAAACACCAAGTGAACAAGGGGTCAAGGTGAAAGTCACCTTGGTATGCCTATAGCTCATCCTCAACATTTAGACCTAAGATTTGACTTTAAGGCTACACCTTGATCCCATGACCCTACCACAACACCACTAAACCACCTTAGGTAGTCCATAGGGCCACTAAGGACCCACTGCGGGCAGTCAAAGTGGTTAAGTTGACCTAAGTCAACCCTAACCCTAAATAGGTCAAACTAGCCTACTTAGGGTCAATTGACCTTCCCCTAGCCAAGTGGACCCCACCCATGCCCTCCTAACCCTAAAGTGAGGTCAATGGGTCACCAAGGACCCATTGGGGGCAACCCAAGAGTCTAGGTTGACCAAAGTCAACTCTATCCTCAAAGTGGTCAAAGTGCCCTTACTAAGGGTCAAGTGACCTCCAAAGTGCCAAGTCAACCCTACCAAACCCTTCCTAGATCTTAGGGGAGGCCAATGGGTCACCAAGGACCCATTGGGGTCAGCCAAAAATACTAAGTTGACCCAAGTCAACCCTAGCTTCAAAAAGGGTCAAAATGCCCTAACTAAGGGTCAAGTGACCCCCCAAGATGCCCAACCAACCCTACCCAAGTCTTCTGAAAGTTAATAGTTGCCAACCTAAATCACCTAGAGGGCGGTGAATAGGTGAGTTGTGCATCTTTTTGCGGAATAAAAAAAAATCTCAAACAAATGCACAGATCTATCTACCAAACAAGCAAACACAGACGAAGAAAGATTTATAGTGGTTCCCCAACCTTGGGTACATCCACTTTCCCTCACTGATCTAGCAATACACTAGACTCGGCTACTCCACTATCTCGGATTGGAAAACAATCCTACCCTCGGAACAATGTTCCTACAAACTCGATCCACAAACCAGATCTACACTCGGAAGGCAAAACTTCATACAATCTCGGAATTGAAAACTCCTACACTCGGTGAAAACTTCTCCTACAATAATGAAGTAAACTTATAAAGAAATACAAACAGTAAATCCTTGTCAGATCTGCAAGAAATTGGCCTGGATCTTCTTCTTCTAGACTTTTCGGCTTTATTAGAATGGTGAAGAAAACCTTGGCAATATCAGATCTGGACTTCTTGACTTTACACGATCGAATCAGAAGATGAAGCGTTGAGCAGAGATCTCGATCTGTAGAGTATTCTTGATCTGATCCTCAAAAAGGTGAAACCCTAGCCGGTCGGAAATTTGCGATGGCGGCGGCTGCGAGTTTCGTTCTTGGAGAGAGAAAGAGGAGACAAAATTCTTTTTAGAGTGTACGGCTGCAAAATCACTTAGAATAATCTTTGAATAATAAGATTAGGGTTTGTCGGTTTAGACAAGACCTTTTATAAGATCAAAAAAGATTAGTCTTAATTGAGTGATTTTGAGAAAGACACGTGGACCAATCACGTCTGAGTTTATGAATATGACCGTTAAGTCTGGACTTAAAGAATTTTCTGAAAAGTCAAAGTAAATTACTCGAGATGTAGTGGACTACTCGAGTATATGCAGTGGACTACTCGAGTATATGCAGCACTACTCGAGTAGGTAGAAGATGACTACTCGAGTACATGAGAAAAACTACTCGAGAGAAAGATATGATTACTCGAGTACATGAAGTCAACTACTCGAGTAAATAAGAATGAGAAAGATTCAGCTACTCGAGTAACAAAAATGACTTACTCGAGTACTTGAGTTCATACACGAGAGGTGTAGTATATTACTCGAGTAAAAGAAATACTACTCGAGTATATAAGAATGAACTACTCGAGTATATCAGAAACTACTCGAGACAAACACTTTGAAAATTTCTGGAACAAGAAAACTAAACTACTCGAGTATAAAAAATAAACTACTCGAGACAAAAAGAACTACTCAAGTATATGAAGATGAACTACTCGAGTCAATTAGAACTACTCGAGACAAACAGTTAGAAAATTTCTGGAACAAGAAAACTGAACTACTCGAGTATATAAAATAAACTACTCGAGACAAAAAGAACTACTCGAGTATATGGAGATGAACTACTTGAGTCAATTAGAACTACTCGAGTATAAGGAAAAGTCTACTCGAGTAATTCACTTAGAGAAATTTTCTGGAATGGAATTCTGGATTACTCGAGTATAAACACTGGACTACTCAAGTAGTAGATGAACTACTCGAGTATATGATTTAGACTACTCGAGTAAGTGAGAACTACACGAGAGTCAGAATTCAGCTACTCGAGTATATAGATGAAACTACTCGAGTACTATATAGTACTACTCGAATATTTAACTTAGAAAAGTTTGAGAAGAGATTTTTTGTAAACTCGAGAGAAGAAAGGGAACTACTCGAGTGGTTAATGTAACTACTCGAGATACATCTTATCTACTCGAGTAAGAGTGTTATTGCTCGAGTATAAATTCAGTAACTTACTCGAGTAGGTAAAGAACTACTCGAGTACTTTACTTAGGAAATTTTTCTGGACTGAAATTTTCTTCTTCTAAGGGATGACCAGCATCAAGTCTTTTCACATAGTCCTAGAGCTTGAATATGAAGTGTATCCCAATAGAGAGGCTACACATGAGTCAACACTTTGGAACACATAATGAGGGATTACATTGTATGGTCCTGTGTTTGGTGACCCATTGTAGACTGACATTGGTCTACACTTCCCATTAGAATCCTACAAACACATAACTCAAACCAAGCATCAAATACAACTTAATTCATCTTAGTTCAAGGGTGACTTCATCAAATCTAGGTTAGTGTGGATACAATACCCAACAATCTCCCCCTATTTGTAGAAGTCAGAACCCTTTACACTAAAGTGAATTATGGACATAAAAAAATGCTAAGTAATAAAATAGTGTAAGCAATCAAGGAACTATGAAAAAGATAATAAGATCAAAAACTTTGAATTATATAAATGTGATTATCCAAAAATATCCTTAACAACAAAAATCCATTTCCAGAACTCATGAGTCCTTTTGGCTAGTTTTGATGATGTTGTCTGTCTTGTTTCTCCTGTTGTCTCCTTTGATAGCTGTAAGGCTTGGGATAATACTTGGGTGGCCTTGGAGGAGCAGCAGGATTGTTTCTGTTGGGTACATTGGAATATATGTACCTGATTTGAAGAAGCCTCACCCTACTCAATGATATACATCAAGGTGTATTTGAAGTGCTTTGAGTTTATTTGTGTAGGATAAGTAAATGCAGGTTTGCAGGAAAAGTTTCTAAGTCCATGTGTCGACACCTAGAAGAAAAGTGTCGACACTTAAGAAGGCTTGTGTCGACACCTAGAGAAGCTGTGTCGACACTTGGAGTAATTGTGTCGACACCAGGAATGCAGAGTCGACACCAGAAGGAAAGTGTCAACACATACAGGCAGTGTCGACACATAGTGAAGAATTGTCTACATAATCAGTGTCGACACTTAGAAGCAGTGTCGACACCCAGAGAAACTTTGTCGACAGAAAAAGTGTCGACACTAGGAGACTGTGCCGACACTCAGCAAACTTCAACAAAGATCAAGTACATGTGTCGACACTAGGAGACTGTGTCGACACTCAGCAAACTTCAACAAAGATCAAGTACATGTGTCGACACTAGGAGACTGTGTCGACACTCAGCAAACTTCAACAAAGTTCAAGTACATGTGTCGACACAAGGAGATGTGTCGACACTTAGCAAAGTCTCAACACAAGAAGATGTGTCGACACAAAGGAGTTGTGTCAACACACAACAGAAATCAACTAATTATTGAAGAAGTATTTGTTTCGACACACTCAACCAGTGTCGACACATTCAATAGAAGGCTTATGTCGACACAAAGGATCAGTGTCGACACATTCTGCAGAAGCAGTGTCGATAAGATGTTACAATAACACAAGGAGTTGTGTCGACACCATGAAGGCTAGTGTCGACACTTAGTCTACTTGTGTCGACATTTAGTCTATTTGTGTCGACACATAAAGACTATCTGTCTCGACACTTTCAGACAATGACAGAGATTTCAAAAAGTGACTGGATGACTTGACAATTGCCATTTCAACTGGTCAACAACAACTGTCAGAGCTATCAGAAGGTTGTTAGAAACCGGGTCAGCCAGTCACCATGGAGAAAGCTTATTTAAAGACCTTTCTCCTTCAACAGAAAGGAGTAATCGTAAGAATTAATTAATGAAGTGAAAAACAACACAACAAGAAGAAGACCTTCAAGAGAAGATCTAAGAAGTTGGAGAGAGAGAGAGCTCCTTCTAAGAAGACCAGCTGTTGAACCAGGCTGATAAGGAAGATTCAGATTGAAATCAGAATCTCAAGTCAGCAGTTGTTTGAATATCATCTGCATAGAGATACAACCCTACTGTGTTCTAATTCAAGAAGCTTTGAAGAAAGCCAAGGGAGGTTGATCTCAGCCAAGTTCTTCCAAGAACTCATCAAGAAGCCAATCAACTCATCTCTCTCTATCAGAGTTGTGGTTATATACTTTGTATTTTCTAATTTCTGTAGGATCTTGTATAGATCTGAGTTGTAAGCCTAAATCTATAAAAGATGAGGTAGGGCCTGTGAGCCTGAGTATAGGAGAATCATTTCTCTGAGTGTAGGCCTTGTTGAAGGCTGAGGTAGGGCTGTTGTGCCTGAGTGTAGGTCTTGTTGTAGACTAAGTGGTAGGGCTTTGTGCCTGAGTTGTAGGAGTGGGATCACTCTGAGTTGTAGGAACCTATTTGTGGTCTTTTGTTGCCAAGAAGGATAAGAGTTTGACTGATCAGTCATCTTCAAAAACAGATTCAGAAGCTGAAGCCTATATTGGACTGTTTGCTGAAGAGGAGGAAGATGAGTTCATGCAGTTCATGAACTCAATTTATGAGCATGAGGATAATCAGTGCAATGGACTGATGGCCTTAACAGAAGGAGACAAGATCCAGGATCAGCCTGGACCAAGTA
Organism: Platanthera guangdongensis; assembly: GCA_039583875.1. NCBI lineage: Eukaryota > Viridiplantae > Streptophyta > Magnoliopsida > Asparagales > Orchidaceae > Platanthera > Platanthera guangdongensis. Next base: position 95,335,422 of record CM077149.1, read on the forward strand.
AGGTATAATGTCTTTCAGATTATAATATTGATTCAGAATCAGATACATCTGCATCAAGTGATGTGGGTGGGTCTGAATCTGAGGGTGATATTCATCAGTTGATGGATGAATATAGAGATGTATTGCAGGCACTTAAGAAGAGCAAAAATCTGGTCAAAACACTGACTAAGGAAATTGCTAATCTTAAGTTGACAGCTGCTGATTCAGATAAAGTGTTAGATCAAAAATTGAATGAAATAGCCAGGCTGAAGAACATTACAGTTATTCAGATGGGAACTATTACATTTAAGAATGATCAAATTAGGAATCTTGAGGTTAGACTTCAGAAGGAGAAGGATATTGTAGCAAGTTTTTCTAAACCAAAATCTGTTCTACCTTTGATAGATGAGTTTATACCTCATAAGGGTAAAACTGGATTGAGATTTACAAAACCTGCCTGGACAGTAAAGTCCAAATCTAAGGGCAAAGCCCCAGTACTCAACAAGAAGCCTGCTGTAGATAAAACAACCAGGGTTGTACCTAAACAAAGGTACAACAGATTTGAGTGCTGGTGTTGTGGCAAGGTAGGCCACTTTGCCATAGACTGTTGGCACAATTCAAGTGTCAAGGAGAGTAGCAAACAACCTGTTAGAAGAGTTACAGGTAGTTTTGTTAAAAGCCAAACTAACCTGCACCAAGGACCCAAGAATTATTTGGGTTCTAAGGTTAAGTAATCTATTTTGCAGGTGAGTCCAAGTGGCCATGCCCCTATATGGTACTTGGACAGTGGATGTTCCAGGTACATGACTGGAACTAGAGGATTGCTGAAGGACTATACACCAATCAAGGATGGTCCTAAAGTTACCTTTGGTGGTTCAGAAAAAGGAATCATCAAAAGCTTTGGTAACATTTCTAGCAACCTAATTACAATTACTCAAGTGGCTTATGTAAAGGGTTTGAAACATAACCTCATTAGCATAAGTCAGCTGAGTGATTTAGGATATGACATTTCATTTATCAAGGATGGTTGTCATATCAGTAGGTCAAGTGATCAAAAGATCATTCTAACAGATATAGGAAGAGAAATGTCTATTGTCTAGACATTATGTGTGAGAACATTGTTTCTCCTATTTGTCTTGTAGCTGATGAGAAAGTCTCACATTGTGTTAAATGGCACAAGAGGCTGACTCATCTTAACTATAAGACAATTGACCAACTCTTTAGCAAAGAGTTAGTGAGGAATGGTCCTCAGGTTAAGTATATAAAGGTTGGGATATGCTCAGCTTGTCAAAAGGGCAAGCAGACCAAATCCACCTTTCATAGCCTTGAGAACAAAGATGCTGTGAGGTGTCTATACCTCTTGCATATGGATCTTTTTGGTCCTATGTCAGTTCACAACCTAGGTAGGAAGGTCTATACATTTGTGGTAGTTGATGACTACTCAAGGTATTCCTGGGTGTTCTTCCTAAGGCAAAAATCTGAAACACCAAGTATCTTGTATAGTTTTGTTAAACAAATTCAGAATGAATTGAACAGTACAGTGGTCAAAATCAAAAGTGACCATGGTACTGAATTTCAGTCTGAAAGTATGACAAAACTGTATGAAGAGTTTGGAATTTTTCAGGAATTTTCCTCACCAAGAACACCTCAGCAAAATGGTACTGCTGAAAGGAAAAATAGAACCTTGATAGAGGCTGGTAGAACCCTATTGAGTGACAGTTCTCTCCCAGAATATTTCTGGGCTGAGGCAGTTAATACTGCATGTCATGTAATCAATAGGGATACTATCACCAAGAGCGACAAGAAGACCCCCTATGAGATTGTGAAGGGCAGAAAACCAAATCTATCCTATTTCAGAATCTTTGGTTGCAAGTGCTATATCCTTAACAATGGTAAGTCTTATCTAACCAAGTTTGCTGCCAAATCCCAAGAGGGGATCTTTGTTGGGTACAACAACAACAGTAAGACTTATAGGGTCTACAACTTGATTACTCAAGTTGTAGAAGAGTCAGTACATGTATTTTTTGATGAAGCTAGGCTTATTAACAATGAATTACCTAGAAGTGTTTGCAACTCTACAGGTGTAACTAAGAGAATGGAGAAGCTTACCTTAACAAAAGGTTCTTCTTCAAGTTAGCAAGTGGAAGATGGTGGCTGCTGTCCAGGGGGAGTGCAAGATACTCCTGTTGCTGAAGAAGACCAAGAGGTGCAGTTGAATGAAGAAGCTGAAGGTGTACAACCAGAAGACAGGCCGCCTCCAGCAAATAGGCATTTAAAAGATCATCCAGCCAATCAAATTATTGGAGATCTCAGATAAGGGGTACAAACAAGGAGCAAGAATCTAAATTCAGTTCTCTACTCCAGCTTTCTATCCCAAATAGAGCCAAAGAAATTTGAAGAAGCAATCCTAGACCCTCATTGGATTGAGGCAATGCAAGAGGAGCTGAATCAGTTCAAATGATGCAAAGTCTGGGAGCTAGTTCCTAAACCAAAAGACCACAACATTATTGGAACTAAGTGGATCTTTAGGAACAAGTTGGATGAGAATGGAATTATTATAAAGAATAAAGCTAGACTAGTTGCAAAAGGATATAGGCAGGAAGAAGGTATTGATTTTGATCAAAGCTTTGCTCCAGTAGCAAGACTGGAAGCAATAAGGATGTTCCTTGCCTATGCAACATATCAAGGATTTAAGATATATCAATTGGATGTTAAGTCAGCTTTTCTGAATGGAAACCTGAAGGAAGAAGTCTATGTAGAGTAGCCATCAGGTTTTGTAGATTCTCTTAAACCTGATTATGTATATAAACTTAGGAAGGCTTTGTATGGGTTAAAACAAGCCCCTAGGGCTTGGTATGAAACCATGTCTAGTTTCCTCATTGAGAACAAATTCTCAAGGGGGAAAATAGATAAGACTCTATTCCTTAGGGAATCCAGAGGCAAGATTATCTTAGTCCAAATATATGTAGATGACATCATATTTGAGTCTACAGAAAATGGTCTTTGCAGGAAGTTTGCAAAAATAATGCAAGAACAATTTGAAATGAGCAGTATGAGGGAACTTAAGTTCTTCTTGGGTCTCCAAGTTAGACAGACTGAAGATGGATTATCCATATGCCAGTCTAAGTTCACCCTAGAGTTGATAAGGAAGTATGGTATGGAATCATCCAGTACCATGAAAACTCCTATGAGGTCAAGCATGTCTCTAAGCAAAGATGATGTAGGAAAACCTGTAGATGAGACTTTGTATAGAGGGATAGTTGGCTCCCTACTATATTTGACTGCTAGTAGACCAGATATTATGTATGCTACATATGTCTGTGCAAGGTACCAGACTTACCCTAAGGAATCTCATTTGACAGCAGTCAAAAGAATTTTGAGATATCTTAAGGGCACTCCTTTTCTAGGCCTTTGGTACCCTAGGAATGGAAATTTTGAACTGATAGGTTATTCAGATGCAGATTTTGCAGGCTGCAAGGAAGATAGAAAGAGTACCACAGGAACCTGTCAATTTTTAGGTGGAAGGCTGGTGTCATGGAGTAGCAAGAAATAAACAAGTGTGGCTATCTCCACAGCAGAGTCAGAGTATGTTGCTGCAGGAAGCTGTTGTGCACAACTACTATGGATACAACACCAGCTAGAAGATTATGATATTCAAGTAAGTAGAACACCTTTATTTTGTGATTCTACTAATGTCATTTCTATTGCAAATAATCCTGTCTCCCATAGTAGGACTAAGCACATAGAAATAAAATACCATTTTCTAAGAGAACATGTAGAAAAAGGAGACATTTCCTTAGAGTATATAAATACAGATAATCAGTTAGCTGATATGTATACTAAGCCCTTAGATGAAACCAAATTCAATAAGTTTAAAATTGAATTAAGTATGATAAACTTAGAATAGTTTACAAAAATTGGCTAAGTAAAATGGTGTCGACACACAGAGTTGTCTATGTCGACACATAGAAGTGGTGTCGACATTTCAGAGAAATGGTGTCGACACATCTAGGAAGTCTGTGTCGACACTTCAGAGAATTAGTGTCGACATATGCAGTGTAGGTGTCGGCACATCCAAGGTGGTGTCGACACTTAAGATTTACACAGAATTAGTCTAGTAGAGTCTCGACTAATGTTGAAGTATTAGACCGGGCGGCTTAGCGGTCTGATCCAGCGGTTTGTTGACCGAGCGGCTTAGCGGTCTGATCCAGCGGTTTGTAGACCGGGCGGTCTATCGGTCTACCTCTGCGGCCTGTTCTATCCTGCTGGAGTTGCCGAGCGGTTAGCCCATCTGTCTAACCGCGCGGCCTATGCGGTCTCCATTATTCTAGCCGCTCAGTACTGTAAATGTTTAGTCCCACATTGTTTGTATACTCTCTTTCTTATCTCCTCCATTCTATATAAGGGAGGTCATACCTTTGTAAATGATATCTTTTTTGGATAATAAAATTTCAATTATTCAAAAGTTTGTTCGCTTGTTCTCTACTTTTCGCTTCTTGTCTCTACTTTCTAACATGGTATCAGAGGACACAGTCATTTCCTCTTGATTCTGTGCGCCCTCTGTTGTTCACGCCTTCTTTTCCGCGCTCTGCGCCTTGATTCGCGGCTTGCCCTCTCTTCTATCCGCGCGGCTTGTTTCTATCCGCGCGGCTTGTTTTTTTCCGCCAACCTGTTCGCGCGGCTTGCTCCTTCTTGGTTCTATTCTCCTACTACTCTTTGTCGCAGCGACCTGTTTCGTTGTCGCCGCGCTCCTTGTTCTTTCTTGCCTCTCCGACTTCCTGGTCGTTGCGGTCTGTCCCTGTCCGCGTGTGTGTTGTCTCTCTACTCGCGGTTTGCTGCTGTGATCTGCCTGACCGTGCGGGTTGTTCCTTTCTCACCCGCATCTTGGTCGCGGTCGCCAGCTCTTCTCCTCTTTTCTGTTCGCTCGGGCTTCTCAGTTCGTGCGACTTCTTCCCCGCCGTGCCTTTGACCGCCTTCTAGCCGCTGCTGTGATCTGCCTGACCGTGCGGGTTGTCTCTTTCTTACCCGCATCTTGGTCGCGGTCACCTGCTCTTCTCCTCTCTTCTGTTCGCTCGGCCTTTTCAGTCCGCGCGACCTCTTCCCCGCAGTGCCTCTTTCTAGCCGCTACTGTTCGCGCGGCTTCCTCTGTTTTCTAACCGCTCCTGTTCGTGCGGCTTCTTCTGCTTCCGAGTTCTATGACTACCTCCGGTCTCACCACTACTCCTGCAGCTCCTTCTCCTCCTCCTCCTTCGGGCAACCTTGGCACCCTTTCCAAGCTTGTGGGCTCCAACTATCCCGATTGGAGCGTCTCTTTCACCTTTCTCCTTCGTTCTCAACACAAGCGTCATCACCTCACCGATGACCCTCCTCCTCGCACCTCTCCTGAGTTTGATGACTGGGATGCGAGTGATGCTCTTGTTCGCACCTGGCTGGCCAACAGCCTTTCTGATGAGTGCCTTCCCGTCATTCGCCATGATGAGACGGTCAAGGCCGCATGGCTTCACCTCGCTGCTCTCTATTCTAAGGGGGGCCAGACGTCCCGCATTTATACTCTCTATGCGGACCTCTTCGCCCGCCCTTCCATGTCCCCAGCTGCGGCTTATCAGCAGGTTCAGGCTCTTGGGGCTGAAATCCTCCAGAATCGCCCCTTCTCCGCAGACTTGGCCGACCAGCACAAACACTTCCAGGAACTCCTGGTTGTTTGTTATCTTCTTCGTCTTCCCGACTCTTATGATATGATCCGCCAGCAGATCTTGGGTGAGGCGGAATCTCCTACTTTGGATGCCACTGCGGCTCGCATTGCCGCCGTTACTTCGCTCCTCCAGCGGCCTCTGTTGGCCTCCCCCCCTTCCCAGGACTCCTTTGCTCACCAAGCTCAGCGGGGGGGCCCGAGTGGCCGAAGCTCCTCTAGCGGACGGGGTTCCTCCCGGTTCTTCTGCTCTCACTGTAATCATACTGGCCATACTGTTGACCGCTGCTGGCAGAAACATCCTCATCTTCGCCCTTCCGGTGATGCTCCTTCGGCCTCCGCCTCTTCTAGGCCGTCTGCCTCTGTGGCCACGACGTCAGGTAGTGCCCACGTCGTTACCCAAGGTAAATGGCTGATTGACTCCGGTGCCACCAATCATATGACGGGCAACCCTCATTGCTTCTCCCGTCTTGAGACCCATGACCGCTTACCCCCAGTTCGTGTGGCGGATGGTTCCCCGTCTCCGGTTCATGGGACGGGCATGGTTCAACTCACTCCATCGCTTTGCTTGGAGGATACCCTCTATGTCCCGAAGTTCCCGTGCAACTTGTTATCTGTTACTACTTTATGCCGGCAACTTCAGTGCTCCGTTTTATTCACTCCCACTACTTGTTCTTTTCAGGACCCGAGGACCCAGCGGACGATTGCTACTGGGACTGAGAGCGGCGGCCTCTACTTCCTCGACGATGTTTCAGCTCTTTCTGCCTACTCCTCCTCCACCGATCTCCTTCAGTGGCATCTTCGTCTTGGACATCCTCCTCCTCGGCTTATTCGTCAGCTTCTGCCCCACTTACCTCCCACCAGTTCTCCGCTCAACTGTGATGCGTGTCAGCTTGGCAAACATCATCGCTCCTCCTTCCCACCGAAGCAAGGCCGTGGCTCCTCTCGCATTTTTGATCTTATTCATTCTGATGTATGGGGTCCTGCTCCTACCCTCACAGTTGGTCGGGGTAGTTCCTATTTTGTCACTTTTATCGATGATTTTACTCGATGTACCTGGGTGTATCTCTTAAAGGATCGCTCTGAGCTATTTTCTGTTTGGCAATCTTTTTACTTTTTGATTAAGACTCAATTTGCTATTTCTATTAAAGTCTTACGTTCTGATAATGCCAAGGAATATCTGTCTCATGAGTTCTCCGCGTTCTTTCACCAACACGGCCTCATTCATCAAACGACTTGTGTTTACACCTCCCAAAAGAATGGGGTGGCGGAGCGTAAAAACCGTCACCTGCTTGATGTTGCGCGTACTCTCATGACGCAGATGCACGTCCCTCGCTCCTACTGGGGCTATGCTGTGCTCCTCGCTTGCTATCTCATCAATCGCATTCCCTCCACGGTCCTCCACGGCCGGACTCCCTTCTCCCTTCTCTACCCCCACCAGGAACCTTTTCCTCTTCCTCTCCGTGTCTTTGGCTGTACGACCTTTGTTCACGCTCCCTCCGCTACCCGCGACAAGCTTTCCCCCCGTTCCACCAAGTGTGTCTTTTTGGGGTACTCTACCACTCAAAAAGGCTATTGCTTCTTTGACCCCCTTCTCCGCAAGCAGTTTGTCTCCGCAGATGTGACTTTTTTCGAAAATGCTTCCTATTTCTCTCCTTCCTCTTCTCTTCCTTCTCTTCCTTCTGATATCTCCGTTCCTTCCACACCTCTCCACGTTTTCCCACCTTCGTCTCCTCCTCCACCCACTCCTTCCCAGTCCGTCTCCCCACCCACCCCTCCACCCTCCTCTCCGCTGCCGTCTCTCTCTAGTCCCGGGCCAGCCTTCTCCGCCACGGATGCTCCGGTCGCTGACGCTCCCGTCGCCGACGCTCCCGATGATCTGGATGTTCACATTGCCCTTCGCAAAGGGGTGCGGGCGTGTACTCAACACCCGCTCACGGCTGTTGTTTCTTATGATCAGCTTTCTCCTTCTCGCAGGTGTTTTGCCTTGGCTATCTCTGCTACTTCTACTCCCCGTACCTACCAGGAGGCTCTCGCTCTCCCTCATTGGAAGTCTGCCATGGATGAGGAGATGGCTACTCTTACTGAACGGGTACCTGGACCCTGGTTCCTCCTCCCGTGGGCACTGATGTGGTTGGCTGTCGCTGGGTCTTTGTTGTGAAGTTTCACCCCGACGGCACTGTGGATCGCTACAAAGCCCGGCTGGTGGCCAAGGGCTTTACTCAGACTTATGGCGTTGATTACTTTGATACCTTCTCTCCGGTTGCTCGCCTCAGCACCATCCGGGTTCTCTTTTCTGTGGCTGTTAACCGGGCTTGGGCTATTTCCCAGCTTGATGTGAAGAATGCCTTTCTCTATGGCGATCTTCAGGAGGACGTCTATATGGAGCAACCTCCTGGGTATGTTGCTCAGGGGGAGACATGTGTCTGTCATTTGAAGAAGGCCATTTATGGCCTAAAGCAGAGCCCTCGGGCATGGTTCGAAAAATTCAGTGGTATTGTGGTAACCATCGGCTTTCAAAGGAGTTCGGCCGATCACTCCTTATTCATTCGCAAAACGGCCTCGGGACTGGTGGTTTTGGCCGTATATGTGGATGATATTCTCTTTACTGGTGATGACCGAGATGGGGTGGACTTGACGAAGAAGCACCTCCGTCAGCACTTGGTCACGAAGGATATGGGCTCCCCAAAATACTTTTTGGGGATAGAAATCTCTCGGAAACCTGACTTCTTGGTTCTCTCTCAACGGAAGTATGCCCTTGATCTTCTTCGAGAAGCAGGCTTGACAGGTGCCAAACCAGCTCATCTTCCCATGGCTGTTGGAGAAGACAAAACGTGGACGGATGAATCGGCTCCTCTATCTGATGTCACACGGTACAGACGTTTGGTAGGGAAACTCATCTATCTCACGGTGACTAGACCCGACATCGCCTACGCTGTAGGAAGGTCAGTCAGTTTATGCAAGCTCCCAGGGAGTGTCATCTTCAGTCCGCCCTGAAGATTTTAGAGTATATCAAAGCGGCACCGGGCAGAGGGTTACTCTTCCAGAAGAATGGCCATCTGAGGGTTGAGGCCTACTCAGACTCAAGTTACGCGGATGACAAAGGCGATCGAAAATCCACGTCAGGTTTTTGTACCTTTGTTGGAGGTAATCTCGTGAGTTGGAAGAGCAAGAAACAGTCTGTTGTTTCCAGATCCAGTGCCGAAGCAGAATACCGGAGTATGGCGTCAACTACGTGTGAGTTAAAGTGGTTGCGGGCTCTCATGCTTGACCTGGGCGAGGTATATGATTGTCCTCTCCCTATGTTCTGTGACAACAAGGCCGCTATACACATATCCAGAAATCCGGTCTTCCATGAGAGAACGGAGCATATAGAGGTTGACTGTCACTTCATTCGGGAGGAGATTTTGAAGAAACAGATTTGTACTCCTTTTGTCACCTCTGACAAGGAGTTGGCAGATATCTTCACCAAGCCGGTTTCTACTTCCTTCTTCCGCATTTGTGACAAGCTGGGCATGATTGATATCTATGCTCCAGCTTGAGGGGGAGTGTTGAAGTATTAGACCAGGCGGCTTAGCGGTCTGATCCAGCGGTTTGTTGACCGAGCGGCTTAGCGGTCTAATCCAGCGGTTTGTAGACCGGGCGGTCTATCGGTCTACCTCTGCAGCCTGTTCTATCCTGCTGGAGTTGCCGAGCGGTTAGCCCATCTGTCTAACCGCGCGGCCTATGCGGTCTCCATTATTGTAGCCGCTCAGTACTGTAAATGTTTAGTCCCACATTGTTTGTATACTCTCTTTCTTATCTCCTTCATTCTATATAAGGGAGGCCATACCTTTGTAAATGATATCTTTTTTGGATAATAAAATTTCAATTATTCAAAAGTTTGTTCGCTTGTTCTCTACTTTTCGCTTCTTGTCTCTACTTTCTAACAACTAAGTGTCGAGCTGAGATGTATAAGTGTCGACACATATATTCTGTCGACTATATTTGTGTCGACACATAGTTGTCGAGACATTTTAAGTAAGTGTCGACACTTTTCAACAGTGTCTACACAATTCAAGTATGTTAACGCGCCTTTTCACCTTCAATTTTAGAAAGGTATAAATAGGTTTTCCCCATTGTTTGTCGACACGCTCACCTTAGTCTCGAGACCAAACTTGTGTGTCGACATCTCTCTTCTCTAAATTCAAAATTTCTTCAAACCCTAATGGCGCCCAAGCTAGAAGAGAACATTAACGAAGGATATGAGCTCGTGCGTCACGCCTTTGATGACACGGAACCCGAAATCAAAGGTGTGGTAACCCTAATTACCGAGACTGGACTAGAGTATCTTGTATCAGAACCTATCAATATCTGGAAGAAGGAGGTCCTTGAATTCTTGAGTGCAGCTACTCTTGATGAATCAGGACTCAAGATTAAGTCCAGAGTTCATGGGACAAAAGTCAAGGTCACACAGAAAAGTCTAAGAAAGGTACTTCAACTACCAAGAACAAAAGAGGAAGAATATGTATCTGCTTCTAAGACTAGAGAGGCACTGACTTGGTGTGGACTGGATTCAAGCTTGAAGATTGGATCAGTCTTTAATAGGAAAGAAATGAATATACAAGGGAAGTTCTTATCTGAGATAGTTGGAAAAGTAATACTGAGCAAGCCTGGTGGGCATGATCGAATATCTGCTCACATGTTCAGTCTAATGACAAGGATAATATTCAAACTTAATACTGATTGGTCTGCAGTCATGTTTGATAAGATAAACGAGAGCCTGAAGAAACCCAATCTGGGAAGAATTCTGAGTCTATACTTAGCAGGAAGTATTCCTGAAGTGATGAACCTAGCTGCAGGTTCAAAGATAAACCACATGAGGAGAATGGATATGCGAATTTTCTCAAGGTGGGATAGAGTATTGACAAAGGAACTGCCAACTCCAGAAAAGGCAACACCTCAGAAGAAGAAGAAGAAGACAGCCAATGTGGCTCAGGAATCCTCAAGTAGCTCTGAAGAACAAGTGGTTTTTAGTTCTGATGATGGAGGAGATGACAATGCTGGACAGTCTCCAGCAAGACAAGGAGATGCTCAGAGGCAGGGGGAGCTACCCTCAGCAAGCCCAATTCACCTGGATCCACTCCAGGGGGAGCCTCTACATGTGGAAGAGCCAACTCAACTAGAGAGTGAAAGGGCTACCCAAACCATTCTAGAGGTAATCACTGAAATTAATCAATTAGATTTCACTATTAAGGATGAAGTTTTGACTGATTCATTACCTGATGTTAATCAGCCAACACAGATACATAGTCAACCCCAGGATGTGGTTATGGAGGACACATCAGTTGCTGATAGAGAGGTATTAGATGCTCCTGAGCACAGAGATTCACCAATCCAACCTCTACATGAGTTTACTCTAGAGGAGCTATTCCCTGATCTATTACAAACTGGCATTGAGGGAGAGAAAGCAACTATTGAGGGGGAGCAGGTAGATCTTCAGGGGGAGCAGGTTAGGTCTCAATAGGAGACAGCAAGAATAGAGCCTGAGGAGCAAAGAATTGCTGAGGAGCTACCAAGGACTGAGAAGGATTTACATCCTAGTCCTAAGGATAGAGTAGATATTGCTAGCACTTCTGCTTCAGAGGATGAAGAGGCTGCTAGAGCCAAGAAAAGGAAGTTCCAAGTCTTCAAGAGAAGAAGCCAGAACTACAAGAAAGCACTGCAGACACTTGCTCCACAGCCTGCCCCATCTACTGATTATAGTTCACTGATGGTGGCTTTGTAGATTAAGCGAGATGAGCAAAGAAAAGCTTTAGAAAAGTATATGGATGAAGGGCATAAATCACTGCAATTTGATCTAGCTCAAGACATAAAGTCCATAAGATTTGAAGTAAATCAAAATAAGAAGGAAATGACTGACTGCTTCCATAAAGGAGGAAATGCAGTGGTCTATCTGGCTACACATCAAGAGAATCTCAAGAAACAGCTTGATGATCTGGCACTAAAACAAGGCTATGTCCTGGAGAATCAGCTGAGAATGAATGATAATTTGACTGCTTCTCATAATGCCATAGTCACTGAAATGAAGAATATAGCTACTGCCTAGACTGCACACAGTGCAGCTGCCAAAGCTGAGTTTGATAAGCAATTCCAAGAAAGCCTACTTGCAGTTCACAGTGCTATTGTAGATTCTCAAAAGGTTATTACTGACAGGCTACAAAAGTTAAAACCTTTCTATAAAGATGGAGTCAACTATTTGAATGCACAGATAAGATTCCAAAAGGATGATCTTAGAGATCACATAGAGAGAGAAGTCATAAAAGGGGAGAGGATATTAGTCAAAGCTGGCTCTGATCATGCCAAATGGATTTCAAACTCCATCAGAGCCACCCTTGGATATCCACCTTTATGTGATGATGACAATGTGGCAGAGTCTGGAATAAATCCTGCATACTTTGGAGGAGAGCAAGCTGAAGTGGCTCAAGTGATATACCCTCCTGCAGATTTTGACATGATACATCAAGAGATACAGTCTATATATAGTCCTCGTGAGGGTAATCAGAATATCATTCTTGAGAAAGTTGTCCAGCCTGTGCTAGAGGCAATCTTAAAAGAGCAAGAGGCCTATCTAAAAGAACAAGAGGCCCAATTATCTAAGAAAAGATTCAGAGAGCAAGCTGAATTAAGGCCAGATTTTGAACAATGGAGCCCCACTTCCAAAAATATCATCTTGACTGCTTGGAAGGCTGCTAAGGATAATGTCCTGGATAGAGGCAAGTGGTATTCTGACCTGGAGTGGAGAAAACATGAGAATAGGCAAGAGGCCATAGTACAATATAGAAGGAAGGCTAAACTGGGAAAGCTATCTCCTAATGCACAGGAGCCTAACAGGTATTTACCTAAGCCTTATCACTATTTTGAAAGGCAGAAGATAAATGCTGAAGAGCTGAAAAAGAAAGATCTCAAAGGGAAGGAGCCTGCTGCTGCTGATGACAATGAAGCTCCAGTTCAAGCAAAGATTCAATCTGGAAAGGGCATTGTAATCAAGGAACCAGAGCAGCCATAGGATAACATTTTCTTAAGTTTACAAATTGTAATCACTTGCATTAAACTCTATGTAAACTTTTGATTAATGAAAATGTTGGAATTTGTAAGAACAATGTTATATGTTCAATCTATTACTTTATTGTTCTGAGATAATTGTTTATACATGTTCTGTTTATACATGTTTAAGTATTTTCCCTATCATTTAATATTGTTATACATCATATTGAGTATTTGTTATGTATGGTGTATATCATTGACTAAGGGTTATGACTTCTCCAAATAGGGGGAGATTGTTGGGTACATTGGAATATATGTACCTGATTTGAAGAAGCCTCACCCTACTCAATGATATACATCAAGGTGTATTTGATGTGCTTTGAGTTTATTTGTGCAGGATAAGTAACTGCAGGTTTGCATGAAAAGTTTCTAAGTCCATGTGTCGACACCTAGAAGAAAAGTGTCGACACTTAAGAAGGCTTGTGTCGACACCTAGAGAAGCTCTGTCGACACTTGGAGTAATTGTGTCGACACCAGGAATGCAGAGTCGACACTAGAAGGAAAGTGTCGACACATACAGGCAGTGTCGACACACAGTGAAGAATTGTCTACATAATCAGTGTCGACACTTAGAAGCAGTGTCGACACCCAGAGAAACTTTGTCGACAGCAAAAGTGTCGACACTAGGAGACTGTGTCGACACTCAGCAAACTTCAACAAAGATCAAGTACATGTGTCGACACTAGGAGACCATGTCGACACTCAGCAAACTTCAACAAAGATCAAGTATATGTGTCGACACTAGGAGACTGTGTCGACACTCAGCAAACTTCAACAAAGTTCAAGTACATATGTCGACACAAGGAGATGTGTCGACACTTAGCAAAGTCTCAACACAAGAAGATGTGTCGACACAAAGGAGTTGTGTCGACACACAGCAGAAATCAACTAAGTATTGAAGAAGTATTTGTGTCGACACACTCAACCAGTGTCGACACATTCAATAGAAGGCTTATGTCGACACAAAGGATCAGTGTCGACACATTCTGCAGAAGCAGTGTCGAGAAGATGGTACAACAACACAAGGAGTTGTGTCGACACCATGAAGGCTAGTGTCGACACTTAGTCTACTTGTGTCGACACTTAGTCTATTTGTGTCGACACATAAAGACTATCTGTCTCGACACTTTCAGACAGTGACAGAGATTTCAAGAAGTGACTGGATGACTTGACAGCTGCCATTTTAACCGGTCAACTGCAACTGTCAGAGCTGTCAGAAAGTTGTTAGAAACCGGGTCAGCCGGTCACCATGGAGAAAGCTTATTTAAAGGCCTTTCTCCTTCAACAGAAATGAGTAATCGTAAGAATTAATTAATGAAGTGAAAAACAACACAACAAGAAGAAGACCTTCAAGAGAAGATCTTGTTAAATTTTCTCAACGTAGTCAGCAAGATAGCCCAAACGCCAAATTAATATCTTCGGAACTACCCAGTTCTCACGTTGAACCAGCAGAAACCAAGGACTAGAGGTACAAAGGTAAATCCCAACAAACAATGGAAGCACAAGCAGGTCTATTATTCATTCACTTCTTTACAATGCGAGGCATACATAGCGAGACATGATTTCGCTAGTATAACAGTTGAAAACAGAAAGCACCAAAAAACAAGCCGGGCGGACAGCACTGTAGTCCGCCAAGACCGCGAGGTCGCCGAGGTCGTCGAGTTCGCTGAACTCGCCCAAGCTAAGCTGCAATCCGCCGAATAGACACGGAGTCCGCCGAAGCCGCGAGGCCGCGCGGACACACCGTTATTCGCCTCCTGCTGAACCTGAACTGAGGAACACCCCTACCCGCCTGAAGCCGACGGACAGGTTATTGAAGCTGGCAAAGATGAAACAGAACTGACAAGCCACAGAGCGACCTCCTACTGAGTCCGCAGATACCGCACACTTCCAAGCACTTGACCGAAGTCACAGCCAAACTCCTGGCTCCTTGAAGCTATCCGCGCGACCTGTACACAACAAACCGTCAGCCTGAAACAATCCGCGCGGACTGACAAACACAGACCGCAGCTCCTTGCACACCCCAACTTACTGTTCACTCAAGTTACTTAGGTTATGCTAGGGGGGTCCTATTTATAGGCAAGGTGAGGAGTGTGGTCACCGCCCAAGAGATAGCGTCACCACCCCAGCCCGCGTGATAGCAAAACCACCGTCCGCTGAGTCCGCAAGGACTTAGCCGGATACCAAGGAAAACCGCCAGGAGCAAGGCAAACATTGGCGAACCCTCTCCAGTCCGCCCAAGCTATGCGGACAAGGCGTCAGCCCGCACAGCTCCAACCACTACAGGACAGCAACCCCCTTCAATGGCAGTCTGCACCAACCCGAGGCAGTCCGCAAGACTCACACCTCAATCTGCCACAAGTCCACGACCAAAGGAAGACAGCAATAGTCCGCCCGGTCACAGCGGACTTGGCGGATACCGCGGACACCATGGCCTTGGCACAGTGCGACCAAGTCCAAAACCATCAAGGGCCAATGCGAGCATGACAGACACAAACTCCCGTCCGCCAAACACCCTAGCACAGACCGCCATGAGTCCGCGAGCTCCTCGCACTTCTGTCCAACGCAGCAGCCAACCCCGGACTCCAAAACTCAGTCCGCCAATCGATCTCCACAGCAATTCGCCAGCTGTGCCACCAGAGCTCGACAAGGCCTCAGCCAAGCTCTAAGCTCAGTCCGCAACAGCCCACACCGCGGACACTCCAGTCCATAAGCTTCCCGCGGACATGAGCCAACCCGGCTATCAGCACAAGCTTGCACCCGCAGCCACTGAGCAATGCACCAGTCCGCAAGCCTCCATCCGCTCAGGGCGCTCCTTGGCAAAGCCAATCAGCAAACACCCTATCCGCAGAAACCAGGCCGCATAGTCCGCGGACTTCATGCAACAAGCCGCTCGGAAGACAGTCGGCTTTCCACTAGACCTTCCACCAGGCCGCACATCTCAGTCCGCCCAGTCCGCCTAGTCCGCCAAAGCTGTCCGCCCCAGGCCGCCCGGCCTGTCCTGTCACCCACTTCCACTTCACAAATTTCAACACTCCCCCTTGAAGTGGGAAGTGGTGACCAAGCCTAGCAAGCTGCGCAAGCGTTCAAAGGGCCCCTTCGACAGTGGCTTCGTGAAGATGTCAGCAAGATTATCTTCACTCCGAACATGCCCGACCAGCAGAGACCCCTCCAACACCTTCTCCCTGATGAAGTGGCGATCAATCTCTATATGCTTGGTCCTGGCGTGACACACTGGATTGTTAACCAGTTTGAGAGCACTCTCATTATCACCCCGGAGTAAAGTAGGCCCTTGCACTTCTTCATGAACATCCTCAATAAGCCTCCTCAACCAAACGGCTTCCCGAGAAGCCAAGGCCGAAGCCTTATACTCCGCCTCCGTGGTTGAAACCGACACCGAGTCCTGCTTCTTGCTACACCACGAGATGCTAGCTGAACCACAAGTGAACACATAACCTGAAGTAGACCTTCGATCATCCGAATCACCGCCATAGTCAGCATCCGTGTACCCGAGCAACGCAACCTCCGCGTCCCTTCTATAGAGGAGTCCCATGTCAGAAGAAGCCTTGACATACTTCAGAATTCCTTTTGCCGCCACTAGATGAGATTGCCTTGGTTCAGCCATATACCGACTTACTCGGCCAACAGCATAAGCATTATCCGGCCTTGTAATCGTCAGGTAAATTAAGCTCCCAACAAGAGCCCTGAACACCAAGGGATCATGAAGAACCCTTCCCTCATCTCGTCGAAGCTTCAACCCAGATTCTAGTGGAGTAGAGCACTTCTTCCCTTCGCCCATGCCGAACCGCTTCACAATGCGATCAACATACCCTTTCTGGCTAATGAGAACCCCACACTCCTTCCTCTCCACTTCCAGACCAAGAAAGTGATACAACTCTCCCAAGTCTTTCATCTCGAAGCGTATAACAAGCTCATCCCTGAGCCTTGCTACTTCCCCCTCCGAGTTCCCTGTGATGATCATGTCATCCACATACAGCAGGACCAAGACTCGAAGCTCCCCCTTCTTCTTGACGAACAAGCTTGAATCCGAGTTAGAAGCAAGGTATCCACAGAATTGCAAGTACTCTGCAATCTTCCCATACCACGCTCTAGGAGCTTGCCTCAACCCATAGAGAGCCTTCCTGAGTTTGCAGACATAGTCCGGATACTTCTCAGAGACAAAACCAAGCGGCTGATCCATGAAGATGTCCTTGTCAATCTCTCCGTAAAGAAAGGCATTCTTCACATCGAGTTGCCACAACCTCCATCCCTTGCTAGCAGCCAAGGCGATCACCACTCTTACAAAAGTCATCTTCGCAACTGGACTGAATGTATCCTCATAGTCTTCTCCATACTGCTGTGAGAATCCTCTAGCGACCAGGCGAGCCTTGAACCGATCAATGCTACCATCAGCCTTCTTCTTCAACTTATACACCCACTTGCAAGTAACTGGAGTAACGCCATCAACCTTGGGCACAAGGTCCCAGGTTTCATTCTTCTTCAGAGCATCAATATCTTCCTTCATGGCATCATCCCACTCCTTTACTCCAGTGGCCTCGTTGAAGTTTGCAGGCTCTCGCTCATCCAGAGGACCTGCAAAGAAGCAGGAGACAAGGCTCACTGCATTCCCATCACAGTACCGAGCCGGTGGCTTAACCACCCTCTTTGATCTCCGAAGAACCGGCTCCTTGCTCACGGCTTCCGTTGCTTCTTCGGGCTCCACTCCTACCTGGGGTAAGCATTGAGCAGTGCTCCCCCTGCTTCCTGAGCCAGAAGGCTAAGCCTCGGAGTTCGAAGCAACAGGAGCTGCTGGTGAAACAGCAAGCTCCTCTTCCAAGCCTTCAACAGCCTCCACCGGTGCTTCATCAACCTTGCTATTTCCGGTTAGCTCCACCGAGCCACCTCCATATGACGTCAGCTCGTCAAAGACAACGTCTCTTGACACCACGAACTTCTTCATCACAGGGTCCATGCATTTCCATCCCTTCTTCCGTTCATCATAGCCAACAAAGACAAGTTTCCTTGCCTTCGCATCCAGCTTTGTCCGTGAAGCATCTGGGACATGCACGTAGCAAGTTGAACCGAACACCCGAAGGTGTCCAACACTCGGCTTCTCCTTCAGCAACAGCTCAACAGGAGTCTTCATGTTGATAGGGCTGAGTGACATCCGGTTGATAACATAAGCAGCACAAGACATTCCCTCCGCCCAAAAGGACCTTGGGATATCTTTCGCATGAAGCCAGCATTTGCAGGTCTCCGTCAGATGACGGATCTTCCGCTCCGCTACCGCATTTTGTTGTGGAGTGTGAGCACAAGAAAGCTCCCGTTGGATCCCGTGCTTCCTGCAGAAGTTAGAAAACTCGGAGGAAACAAATTCACCCCCGTTATCAGTTCTAAGCTTCTTAATCCGCAAGCCCAGCCGGCCTTCTACCAACTCCTTAAACTCCACAAACAAACGGAAGGCTTCCGACTTCTCCTTTAAGAAGTACACCCAAGTATACCTTGAGTAGTCATCAACCAAGACAAGCATGTATCTGCTTCCGCCAAGGCTGGCAGCAACCGTTGGTCCCATCAGGTCGCCATGAACACAATCCAGTGGCTTCTTGCTCCTTGTTTGTGATTTATCAAACGGAAGGCGATGTGCCTTACCGTATTGACAGCCAGCACAAACATGCCCATCACCAAAGGAGGACAACTTCGGCAACCCCCTCACCAAACTTCTACTCGCCATTGCCTTCAGCTTGTCCATGCCAACATGCCCCAGCCTCTCATGCCAGATATCAGCGCTATCATTGGCCCTCATTCTATCAACATAAGCACTGGTGGAAAGAACAAATAGGTTCTTCACCCTCCGCCCAACATGAGCAACATCAGCCTTTACCGCTGATACGTTGCGAAGGAACCTCACGTCTGTTGGCCCAAACAGAACGTGATACCCAGCGTCCACCGCATTGGTCACCGAGAAGAGGTTTTTCTTCATGCCCAGCACGTGATACACACTCCTTAACGTGAGTGACCCCTAATCACTACCCAATGACACGACCCCCTCTTTCTCTACTGCATAAACAGTATTATCAGCAGTGATAATAACTTCATTACCTGAGTAAGCCTGCATGGAGGTGAACTTCGATTTGTCTCCGGTGAGGTGATGACCACACCCGGAGTCCACGATCCACTCGCCGTTGAAGTCCTCAGCAGACAAGGCCCGGACACAAGTGCCCGTCATGAAAGCTCCGCCCCATTCTGCTTCTTCACTTCTCGAGCAAGCTTCCTCCTTTCCCGCAGCATGCCCAGGCTGCAGTTTGACCTTGCAGTCCCGCTTGAAGTGCCCTCGCTGATGACACCGGAAGCACTTCAGATTCTTCTTCCAGTCCTTAGGAGCATTGCTCCTCTCCGGAGGATATGAAGTTGAAGTCTCCTTCTCAACAGCAGCCTGCACCTTCTTCTTCTTCTTTCCTTCCCATCCTTTCTTCTTGCCTGAGAAGAGAGCTTCGCTGCCTTCCTGATTCAGGTTCACTCCAGCCATCTGCCTTGCTAAGCTCTCCTGCGAGGCAAGCAGATTCTCCAGCTCCAGCAATGACGGCTGAGTAGCCCACCCTTGAACAGATATAACAAAGGCCACATACTCCTTCCGCAAGCCGCGGATAATGTGCCTTTTCATCTTTACCTCAGAGATAGGCTCATCAGGATCCAGTGCCGACAGCTCAGCACACAAGCTCTTCATCTTTAAGAAGTACTTGGAGATGGAAAGGTCTCCCTGAGTTGCCCTGGCCAACTCATTCTCCAGGAACTGAAGCCGCGCCACATTCTTCCTATTGAACAACTCATCAATGGTTGTCCAAATATCAGCAGCCGACTCAGATCCAATGATGTGATCAAACAGTTCCGGAGACACGGCTCTCTTCAGAATGAACTCTGCCTTAGCATTTGTTCTTCTCCAAAGCCTAACCTGCTCAGCAGTACCGAAAGCAGCAGTGACTTCCTGCCTGTCGTCTCCACCAACGACTTCCCACAGCTCCTCGACAAGAAGATAACTCTATTGGGTTTCTCTATAGGGTTGGCACAACGCTTGTGCACGCAGCGGAAAAGTAAAACATCAAGAAAAACCCAAAGAGATGTGGATCGGGATCGGCGGAGCGAATGAGCGGAACGTTTCCGTCGGGGTCGATTCGCACAGTAGCCAAAAGGATATATCCCGATAAAACCTAAGTGTTCTATTTATACTAGAGGTATAAATAAACCCAGGAAAATCGCTATCCGCAGACCACCCAGAACTAGGGTTCAGAATCGGCGAGTATCAATCGGTGAGAATCGGCAACAATCGGCGAGAATCACTGAGCAGGTTCGGCGAGAATCACTCGACGAGTATCACATTGGATCGGCGAGAATCAGAGTACAATACTCGACGATTCTCGCCGATCGTCGAGCTGCGCTCGACGATTCACAATGATACTCGACGATCGCCGAGCCGCGGTCGACGACAATTGTCAAGGTAGTCGATCGTCGAGAATAAATCATTGATTCTCGACGATTCTCGTCGATCGGCGAGAATCAGGGAGACAATTCTCGCCGATCGGCGGGAATCAGAAGACGATTCTCGACTAATGTCATTGACCCTCGGACGACAAACCTAACCAGCCCTTTAAGGCAACATTTGCCCAACCCAATGATCCTATAAGGCAACACTGCCCATAACCCTATTCAGGTCGGTGATTGGTAACCTTTACCAACACAGTCAGTCATCCAATTTCTCCACATCTCTTATGTGCGACCCTGCAGGCTCATATTGCGTTGGCAGTGAGATTACATGTTTGACCACTTCCAGATCATCATGGTAACTCCAACAAACTCTTCATGCACGACTTCCACTTCTTGAAGTTAGTCGGCGTTAAGAGTTCAATGCCCAGACCCCTTGCAAAACTCCCTTCCATTGCAATACCTGTTGGCAACCTTTCAGCAGCTCCGAGCAACAACACAGGTTGATCACCACTCAATCACTGAGTAACAACACTGGCTGACTTCCGCTCACGCAGCTGAACCTCAGAAACCTCGCTTTGATACCATGTTAAATTTTCTCAACGTGGTCAGCAAGATAGCCCAAACGCCAAATTAATATCTTCGGAACTACCCAGTTCTCACGTTGAACCAGAGGAAACCAATGACTAGAGGTACAAAGGTAAATCCCAACAAACAATAGAAGCACAAGCAGGTCTATTATTCATTCACTTCTTTACAATGCGAGGCATACATAGCGAGACATGATTTCGTTAGTATAATAGCTGAAAACAGAAAGCACCAAAAAACAAGCCGGACGGACAGCACCGGAGTCTGCCGAGACCGCGAGGTCGCCGAGGTCGCCGAGTCCGCTGAACTCGCCCAAGCTAAGCTGCAATCCGCCGAATAGACACGGAGTCCGCCGAAGCCGCGAGGCCGCGCGGACACACCGTTATTCACCTCCTATTGAACCTGAACTGAGGAACACCCCTACCCGCCTGAAGCCGGCGGACAGGTTATTGAAGCTGGCAAAGATGAAACAGAACTGACAAGCCGCAGAGCGACCTCCTGCTGAGTCCGCAGAGACCGCACACTTCCAAGCACTTGACCGAAGTCACAGCCAAACTCCTGGCTCCTTGAAGCTATCCGCGCGACCTGCACACAGCAAACCGTCAGCCTGAAACAATCTGCGCGGACTGACAGTCTGACTGATACCTGCTAGTCATGCTCAAAGCAAAGGAGACATCGGGTCGAGTACATAACATCGCGTACATGATTGATCCAATTGCCGAAGCATATGGAATCAACTTCATGCGGTCCTTATCTTCACAAGACTTTGGACACTGGTCCTTAGAGAGATTCACACCATGAGACATGGGCAAAAATCCTTTCTTGGACTCAAGCATGCTGAACCGCTTCAACACCTTTTCGATGTACGTACTCTGGGTCAAACCCAGCAACTTCTTCGATCTATCTTTATAGATCTTAATACCGAGTATATAAGTCGCTTCACCCAAATCCTTCATTGAAAAGCAGTTCCCTAGGTTGTTCTTAACAACTTTCAGGGTAGGAATGTCGTTCCTGATCAACAGTATGTCATCTACATACAATATCAGGAAGACAACAATGCTCCCACTGATTCGCTTGTAAACACAAGGCTCATCTTCATTCTTGATGAAACCAAACTCTTTGATTTTCTCATCAAAACGAAGATTCCAACTTCGAGAGGCCTGTTTCAGTCCATAAATGGACTTATTCAGCTTGCATATTTTAGTGGCTTCATCTGGGGATACAAAACCCTCGGGTTGTGTCATATACACTTCCTCAAGGAGGTTTCCATTAAGGAAAGCCGTTTTGACATCCATCTGCCAGATCTCGTAGTCATAATACGCAGCAATAGCAAGCAATATCCTAATGGACTTTACCATGGCAACAGGGGAAAAGGTCTCATCATAGTCAATACCATGAATTTGCTTGAAACCCTTAGCCACCAGTCGCCCTTTGAATGTCTGTACATTCCCATCCATGTCGGTCTTCTTCTTGATGACCCACTTGCACCCTATGGGTCGAACCCCTTCAGGTGGTTCCACCAAGTTCCAAACTTGGTTTGCATACATGGAGTCCATTTCGGATTTCATAGCCTCAAGCCATTTGTCGGAGTCCGGTCCATTCATAGCCTCTTGGTAGGTTGCTGGTTCATCATCATGATCCATAAGCAACACATTACCTATTTGAGACACGAGAAATCCATATCTCTCAGGCTCAAACCTCGGTCTACCAGATCTACGTAGGACTTGTGTTCCCTGAGCAGGTTCTCTAGCTACAACATCTTGTAGTCCTGACTCAGAATCCAATTCCAGTTCATTCACTACATGTGGTTCTTGAACTTCTTCAAGCTCTACCTATTCAGTCTTTCTTGATAAGAACTCTTTCTCCAAGAAGACACCAGTCCTTGCGACAAACACTTTGCCCTCAGACGGTAGGTAAAAGTAATACCCTTTCGTTTCCTTAGGATATCCCACTAGATAACATTTATCCGATTTGGGTTCCAGCTTGTCAGGCATTTGACGTCTCACGTATGCCTCACAGCCCCAAATTTTAATGAACGACATACTAGGACGCTTCCCAGTTCATATCTCATATGGTGTCTTCAGAACCGTTTTAGTTGGAGCGCGATTCAATATCATTGCAGCAGTCTCTAAAGCAAAACCCCAAAAGGAAACAGGCAAGTCTGCATGACTCATCATCGAACGTACCATGTCTAACAGAGTACGATTTCTCCTCTCAGACACACCATTATGTTGTGGTGTTCTAGGTGGAGTGAGCTGTGATACAATACCGCACTCTTTCAGATGATCACGGAACTCATGACTCAGGTATTCGCCACCTCGATCAGATCAGAGTGCTTTAACCCTTTTACCCAACTGGTTTTCTACTTCATTCTTGAACTCTTTGAACTTTTCAAAGGTCTCGGATTTGCACTTCATAAGATACACATATCCGTATCTACTGAAATCATCAGTAAATGTAACAAAGTAGAAATACCCTCCTCTAGCCATGGAACTCATGGGTCCGCATACATCACTATGTACAACACCCAAGAGATCCTCAGCCCTCTCAGTATAACCAGTGAAAGGAGCTTTAGTCATCTTGCCTAACAAACAAGATTCGCATCGCTCAAATGATTCATAATCAAATGAGTCCAAAAGTCCATCTCTATGGAGTTTGGATATGCGCTTCTCGTTGATATGACCCAAACGACAATGCCCGAGAAACGTAGGGTTCGAGTCATTTGTTCTTAGTCTTTTATTATTTTCTACATTATAGATCAGATGGTCCAAGTTCAAAACGTAAAGACCATTAAACAATTGGGCTACAGCATAACAAACATCATTCTTAAATATAGAACAACAATTGTTCTTAATTATAAAAGAAAATCCAATCATGTCCAAACATGAAATAGATATAATGTTTCTAGTTATCGCCGGAACAAAATAACAGTTATCTAGTTCTATTACAAGCCCACTGGGCAAAGAAAGACGGTAAACTCCTACGGTTACAGCAGCAACTCTTGCTCCATTGCCGACGCGGAGGTCCTCCTCCCCTTTACTCAGCAATCTTCTCCTTCCCAGTTCCTGCACATTTGTACAAATGTGAGAACCACATCCGGTATCCAATACCCAAGATGAAGGAGCAGAAAGGTTTATCTCTATAACGTAAACATTAGAAGCGAAAGTCATACCTCCCCTCAATTTCTGCAGACCCTCAATGTATGAAGGACAGTTCCTCCACCAATGACCAGCCTTGCCACAATGGTGGCATTTCCCTTCCTTCACCGTGCTCTTCTTTTTCATCAGTGCTGAAGACTTGGGCTCAAGATGTGACTTAGGTCCTACCTTCGTCTTCTTGGAGCCCTTGGCTTTGCCCTTGCCCTTATGCACCATCAGTATGGGGCTGGCAGGCTTGGCCTTCTTCATGTTGATTTCGGCAGTTCTCAACATGCCTAGGAGTTCGGGTAGTGTCTTGTCTATCTCATTCATGTTGTAGTTCAAGACAAACTGCTCATAACTGTCCGACAACGATTGCAGGATCACATCCGTGGCCAACTCTTGACCAAGAGGAAAACCCAGCCTTTCAAGGTTCTCTATATACCCAATCATCTTGAGTACGTGAGTCCCTACTGAGTCTCGAACTCCCATCTTGCACTGAAACAACGCTTTCGTGATGTCGAACCTCTCTTGACGAGCCTGCCCTTGAAACATTTTCTTGAGATGCTCGTCAATCTCCTTGCACCCCATGTTCTCATGTTGCTTCTGAAGCTCAGAGTTCATGGTGGCAAGCATAAGGCACTCGACATCCAAAGCATCGTCAGTATACTTCTTATAAGTATCTTTCTCAGCACGGGAAGAGTTCCCGGTCGGCACATCGGGGGCTTCTTCTTCCAAGACATAGAGCTTTCGCTCTTGCCTGAGAACAATTCTCAGGTTCCTATACCAGTCCATATAATTTGTCCCACTGAGCTTATCCTTCTCAAGGATGGCTCTCAGAGACAACGTGGAGTGTGCAACACTTGCCATGGAATTCTACAAGAATTTATGCAGAATGAAATCAGTACCTAAATTTCAATTACAATTTATTCTAATTAGGACTTCAATTAAAATACTCCCACTATTTTATTCGAAATGATAGCCCTCACTAACAATTCGGAGAGTTCATGCGAGCTACTCTCTTAGTGGACAAGATCCGTATTTCACCAACACTATGAGTCCGCTTTGGCATTCCTCTCACGATGCGGTTATTTAGGTAGGCAACGCTTGCCAATTGCATCCTCATGCAATTCTTGTATGGTTGGTGAATAACTCCTTATTCGTATCCATCATATGGTGCATGCCAACCCTATGCCTCTAGGCACTCAACCTTTGAGGTCACCTAGTTAAGCTGGACCCGATGTCGACAGTGAGATATCACAATTATCCGCTCGCACCCTTACCAAGATAGATTAATGCACCTTGCTTTGGCAAGCCCACACTTCATCGATCGAGGCAGGAAGAGTGTCAGCCATCGGAAGGCATCCGAACACTTAATATTTGATGAAGGGATTTCAAATATAGGTTAACAATTAACCATGATCAACATTTGATCGACGTGCACATCCAAAGAAAAACAATTCTTCTAAAACCACATGCATCCCTTATGTGCACATCCTGACATCATCAACATTTGATAGAAGGAAGGGCTAAATCTGAGCATCCGGAAATTTCCAAATCCTCAGATTTACATGCATTGGACAAAGGCAAAGACAGCTCAACTTAAAGCAGTAGACAAGCTCATCCCTCTTTGTTGGATTCAAAATCCAAAACAAAATCAAGGGATGGTTACTGCTAAGGAGATCACTATTTCTAACACTTAGAAATCCACCGAAATTCCAATCGTTCTTGGCGAGGAGACCAAGACTAAATCTAGACATTTAGAACACTTCTAAATCCCTAGGTTTACACGCACTGGAATAACAAACTTCCAAAACAACAATCATGGTCGGAACCTCGCTTTGATACCACTATTGGGTTTCTCTATAGGGTTGGCACAACGCTTGTGCACGCAGCGGAAAAGTAAAACATCAAGAAAAACCCAAAGAGATGTGGATCGGGATCGGCGGAGCGAACGAGCGGAACGTTTCCGTCGGGGTCGATTCGCACAGTAGCCAAAAGGATATATCCCGATAAAACCTAAGTGTTCTATTTATACTAGAGGTATAAATAAACCCAGGAAAATCGCTATCCGCAGACCACCCAGAACTAGGGTTCAGAATCGGCGAGTATCAATCGGTGAGAATCGGCGACAATCGGCGAGAATCACTGAGCAGGTTCGGCGAGAATCACTCGACGAGTATCACATTGGATCGGCGAGAATCAGAGTACAATACTCGACGATTCTCGCCGATCGTCGAGGTGCGCTCGACGATTCACAATGATACTCGACGATCGTCGAGCCGCGGTCGATGACAATTGTCAAGGTAGTCGATCGTCGAGAATCAATCATTGATTCTCGACGATTCTCGTCGATCGGCGAGAATCAGGGAGACGATTCTCGCCGATCGGCGGGAATCAGAAGACGATTCTCGACTAATGTCATTGACCCTCGGACGACAAACCTAACCAGCCCTTTAAGGCAACATTTGCCCAACCCGATAATCCTATAAGGCAACACTTTGCCCATAACCCTATTCAGGTCGGTGATTGGTAACCTTTACCAACACAGTCAGTCATCCAATTTCTCCACATCTCTTATGTGCGACCCTGCAGGCTCATATTGCGTTGGCAGTGAGATTACATGTTTGACCACTTCCAGATCATCATGGTAACTCCAACAAACTCTTCATGCACGACTTCCACTTCTTGAAGTTAGTCGGCGTTAAGAGTTCAATGCCCAGACCCCTTGCAAAACTCCCTTCCATTGCAATACCTGTTGGCAACCTTTCAGCAGCTCCGAGCAACAACACAGGTTGATCACCACTCAATCACTGAGTAACAACACTGGCTGACTTCCGCTCACGCAGCTGAACCTCAGAAACCTCGCTTTGATACCATGTTAAATTTTTCAACGTGGTCAGCAAGATAGCCCAAACGCCAAATTAATATCTTCGGAACTACCCAGTTCTCACGTTGAACCAGAGGAAACCAAGGACTAGAGGTACAAAGGTAAATCCCAACAAACAATGGAAGCACAAGCAGGTCTATTATTCATTCACTTCTTTACAATGCGAGGCATACATAGCGAGACATGATTTCGTTAGTATAATAGCTGAAAACAGAAAGCACCAAAAAACAAGCCGGGCGGACAGCACCGGAGTCTGCCGAGACCGCGAGGTCACCGAGGTCACCGAGTCCGCTGAACTTGCCCAAGCTAAGCTGCAATCCGCCGAATAGACACAGAGTCCGCCGAAGCCGCGAGGCCGCGCGGACACACCGTTATTCGCCTCCTATTGAACCTGAACTGAGGAACACCCCTACCCGCCTGAAGCCGGCGGACAGGTTATTGAAGCTGGCAAAGATGAAACAGAACTGACAAGCCGCAGAGCGACCTCCTGCTGAGTCCGCAGAGACCGCACACTTCCAAGCACTTGACCGAAGTCACAGCCAAACTCCTGGCTCCTTGAAGCTATCCGCGCGACCTGCACACAGCAAACCGTCAGCCTGAAACAATCCGCGCGGACTGACAGTCTGACTGATACCTGCTAGTCATGCTCAAAGCAAAGGAGACATCGGGTCGAGTACATAACATCGCGTACATGATTGATCCAATTGCCGAAGCATATGGAATCAACTTCATGCGGTCCTTATCTTCACAAGACTTTGGACACTGGTCCTTAGAGAGATTCACACCATGAGACATGGGCAAAAATCCTTTCTTGGACTCAAGCATGCTGAACCGCTTCAACACCTTTTCGATGTACGTACTCTGGGTCAAACTCAGCAACTTCTTCGATCTATCTCTATAGATCTTAATACCGAGTATATAAGTCGCTTCACCCAAATCCTTCATTGAAAAGCAGTTCCCTAGGTTGTTCTTAACAACTTTCAGGGTAGGAATGTCGTTCCTGATCAACAGTATGTCATCTACATACAATATCAGGAAGACAACAATGCTCCCACTGATTCGCTTGTAAACACAAGGCTCATATTCATTCTTGATGAAACCAAACTCTTTGATTTCTCATCAAAACGAAGATTCCAACTTCGAGAGGCCTGTTTCAGTCCATAAATGGACTTATTCAGCTTGCATATTTTAGTGGCTTCATCTGGGGATACAAAACCCTCGGGTTGTGTCATATACACTTCCTCAAGGAGGTTTCCATTAAGGAAAGCCGTTTTGACATCCATCTGCCAGATCTCGTAGTCATAATACGCAGCAATAGCAAGCAATATCCTAATGGACTTTACCATGGCAACATGGGAAAAGGTCTCATCATAGTCAATACCATGAATTTGCTTGAAACCCTTAGCCACCAGTCGCCCTTTGAATGTCTGTACATTCCCATCCATGTCGGTCTTCTTCTTGAAGACCCACTTGCACCCTATGGGTCGAACCCCTTCAGGTGGTTCCACCAAGTTCCAAACTTGGTTTGCATACATGAAGTCCATTTCGGATTTCATAGCCTCAAGCCATTTGTCGGAGTCCGGTCCATTCATAGCCTCTTGGTAGGTTGCTGGTTCATCATCATGATCCATAAGCAACACATTACCTATTTGAGACACGAGAAATCCATATCTCTCAGCTCAAACCTCGGTCTACCAGATCTATGTAGGACTTGTGTTCCCTGAGCAGGTTCTCTAGCTACAACATCTTGTAGTCCTGACTCAGAATCCAATTCCGGTTCATTCACTACATGTGGTTCTTGAACTTCTTCAAGCTCTACCTTTTCAGTCTTTCTTGATAAGAACTCTTTCTCCAAGAAGACACCAGTCCTTGCGACAAACACTTTGCCCTCAGACGGTAGGTAAAAGTAACACCCTTTCGTTTCCTTAGGATATCCCACCAGATAACATTTATCCGATTTGGGTTCCAGCTTGTCAGGCATTTGACGTCTCACGTATGCCTCACAGCCCCAAATTTTAATGAACGACATACTAGGACGCTTCCCAGTCCATATCTCATATGGTGTCTTCAGAACCGTTTTAGTTGGAGCGCGATTCAATGTCATTGCAGCAGTCTCTAAAGCAAAACCCCAAAAGGAAACAGGCAAGTCTGCATGACTCATCATCGAACGTACCATGTCTAACAGAGTATGATTTCTCCTCTCAGACACACCATTATGTTATGGTGTTCTAGGTGGAGTGAGCTGTGATACAATACCACACTCTTTCAGATGATCACGGAACTCATGACTCAGGTATTCGCCACCTCGATCAGATCGGAGTGCTTTAACCCTTTTACCCAACTGGTTTTCTACTTCATTCTTGAACTCTTTGAACTTTTCAAAGGTCTCGGATTTGCACTTCATAAGATACACATATCCGTATCTACTGAAATCATCAGTAAATGTAACAAAGTAGAAATACCCTCCTCTAGCCATGGAACTCAAGGGTCCGCATACATCACTATGTACAACACCCAAGAGATCCTCAGCCCTCTCAGTATAACCAGTGAAAGGAGCTTTAGTCATCTTGCCTAACAAACAAGATTCGCATCGCTCAAATGATTCATAATCAAATGAGTCCAAAAGTCCATCTCTATGGAGTTTGGATATGCGCTTCTCGTTGATATGGCCCAAACGACAATGCCAGAGAAACGTAGGATTCGAGTCATTTGTTCTTAGTCTTTTATTATTTTCTACATTATAGATCAGATGGTCCAAGTTCAAAACGTAAAGACCAATAAACAATTGGGCTACAGCATAACAAACATCATTCTTAAATATAGAACAACAATTGTTCTTAATTATAAAAGAAAATCCAATCATGTCCAAACATGAAATAGATATAATATTTCTAGTTATCGCCGGAACAAAATAACAGTTATCTAGTTCTATTACAAGCCCACTGGGCAAAGAAAGACGGTAAACTCCTACGGCTACAGCAGCAACTCTTGCTCCATTGCCGACGCGGAGGTCCACCTCCCCTTTACTCAGCAATCTTCTCCTTCCCAGTTCCTGCACATTTGTACAAATGTGAGAACCACATCCGGCATCCAATACCCAAGATGAAGGAGCAGAAAGGTTTATCTCTATAACGTAAACATTAGAAGCGAAAGTCATACCTCCCATCAATTTCTGCAGACCCTCAATGTATGAAGGACAGTTCCTCCGCCAATGACCAGCCTTGCCACAATGGTGGCATTTCCCTTCCTTCACCGTGCTCTTCTTTTTCATCAGTGCTGAAGACTTGGGCTCAAGATGTGACTTAGGTCCTACCTTCGTCTTCTTGGAGCCCTTGGCTTTGCCCTTGCCCTTATGCACCATCAGTATGGGGCTGGCAGGCTTGGCCTTCAGCAGTGATAATAACTTCATTACCTGAGTAAGCCTGCATGGAGGTGAACTTCGATTTGTCTCCGATGAGGTGATGACCACACCCGGAGTCCACGATCCACTCGCTGTTGAAGTCCTCAGCAGACAAGGCCCGGACACAAGTGCCCGTCATGAAAGCTCCGCCCCATTCCGCTTCTTCACTTCTCGAGCAAGCTTCCTCCTTTCCCGCAGCATGCCCAGGCTGCAGTTTGACCTTGCAGTCCCGCTTGAAGTGCCCTCGCTGATGACACCGGTAGCACTTCAGATTCTTCTTCCAGTCCTTAGGAGCATTGCTCCTCTCCGGAGGATATGAAGTTGAAGTCTCCTTCTCAACAGCGGCCTGCACCTTCTTCTTCTTCTTCCCTTCCCATCCTTTCTTCTTGCCTGAGAAGAGAGCTTCGCTGCCTTCCTAATTCAGGTTCACTCCAGCCATCTACCTTGCTAAGCTCTCCTGCGAGGCAAGCAGATTCTCCAGCTCCAGCAATGACGGCTGAGTAGCCCACCCTTGAACAGATGTAACAAAGGCCACATACTCCTTCCGCAAGCCGCAGATAATGTGCCTTTTCATCTTTACCTCAGAGATAGGCTCATCAGGATCCAGTGCCGACAGCTCAGCACACAAGCTCTTCATCTTTAAGAAGTACTTGGAGATGGAAAGGTCTCCCTGAGTTGCCCTGGCCAACTCATTCTCCAGAAACTGAAGCCGCGCCACATTCTTCCTATTGAACAACTCATCAATGGTTGTCCAAATATCAGCAGCCGACTCACATCCAATGATGTGATCAAACAGTTCCGGAGACACGGCTCTCTTCAGAATGAACTCCGTCTTAGCATTTGTTCTTCTCCAGAGCCTAACCTGCTCAGCAGTACCGAAAGCAGCAGTGACTTCCTGCCTGTCGTCTCCACCAACGACTTCCCACAGCTCCTCGCCAAGAAGATAACTCTTCATGCACGACTTCCACTTCTTGAAGTTAGTCGGCGTTAAGAGTTCAATGCCCAGACCCCTTGCAAAACTCCCTTCCATTGCAATACCTGTTGGCAACCTTTCAGCAGCTCCGAGCAACAACACAGGTTGATCACCACTCAATCACTGAGTAACAACACTGGCTGACTTCCGCTCACGCAGATGAACCTCAGAAACCTCGCTTTGATACCATGTTAATTTTTCTCAACGTGGTCTGCAAGATAGCCCAAACGCCAAATTAATATCTTCGGAACTACCCAGTTCTCACGTTGAACCTGAGGAAACCAAGGACTAGAGGTACAAAGGTAAATCCCAACAAACAATGGAAGCACAAGCAGGTCTATTATTCATTCACTTCTTTACAATGTGAGGCATACATAGCGAGACATGATTTCGTTAGTATAATAGCTGAAAACAGAAAGCACCAAAAAATAAGCCGGGCGGACAGCACCGGAGTCTGCCGAGACCGCGAGGTCGCCGAGGTCGCCGAGTCCGCTGAACTCGCCCAAGCTAAGCTGCAATCCGCCGAATAGACATGGAGTCCGCCGAAGCCGCGAGGCCGCATGGACACACCGTTATTCGCCTCCTACTGAACCTGAACTGAGGAACACCCCTACCCGCCTGAAGCCGGCGGACAGGTTATTGAAGCTGGCAAAGATGAAACAGAACTGACAAGCCGCAGAGCGACCTCCTGCTGAGTCCGCAGAGACCGCACACTTCCAAGCACTTGACCGAAGTCACAGCCAAACTCCTGGCTCCTTGAAGCTATCCGCGCGACCTGCACACAACAAACCGTCAGCCTGAAACAATTCGCGCGGACTGACAAACACAGACCGCAGCTCCTTGCACACCCCAACTTACTGTTCACTCAAGTTACTTAGGTTATGCCAGGGGGGGTCCTATTTATAGGCAAGGTGAGGAGTGTGGTCACCGCCCAAGAGATAGCGTCACCACCCTAGCCCGCGTGATAGCAAAACCACCGTCCGCTGAGTCCGCAAGGACTTAGCCGGATACCAAGGAAAACCGCCAGGAGCAAGGCAAACATTGGCGAACCCTCTCCAGTCCGCCCAAGCTATGCGGACAAGGCGTCAACCCGCACAGCTCCAACCACTACAGGACAGCAAGCCCCTTCAATGGCAGTCCGCACCAACCCGAGGCAGTCCACAAGACTCACACCTCAATCCGCCACAAGTCCACGACCAAAGGAAGACAGCAACAGTCCGCCCGGTCACAGCGGACTTGGAGGATACCGCGGACACCATGGCCTTGGCACAGTGCGACCAAGTCCAAAACCATCAAGTGCCAATGCGAGCATGGCGGACACAAACTCCCGTCCACCAAACACCCTAGCACAGACCGCCATGACTCCGCGAGCTCGTCGCACTTCTGTCCAACGCAGCAGCCAACCCCGAACTCCAAAACCCAGTCCGCCAATCGATCTCCACAGCAATTCGCCTGCTGTGCCACCAGAGCTCGACAAGGCCTCAGCCAAGCTCTAAGCTCAGTCCGCAACAGCCCACACCGCGGACACTCCAGTCCGCAAGCTTCCCGCGGACATGAGCCAACCCGCCTATCAACACAAGCTTGCACCCGCGGTCACTGAGCAATGCACCAGTCCGCAAGCCTCCATCCGCTCAGGGCGCTCCTTGGCAAAGCCAATCAGCAAACACCCTATCCACAGAAACCAGGCCGCATAGTCCGCGGACTCCATGCAACAAGCCGGTCAGAAGACAGCCGACTTTCCACTAGACCTTCCACCAGGCCACACATCTCAGTCCGCCCAGTCCGCCTAGTCCGCCAAAGCTGTCCGCCCCAGGCCACCCGGCCTGTCCTGTCACCCACTTCCACTTCACAAATTTCAACAGATCTAAGAAGTTGGAGAGAGAGAGCTCCTTCTAAGGAGACCAGCTGTTGAACCAGGCTGATAAGGAAGATTCAGATTGAAATCATAATCTCAAGTCAGCAGTTGTTTGAATATCATCTACATAGAGATACAACCCTACCGTGTTCTAATTCAAGAAGCTTTTAAGAAAGCCAAGGGAGGTTGATCTCAGCCAAGTTATTCCAAGAACTCATCAAGAAGCCAGTCAACTCATCTCTCTCTATCAGAGTTGTGGTTATATACTTTGTATTTTCTAATTTCTGTAGGATCTTGTATAGATCTGAGTTGTAAGCATAAATCTATAAAGGCTTAGGTAGGGCCTGTGAGCCTGAGTGTAGGAGAATCATTTCTCTGAGTGTAGGCCTTGTTGAAGGCTGAGGTAGGGCTGTTGTGACTGAGTGTAGGTCTTGTTGTAGACTGAGTGGTAGGGCTTTGTGCCTGAGTTGTAGGAGTGGGATCACTCTGAGTTGTAGGAACCTGTTTGGGGTTCTGAGTTGTAAGATCTGAGGATCTGAGGAGAAGTGGAGAAGTTAGGCCGAATCTAGTACACTACTAGATAGGCGAAGGGGGAAAGTGGATGTACCCATACCTTGGGGAACCACTATAAAAATCTATGTGCACTCTGTGAATGTATGCTTGTATGGTTGCTGTGCTGTGATACTTGTTAAATTGCAATTACTGTTCAGTGTTTCTGCCTTTAAAGTTTAAAAAAAAGATTAAGTTCACCTATTCACCCCCCTCTAGGTGATTAGACACTATTTCTTTCAGTTTCTTCAATATTCTCTGTCATATATCCTTCTTTTGGTCATGGACTTCTCATACAACTCCCATTCCTAGGAACTGTAGTGGATATTTCTGCTCTCATGGAAATCCAAAACTAATTTGAGTGTTTCCAGGATTAGGACTTAGAAGTGGGAGACCAAACCTCAGCATGTTCAGGCGCTTTTCTTTTCTCAGGATCAGAGACTTAAATGGATTTGCTGGCAGAAGGAACTTCACCATATTTTCTTTTCTTCTTATAAGTCAGTATCTCAGGAGGGGCCTTAAGAAAGATATCTGTAGGATCATCTTCCCAATCCTGAGCATATGAATCTGGAGGAGCAACTGAGTCTCCATGCCTTGGAGAAAAAGTAGATTGCAGAGGAGGAGTAGGAGCATCAGCAACAGCTAGAGGGTTCAGGTGATGAGGGATAATGGTAGGATCAGCAGCAAATTCTGGAAGGATCTGGTTGTGCATCCATACAACAGTGTCATATGTGTGGAATTTGACACTCTGTATCTGAGCTAGGACATCATCATAGATCTCTTTAACTTTTGCTTCCCATAATTCTTTCTGGAGGGCATCAGATTTTTCTAAATATTCTTTCACCAATTTCTCCCCCTTTCTGACTTCTATAGATAGCTGAGAGATGGCATCATCTTTGAAAGTGCCAACTTCTTCACATATTTTCATCTTAGTAGCTTCAGCTCGTTTGTCCAATTCCATTTGATTATTAGCAAGAGTCAGACCTTGCTCCATAACTTGTCCAACACTGGTGATGGTGTGGTCTAAGGCTTTGCCACCAATTTGGAACAAATGTCTGAGCTGATCAGTATTATGTTATATTTCAGCAAATCCTCTGCTCATCTCATGTTCTAGAGCAGTTACCTTGTCAGTTACAGTCTTGATACAAGTATCAAAGTATGTTTTCTGGTCTTGAAGGAGAAGAGCAACCTGATACATCAAATCTGAGGAGGAAGTAGTTGTAGCAGCATGAGGAGCAGAAGTAATTGGAGCAGAAGGAAGAGGAGGAGCCATCCATGGAGCTATTTCTGAGAGGGTAACTGATCTCTGAGCTCTTGTAGTGGGTAACATGGCATCCCCTTCATCCATCATCTGAGGGAGAGAGAAATCCAAATTCCTGAGAGGAGCTTCAGCTGGCTCAGGTGAGAGCTCATCAAAAATGAGAATTGTTTTTGGTTGTTCTTTGGGGGCATCAGGAGATTTTGCTGGAGAGGTGTCTGGAGAATATTCTGGAGACCTTACTGGAGACTGCACAGGAGTTGTGTCCTTGGGAATATCAGTGACTGGAGCATTTGGAGATAGATGAGGAGGCGGTTCATCTGCAGTTAGTTCTTCTATCATTTCATTTATGCCAGCATCAATAGATAATAGTGCTTCTTGAACTTGTTGATCTGTGAGGATATCATCTGGATTGACTGGTGGAGGAGTAGGTGGAGGAGGAGTAGGCATCCTGGCTTGAACTGTAGGAGCAGGATCCCCCTCAATAGGTGCACCAGAGGAGTTGGGGACCTGAGATGGAGAAGGACATGGAGTCCTGTCCTCTATGTCTATAAATTCAGTAACTTTGGCAGCTTGAGAGGGATTTTGCAAGTTGAGCTCCTATCTTTGAATTGAGGAGATGAAGACCTTCTTCATGTGGTGAAGGATGCTCCCTTTGGAGAAGTTGAAGGTGTCAGGGTTTATCTCATGAAGGAGTAAGGAAATAATCCTTGCATAGTTGGGGGATTTGATGCTGTCTTTTATTGTATTCAAAATCAACAAGCCAAACTGAAAGGCTTTTCTACAGACAATGGCTTGCATCAATTCAAAGAAGTATAAAGGGATATCTCTGATGGAGTTGGTTTTACATAACAGAATTTTCCCTATTATATCCACTAGCAATTTACCTTCTACATTCATGTCAGCTCTTCTGATATACTTTGCATCAGCAGAAATTCCAAAGAACAAGCAAGTTCTGGAATATTCTTCATCACCCAGAAAATCATCTGCTTCTGTAACTGGCAGTTGAAGTAATTGAGAAACAGAATTCTGGGTTAATTTGATCTTGATACCTTTAACTGAAGACTTCAATACTGTGGCATGGCGCTTGACCTTGAGGTTCCTGAAAAACTCTGCTACATATGGGAAGAGAATGCGATACAGTTCTTGAAGGATGAAAGTTAATCCGGCGGTGTCGAGCAAAATCATTAGATGATGAAAGTCGTCAGAGAGCTATGCAATCCCGGCGGCGACTAACTACGATCCCACACCGATCTTAGAGACGACGACCATGATTTAGAAGTCTTGGAGATGTAGAAACCCTAGAAAATGTCGACGGGAGACGGAAAGGGCGCGACTCTGCAACTTGTTGAGGAAGGCAAAGAGCCAGTCGGGAACTCGAGAGAGCGGAAATGATTTCATGTAGGGAAATTTCCGGATTTTCTTATTTATATAACCCTAGGTTTAGGTCTATTTATTTAAAAATGATTGAAGGAAATCATAAAAGAGGCGGCATTGCCCTTGTTTGCACATAAGAAAATTTGAAAAACACGACTTCAACACATACACGAGTAGATGAATCAGGAGTTACTCGAGTAGGTAAACAGAAGTACTCGAGTAGGTGAGAGAGGTACTCGAGTAGATGAGTGAGGTACTCGAGTATGTGAAGTGGACTACTCGAGTATGTCAGTCTGCTACTCGAGTAGGTCAAGTAGACTACTCGAGTATGACATTCCACTACTCGAGTAGGTCATATACTTACTCGAGTAGGCTGTTACTTACTCGAGTCAAAAACTTAAACTCTTGAAAATTCCAATATTTGACTAACCTTTGAGCCTTGAGCCTTCTTGAAATTCCAGCTTCTTCTAGTCTTCTTTGTTGAGCATCCCAAGTTCTGTTTTGAAAAACGAGAACTTGGTCTCGTCTAGCGGATTCGTGAAAATGTCTACAATTTGCCTATCTGTAGGGACATATTGAAGGTCTATGTCCCCTTGCTCCACATGCTCCCGGATGAAGTGATACCTTAGCTCTATATGCTTTGTCCGGCTGTGCGAGACTGGGTTGTTGGCTATTACTATTGTGCTGGAGGAGTCGCAAAACAATTGAATCTTTTCAAACTTCATGTTGTAGTTCTCAAACTGATTCTTTATCCAAAGTAGCTGTGCACAGCAACTGCCTGCAGAGATGTACTTTGACTCGGCCGTTGAGATTGCCACACAGTTTTGCTTCTTGCTACTCCAGGAGATGAGCCTTCTTCCAAAGAATTGGCAAGTTCCTGAAGTGTTTTTCCTGTCTTCTTTGCTCCCTGGAAAATATGCATCTGAAAAACCTATTAGTTCGCTATCATTACTTCTTGGGTACCATAAGCCAAGATTTGGTGTACCTTTAAGGTATCTCAAAATCCGCTTTGCAGCAGCGTAGTGAGATTCCTTAGAGTTCACCTGAAATCTAGCACAGACACATGTTGAGAACATTATGTCAGGTCTACTTGCAGTAAGGTAGAGCAAGGATCCAATAATGCTTTTGTACTTGGTTTCATCAAAAGATTTCCCTTTTTCATCCTTGTCCAGAGACATAGTTTACCCCATTGGAGTCCTCATCAAGGTTGCGTTCTCCATTCCGAATTTCTTAATCAGCTCTTTGGTGAACTTGGTCTGCGAGATGAAAATTCCATCTTCAGATTATTTCACTTGAAGCCCTAAGAAATACTTCAGCTCACCCATACTGCTCATTTCAAACTTCCCTTGCATAAGTTTTGAAAACTTCTTGTAGAGATTGTCATCAGTAGAGTTAAAAATAATGTCGTCGACATAGATTTGCACTAGCAAAATCTTGCCTTTAATTTCCCTAAGAAATAATGTCTTGTCTATCTTTCCCCTTGTGAACTTGTTCTCAAGTAGAAAGCTAGACAACGTCTCATACCAAGCTCGAGGAGCTTGTTTCAGACCATATAATGCTTTATGCAGTAAGTAAACATAATCAGGAAAGTTAGAATTAACGAAACCTGGAGGTTGTTCCACATACACCTCTTCCTTTATGTCACCATTAAGGAAGACAGACTTCACGTCCATCTGGTAGACAGTGAAGCCTTTGAGTGCAGCATATGCTAGGAATAACCTTATTGCCTCCAGCCTTGCCACTGGAGCATACGTCTGGTCGAAGTCGATTCATTCTTCTTGACGGTAACCTTTTGCGACAAGTCTGGCCTTGTTCTTCACAATCGTTCCATCCTCGTCCATCTTGTTCCTGTAGACCCATTTTGTCCCAATGACGTTCTTACCTTTGGGTCTTGGAACAAGCTTCCATACTTTGCAGCACTTGAACTGGTTAAGTTCTTCTTCCATTGCCATTATCCACGATGCGTCTGAGTTTGCTTCCTCAAACTTCTTTGGTTCAACCTGTGAGAGAAAACTTAAATATAGATTCTCATTAGTTGTACCTCTTCGAGTACTGACACCATCCCGAGGATCTCCTATGATCTGGTCCATGGGGTGATCCTTCAGATGTCTGAGCTCTAGAGTCCTTGCATCTGGATTACCTTCTATCACCGGAGTGATTTCTTCATCTTGGATGACTTCTTCATCTTGATCATCAGCCTCTCCAATAAGGGTTGGAGTGGTGATCTTGATGAACTTTTCACCTTTGTATTCGGGCGGTTCATCTAAGCTAATTTCTTTCAGCTTTGCACCTGCATCTTCAATAAGCACACTAGAAGAGTTGCTTTGCAGCAAACTCATCTTATCAAATACAACATGTATCGATTCTTCTACCACCAGGGTTTTTCTATTAAATATCCTATATGCCTTACTATGGCTATTATAACCTACAAAAATACCTTCAAAACTCTTTTCGCTGAACTTTGTAGTATGATACTTGCCATTGTTTAGCACGAAGCATTTACAACCAAAAATTCTAAAGTATGAGACTGTTGGTTTCCTACCCTTCAGAAGTTCGTAAGGTGTCTTATCATGGTTTTTGTTTATGAGAGCTCGATTTTGCACGTGACATACAGTGTTGACGGCTTTAGCCCAGAAATATTCCGGAAGTGAAGCATCACTCAACATGGTCCTGCAGGCCTCTATGAGTGTTCTGTTCCTTCTCTCAGCCACTCCATTCTGTTGGGGAGTATGCGGAGAGGAAAACTCATGAAAGATACCTACGCTTTCACAAAATTCTGTCATGGCCCCAGATTTAAACTCTGTTCCATTGTCACTTCTGATTTTGACGATGGAGCAGTTGTATTCATTCTGCACTTGCCTGACAAAATTAGTAAAGGTGTCGAAGGTATTTGACTTGTGTTTCTAAAAGAACACCCACGCAAAGCGCGAGTAATCATCAACAATTACCAATGTATAATCCTTACCCCCCAAACTTCTAATTTGCAATGGACCAAACAAGTCCATATGCAGTAGATGAAGACATCTATTAAAATCCTTGCTAATAATGCTTTTAAAGGTAGCCCTTGTTTGCTTGTCTTTTATACATGCATGACAAGGTCTATCTTTGACGTATTTGACATTTGGGTCATCACGTACTAAGTTCATTGAAAATAATTTATTAATAGTTTTGGAATTAATATGTGCTAGTCTCTTGTGCCATTGGTCACCAAGAGACGCACTATCTTTTGCTAAAAGGCACACTGATGTCGAAGAATCTATACAAATGAAATTTAAACAGAAAATGTTTCTGCTTCGAGTGCCGGATAGAATCATTTCCATATTGTCAACGGATTTTATCAAGCAGTTATCAGCGTGAAACTCAACTATGTATCCTTTATTGCAGAGTTGGCTTATGCTTATAAGGTTATGTTCCAAACCTTCAACGTAAGCCACATCTGAGAAGGATACATTACCGTTAGTTATCATATCGTAGACTTTAGTAATTCCATGGTATGAACCTCCAAAGATGACCTTTGGTTCGTTCACAATTGGAGTAAAATTCTGAATTAGGCTTCTTGTCCCGGTCATATACTGAGAGCATCCACTGTCCAAATACCAGATTGGCGTTTTGGTGGCCTTTGGACATAGCTGCAATCACAGTCAGTTTGCCTTAGGAACCCAAATATGTTTGGGTCCTTGGTCTCGGGTTAGAACACTCCCCCTATGAATATTAGCATTAGGAGTGGTCTTCCTCATATTGCCAACATGTGGGGTTGCAACATTTCTGGGATTAAACCAGCAATCAATGACAAAGTGACCAATTCTGCCACAACACCAACAGTCAAATCTGTTGTATCTTTGTCTTACGTTCTCCTGCTTGGCCTTTTGGAAATAAGGTCTAGCAGGGGCAGCATTCTTGGAGGAAGATGCCTCATGATGATGGCAATCACATGTCTTCTTCTCCTTTACAGGCTTCTCTACAACAGGCTTTGCCTTTGGTGCCTTCTTGAAGTTATGTCCATGATTGAAAGGGCCATAGCTCTGAAGAATGACTTCTTCTTAAGGTGCCTTAAAGACACTTTCGCCAAAGTTTCTTGGTCGAGTCCATCCTTGATAACGGGACTTTGGCTCTACATAAGTAGGCCTAGCAAAGTGTCCGTAAGATGAGTCAAGATCAAACTCATTTGAAGGAAATATAACCTTTTTGAACGTGGTCTGATCTTGAGGGTCTTTCCCCTTCTCTTTGGCTAAGGCCTTTTTGGCGGCCTTATTCTTTCGTTGAGCCTTATTTCTCCTAGAGGATTTACTAGGAGCTTCATCATGGCCTAGTCCAGCACCCTTGGCCTTGAATGAGAATTCAGCAACGAATGGAAGAACTGTCTTGGGCTTCGAGAAACTTTCAACAAGTTTCTTTTCAGCAACAAGTTGGGCTTCCAGTTCCTTGATGATTTTCTCTTTGAGGTCAAGGTGCTCAAGAGCTTTATTATATTCTTCAATAGCATTATTGAAGTTCTCTTCGAGCGAGTCAGTCTTTGCGACTTTCTCTCTCAAGATGCTCTCTTCAGCTTTGAGAGACTTTATCTCTTTAGCCTTAGTTTTCACGACTCGGCGACATTTGTCGCAAGACATGATTAACTCCTTATATTGGGCCATGAGTTCTGACTCATCGTCAAAAGAGCTATCCTCACAATCATGTTCAAAAACTTCAGAATCAGAGAGAGGAGTGTGGGATTTTACCTTCCCAGTGAACTGGGGCTCTTGTTCATCATCAGTTTGAGTCATGAGTCCAAAATAGGCTTCTTATTCTTCACTCGACTCAGATGAGTCAGAGTCACTAAGTGTCTTGCCCTTTTTGGTCATCAAGTGTCACAATCCGTATTTTCTCCAAATTTAAGAAGTATCAGATTATGAGAAAACACGCGTCGTGATGCCACGTCGAGCAGGGGATAACTGTCGACACTCAGGCGACCACCATCTTACTAGACTATGAAAATTCATAAGTTTAATGATTAGAAAATCAGTTATATTTTAAAGGCCGTATCCCTCGGCTTAGTGGATCATCTAGTCCATAGTTTAAAAACTATACTTATATGCAATGAAAAATACTTTATTTATATTTGACATCCTATAAGAGTGCATAAGTGTCCCCCGAGGTCAACTTATACTATGCAAGACTTTGGATTTATTTTATATTATAAGTAAGAAAACGATCTTTTTACGTTGCTTGGAAAGTAGTGTATGAGTTTTATAAACATGCTGATCATGAGATATACTTATAATAGTATTTTTAGGTTTAAAAGTAACTAGCAACCTAGCATAAATCTTCCCAATAGCAAATAGACTATCTCCAGAAAGGTAGCAGTAAAAGAAACATATCTAGTATCATAAGTAAAAACTACCAGCGGGCGTCAACAACCTAACACAAACCCACTGGCGAGCATGTATGTCTGTAAGAAAAACAGAAAACTACCTCACAAGACCAAGAAACTGATCTCTACAGTACAAGAGATCACCAACAACAACACAGCAAAACTAGCCACCTACTCAGCTACTAATCAGAACCTGAGGCATTCAGAGAAGAAAAGAATACCTCAACAAGTAAAACAAATAAGCTGCATGAAAGTGTTATATAAAAGGGTACGCAAGAGAAGAAAGTAAGACAGGAACAGACAAACACTGTCCAAGACAAGACGCACTTGCACCAAGTGCGAGAAAATAACAACAACCCTGTCATAAAACCTGCAGAGTCTACAAGGCAAACATGTGCCAAAAAATTGCAATCTACAAAGAAAAAAACATCTAACAATCCTAAATTGTGAGTAATGGCAGTAGTAAAACAACATGAACCTGAGTTGGTGACCAAAAACAGTCCCCCAAACAAACAGTTCCAACTGAAAATACACTGTGTCAGCACAAGGCCACCACATACCCAGCCCGTACCTAGGACTAAAAGGTGGCGGCCATGGCTATACCCAGCCTGTACCTGGGACTAAAAGGTGGCGGCCACGGCTCGCACACAAAACATCCCACTCCTTTAGAGCGTCAAAATACTACTACCTGCCATAACCCACGATTCAGCCTTCAAAAAATAAAGGAAGAAATGAATGGCCGACAAGACATCCCCACCTAGGAGGTAATCACTCGGGAAGAAAAGAAAATGAAAGAAAAAATTCGGTTAAGGCAGAATAAACATCGATCTCAGTTTACAGGGAAACGCTGATCTCAGTTCGAAGATTTCTCGTCGAACTCAGATCACAGGAAAACGTCGATCTCAGTTCGAACGATTTTCGTCGAACTCAGATCATAGGAAATCGTCGATCTCAGTTCGATGATTTTCGTCGAACTCAGATCACGGGAAATCGTCGATCCCAGTTCGATGATTTTTGTCGAACTCAGATCACAGGAAATCATCAATCTCAGTTCGACGATTTTCGTCGAACTCAGATCACGGGAAATCATCGACCTCAGCTTGACGATTTTCGTCGAACTCAGATCGACGATCTTCGTCGATCTCAGGCAACCGGAGATCGTCGATCTCAGTTCGACGAACAACGTCGAGCTGAAAACGACGAATGTCGTCGACCTGGCAGCATTGAGTGCACTCAATGCTGTCTACACTTTTATACTTAGCATAAAACCGAGCCCGACGTGGAGTGAGCTTCCCCCACTCAACTGTTTTACACTTAGGCAAAATCAGAGAAACTCAAACCTGAACTAATCAACGCCCCCAGCCAGAAATGCTACAACCTAATTCATGTACCCTCCTCATCTCTCCAGACCACTTCATTTAGCCCAGAAATGCTATAATCAACAAGGCTAAGGAAAAGAGGGGGGTTCTGATACAGCCATTACACAGACAAGCCTAATTTCCCCCAATTCGTGCCTAACCAGGACATATTACTTTGTACAAAACCAATATTAAGGCCACAACACAACTATCCGGCTATAGTTACTGTGTAGAAAAGGAAAAAACATCTCCACTCTCATCTCTCTATTCCCAGCCCGAGAGCAAGTCAAATTAACAACAGGAAGTCCAAGAAATAAGAAAAAAAAATTAACAATAAGGCCGATTCTTGAGTAAACTTGTACAGAGAGTGATCAAATAGGCTTAAGCATTTACGTGACTAAGGTTAATAGACACTGAACATTAATATCCAAGCAACAGGGTGATCTATGAGCGACAAGGTATAAAAGGAACTAAAACAAGTTACTTGGCATGGGCAGGAGCACCCCTTGCCTTGATTTCCGGAAGGTCTCGACTGACTTTTCTGCTTCCCCATGGACCTGACAGCAAACACCTAACCGAGCAAGACTGGACATTTTCGAAGAGGGAAAGGGGTCAAACGAAAATCTACAACACCATAGAAAGACATGAAATGGAGAAAGCTTACCGTCGAAATGAAGATCTAGGGGAGAGCAGTCCAGATCTACCCTCGGAACGAAAACCCGACCGCTAGAACTCCGGGAATCGGCGGTGGAAGGCAAGGGTAGCCCGCTGGTTTTCCTCTCTTGTACAGGGACGGCGGTTATGCTAATTTCAAAAAGACAATGAATAGTCTTTATTATAATTTAAGACTATTTATAGACAGCGGCTAAGTCCCAAATACTTTCTATTCTTAGCCAACCCAAAAGCTGCCAGCTACCTTTTCACCATAACTGCTACTTTCTAAAAAAATATCTATATATAATATATAATATCACATTATTATAAATAAAATACAAAACGACGCGAAACCCGAACATCCTCGGAATTCGACGAAATTTGCACCGTAGCTAAATACCCACGCTACGAACGCATCGGCGAAGTCGAAATCAACTTTTGACAAACAAAACTCGGGTTATCACCACCCGAAGCCAAAACACAAGCATCCCTCGAGAGGCCTCACCGGTCACCAAAACATACCCGGCTTGCTAGGGAATTTTGCCAAATAGGCTACCAACAACCACACAAGGAACCTAAAGAGCTAAGACCATGCTATAACAACGGCACAAGCCGGAAATGCATCAACGTAATGCCAAACGAGAATTAAATAATCGCAGAAAAAATCGGGGGCGTTACAGTCACTCCCCCTACAAGAAAGTTTCGTCCCAAAACTTTATATACACTACTTCTACTTATAGAAGGAAAGTAACAAACAGGAGTTACAAGGAAGGAAACATACCAATCAAATCAGGGAAACAAGTGACGGTGAGCCTCCCTCATAGCCGACTCTAGCTCCCAAGTCGCGCTCTCCAAATTCTGATTCTTCTATAGGACTTTGACCATCAGGATGGACTTTCTCCGCAGCACCCGATCTTGAGT
Organism: Platanthera guangdongensis; assembly: GCA_039583875.1. Taxonomy (NCBI): domain Eukaryota; kingdom Viridiplantae; phylum Streptophyta; class Magnoliopsida; order Asparagales; family Orchidaceae; genus Platanthera; species Platanthera guangdongensis. Next base: position 95,379,962 of record CM077149.1, read on the forward strand.
ATCTAGAATGCGGACCGGCACTTCAACATAGGAAAGATTTGGCTCTAATTGGGGCACAGAATTTAAAACTTACCCACTACTTTGAACACACTTCCGTAGTTGGCTTACTTGAAACACATTGTGCACACCAGAGAAGTTTGCTGGCAAATCCAACCTATAAGCTGACACGTCAATCCGTTCAACAATCTTAAACGGGCCCACATACCTCGGATCTAATTTCCGGTTCTTACCGAACCTCTTAACACCAACCATCGGGGAAACCTTAAGAAACACGAGGTCCCCTACAGAAAAATCCAAGTCAGACCTAGGCCGATTGGCGTTCTTCTCATATCTCTCCTGAGCTATACGAACCTTTTCTCAAATAAGCTTCACTGCGACTTCCATTTCCTCGAGCGCATCCGGACCCAACACAGGTCTCTCACCGACCTCAGTCCAAAATAAGGGAGTTCTGCAGCGCATCCCATACAAAGCTTCAAACGGAGCCATTTGCAAGCTTTCTTGGTAACTGTTATTGTATGCAAACTCCATAAGCCGCAAACGCTCATCCCACGCTCCACCGTGGTCCAAAATGTAGCACCTGATCATATGCTCAACTATTTGGTTCACTCGCTCAGTCTGACCATTGGTCTACAGGTGGTAAGCTGTAGAATACCTCAAATATGTACCCAAACCCTCTTGCAGACTCCTCCAGAAGCGAGATGTAAAACAGGAGTCTCGATCTGAAATGATGCTAACTGGCACACCGTGCAATCTGATGACCTCGTTCAGGTACAACTCTGCTATCTTCTTCATCGGGTAATCTATCTTATAAGGTACGAAGTGCGCACACTTCATCAATCGGTCCACGATCACCCAAACTAAATCAAATCCCCTTAGAGATCTCAGTAAGCCCGTAATTAAGTCCATAGAAATACTCTCCCACTTCCAAGTCGGGATCTCCAACGGAGTCAACTTACCACCAGACCTTCCATGATTGGCCTTCACACGCTTGCAAGTGTGGCACTCAACAACAAATCAGGCTATATCACCCTTCATCCCATACCACCAGGCAATCTGCTTCAATTCATGACACATCTTTGTAGATCCTGGATGGTAGGCAACAATGGATCCATGAGCCTCTCTGCATATCATAGCCCTGATGTCTCCAACAGCAGGGATGCAAAACCTGCCGCGGTACTTCAAAGTACCCGCATCATCGATAGAAAAATCCGGCAACTCCCCTCTCTCAGTCCTGAGGTATAAGTGCAGAAGATCCGGATCATCGTTCTAGTGTAACCTGGTAAGTGAAATCCAAGACGGCTCTGCCACTGCCAAACTTCTCTGCATGCCACAGCATCCCACAGAAATATCCATCAGGAGGAACTCTTCCACTAAACGATCGGCGGAGAGATTAAAGATCTTCCCCGTCTTCCGGCTCAGGGCATTGGCCTCCACATTGGCCTTGCCCGGATGATACTGTATCTCCACATCATAATCGGCCACATACTCTAGCCACTGCCGCTGGCGCAGATTCAACTCCTTCTGTGTGAACACGTACTTTAGACTTTTATGATCTGTGAAGATCTTGCACTGAGCACCATAAAGTAGATATCTCCACAGCTTTAGTGCATAAATCACCACAGCAAACTCAAGGTCATACGTAGGGTAATTTCTCTCATGAGTCTTTAATTGCATGGACCCATACGCAATCACTTTTCCAGCCTGCATCAACACGCAACCCAGACCAACATGCGAAGCATCAACGTACATATCATACTCTGCACCCTCAGTAGGTAGGATCAGAACGGGAGCAGTGCACAATCTGTTCTTTAGCTACAGGAAGGCTTCTTCACACTTCTCGCTCCAAACAAAGGTCGTGTTCTTCTGAGTCAACCTGGTAAGCGGTGCAGCCAGGGTGGAGAAACCCTCCATGAACCTCCTGTAGTAGCCGGCCAACCCTAGGAAGCTTCTAATCTCCTTGGGCGTGTCCGACCTGCTCCAATCCATCACTGCTGCGATCTTTTCCGGGTCGACCGAGATCCCATACTTATTCACCACGTGGCCCAGAAACGAGACCTGAGGCAACAAAAATTCGCACTTGCTTAGCTTGGCGAATAACTTGCGGTCCCTCAACTCCGATAGAACCAAGCGCAGATGGTGCTCATGCTCCTCAGCACTGCGTGAGTAGATCAACATATCATCGATGAATACCACAACGAACTTGTCCAAAAAATCCTTGAACACCCGGTTCATCATATCCATGAAAGCTGATGGTGCGTTGGTCAAACCAAACGATATCACTAGAAACTCGAAGTGTCCATGCCTCGATATAAATGCAGCCCGTGGAATATCTGCCTCACGGATCCTGAGCTGTTGATAGCCAGAACGAAGATCGATCTTGGAAAACACCGTGCGACCATGTAACTGATAAAATAAGTCATCGATCCGCGGCATAGGGTACCTGTTCTTAATGGTGACTTTGTTCAGCTCCCTATAATCGATGCACAGCCTCATCAACCAATCCTTCTTCTTCACAAATAGAACAGGAGCACCCCAAGGCGACGAACTCTGCCTGATAAAGCCTTTTGTCAACAACTTGTCCAACTAGACTGGCAACTCCTCCAACTCACGAGGGGCCATCCGGTATGGCGCCTTAGCAATAGGATGCGTACCCGGTTCCAAATCAATCACAAACTCAACATCCCGATTGGGGGAAGACCAGGAAGGTCATCAGGAAAAACATCAGAGAAACCACGTACAACAAGAATCTCCTCCAAGTGCGGTACACTAACAGCAGTCCCAACCGCCGATACTAAACAAGCAAAACAATCAGAATGAAACAGCTTCTGAGCACAAACCGCAGAAATGACAGGAATATCGTGGCAAGGATCAGCATACACACTTCCAGGATGACCGTTGTCCTTAATGTAGTCCAAGCATTTCCCTTTGCACTGAATAACCGCAACATACTTAGATAACCAGTCCATGCCCAGAATAACATCGAAAGTCCTCTAGATCAATCATCTTTAAGTCTGCCTTCGCAAGAAAGTCCCCAACAAAACAGGGCAATCCAGAATGTCCAAATCTGATAACACAGATTCACCAGAAGGGAACTTGCGCGGAAGGTATCACGAACTTGATCTAGAATCAACCGATATCGCTCCACAAAAGCTCTAGCCACAAACGAGTGGGTAGCGCCGGAGTCGAACAGAACACGCGCCCAGCGGTTCTTCACCTTAAATTTCCCTATAGGAGTATATAAGCAACTAAGGAACTACCAAAACAAAAACTATAACCATTCTAGTAAATAAAACTTTCAGGCTAGGAAAACAACTAACCTGAGATGACTTGAGTCGAAGTTTGAACCTCCTCGGAATAGATCACGTTCAGCTTTCCTTTGCCCTTATCCACACGCTGAGGTGGAGGTAATGCCTGAAGTGGAACTGCTTCAAGAACAGGCTGGACCTGAGGACACCTTGTCTTGATATGGCCCTTCTGTCCACACTGATAGCAGACTTTATCCTTGGACCAGCACTGGGCAGCATCATGCCCGGGTAGCTTGCAAACAGAACAGGAAACATCCTTCCTAGGAGCACCTTGAATAGCATGAACATGCTCCTTCGTCTGAGCTCCCGCCTTCTTGAAACACCTCTCAACTGGGTGGCCTAGACGGCCACAGAAGCTACACACTACCTTGCTCTTCTTTCCCGAAGCAGCACTGGGTACCTGGGGGTTCTTCTCTTCAGCAGACTTCCTCTTATCCTTCCTCATTTGCTGGCCTCTGTTCTTTGCGGTCTCAATTGCCTCCACTTTCAAAGCAGCCTCCACTACCCCCGCATAAGTCTCTGATCCATATGCACTGGCCAACTGCTGCACCTCGCTCCTCAAGCCAGCGAGGAACCGTTTGACTCGATCAGCTTCAATACTCACCAACCCAGGGGCAAACCGGCTCAACTTACTAAACTCTATCTCGTACTCACTGACCGTGAGTTGCCTCTGCTTCAGGTGGAGGAAGTCGTTCATTAGTCGGTCACGCTCGACTGAAGGTAAGAACTTCCTCAACAGCATCTCCTTGAACAATCCCCAAGAGCAACCGGCCACCAAGCTCTCCTTTTCCCTAAGCCACCAGCTCTTAGCCAAATCCTTTAGCTGATAGGCAGCTATCATCACTCTCTGATCATCTGCAATACCGGAGTACGTGAACATCTCCTCCATGGAGATCTGCCAATCATATATGACCATGAAATCTGCCTTCCCATCATATGTAGGAGTGCTAAGTCTCAGAAACTGTGAGATAAAGGCCATCTCTGCTGGCACAACCACTGGAGGTCTCAAGGGAGTAGGAGGGGGAGGAGCAGCTAACCCCCTATAGGGTCTTACACTCCCTGAGTCTGTCCTGCCACAACTGCCACCAGAGACTAGATCTGGGCCTGCATCTCCACCAACTGCCTAGTCAAGGAATTATTGCTCTGTCGCAGGCTCTCTATCACCGCATCACTCTGCGCTCCTGAAGACTCACGCTCAGATAGGGGAGTCGACCTAGTCGAAGGACGTCTCACCATCCTAAAACCATAAAAACTGAGGTTGAAACCTAGTACAACAGTTAGAACAAACTACCAGTACAGACAATACATACATAAATATGAACTTTTAACTGTTATACTTGCTCTGGGATTTTATTTTATTTTTACAAAAGTGATGCTATGCTTAACCTAGGATGGTTTACCACCATAAACTAACTCTTGTGCTTAGATCGGGAATGCATGAATTTATATTCTTTTTCTGATTTAAAACCATGTGTGTACATATGTCATCCTGTAAATCTTTAGCTTGGTACATTGTGCTTATGTAATGTTATGTTATGCATGATTGTGCTATGCATTCTAAAAAGTCCCTAATGCATGTTATGAGTGGCGTACGCATGAAAATGTTATGCATCTCATACTACATAACATTCTCATGCAACGAAAAAGAAACGTGCTAGTCGCATTCATGTGGTGAGGTTATGCATCCCATATTACATAACCCTCACATGTTGCCCCTATGGTGGATCCATATACAAACACATATTATGCATCCCATACTACATAATATGCCCCGTATACTTCATATTATACTATGAGTGTAGTGTTTGTGCTTCAGCCAAGACGTGATGATGACATATCGGTGTGTGTATGATATGATGCTAAACATCTAATACCTACAAGGAAATGTTGCCCGACAAATTGTCAAGCAACCTGACTCTGATACCAACGGTCACACCCGCATTTTCTCCGAATTTAAGAAGTATCAAAGTATGAGAAAACACGCGTCGTGATGCCACGTCGAGCAAGGGATAACTGTCGACACTCAGGCGACCACCAACTAATTAGACTATGAAAATTCATAAGTTTAATGATTAGAAAATCAGTTATATTTTAAAGGCCGTATCCCTCAGGCTCAGTGGATCATCTAGTCCACAGTTTAAAAACTATACTTATACGCAGCATAAAATACTTTATTTATATTTGACATCCTATGAGAGTGCATAAGTGTCCCCTGAGGTCAACTTATATTATACAAGACTCTGGATTTATTTTATATTATAAGTAAGAAAACGATCTTTTTACGTTGCTTGGAAAGTAGTGTATGAGTTTTATAAACATGCTGATCATGAGATATACTTATAATAGTGTTTTTAGGTTTAAAAGTAACTAGCAACCTAGCATAAATCTTCCAAAGAGCAAATAGACTATCTGCAGAAAGGTAGCAGTAAAAGAAACATATCTAGTATCATAAGTAAAAACCACCAGCGGGCGTCAACAACCTAACACGAACCCACTGGCGAGCATGTATGTCTATAAGAAAAATAGAAAACTACCTCACAAGACCAAGAAACTGATCTCTACAGTACAAGAGATCACCAGCAACAGCACAGCAAAACTAGCTGCCTACTCGGCTACTAATCAGAACCTAAGGCATTCAGAGAAGAAAAGAATACCTCAGAAAGTAAAACAAATAAGCTGCAAGGAAGTGTTATATAAAAGGGTACGCAAGAGAAGAAAGTAAGACAGTAACAGACAAACACTGTCCAAGACAAGACGCACTTGCACTAAGTGCGAGAAAACAGCAACAACCCTGTCATAAAACCTGCAGAGTCTACAAGGCAAACATGTGCCAAAAAAATTGCAATCTACAAAGGAAAAAACATCTAACAATCCTAAATTGTGAGTAATGGCAGTAGTAAAACAACATGGACCTGAGTTGGTGACCAAAAACAGTCCCCCAAACAAACAGTTCCAACTGAAAATACATTGTGTCAGCACAAGGCCACCACATACCCAGCCTGTACCTAGGACTAAAAGGTGGCGGCCACAGCTATACCCAGCCCGTACCTGGGACTAAAAGGTGGCGGCCACAGCTCGCACACAAAACATCCCACTCCTTTAGAGCGTCAAAATACCACTGCCTACCATAACTCACGATTCGGCCTTCAAAAAATAAAGGAAGAAACGAATGGCCGACAAGACATCCCCACCTAGGAGGTAATCACTCAGGAAGAAAAAAAATGAAAGAAAAATTCGGTTAAGGCAGAATAAACGTCGATCTCAGTTTATAGGGAAACGCCAATCTCAGTTCGACGATTTCTCGTCGAACTCAGATCACAGGAAAACGTCGATCTCAGTTTGACGATTTTAGTCGAACTCAGATCACAGGAAATCATCGATCTTAGTTCGACAATTTTCGTCGAACTCAGATCACGGGAAATCGTCGATCTCAGTTCGAAGATTTTCGTCGAACTCAGATCACAGGAAATCGTCGATCTCAGTTCGACGATTTTCGTCGAACTCAGATCACGGGAAATCGTCAACCTCAGCTCGATGATTTTCGTCGAACTCAGATCGACGATCTTCGTCTATCTCAGGCAACTGGAGATCGTCAATCTCAGTTCGACGAACAACGTCGAGCTGAGAACGACGAACATCGTCGACCTGGCAGCGTTGAGTGCACTCAACGCTGTCCACGCTTTTATACTTCGCATAAAACCAAGCCCGGCGTTGAGTGAGCTTCCCTCACTCAACGATTTTACACTTAGGCAAAATCAGAGAAACTCAAACATGAACTAATCAACGCCCCCAGCCAGAAATGCTACAACCTAATTCCTGTACCCTCCTCATCTCTCCAGACCACTTTATTTAGCCCAGAAATGCTCTAATCAACTAGACTAAGGAAAAGAGGGGGGTTCTGATACAACCATTACACATGCAAGCCTAATTTCCCCCAATTCGTGCCTAACCAAGACATATTACTTTGTACAAAACCAATATTAAGGCCACAACACAACTATCCGGCTATAGTTACTGTGCAGAAAAGGAAAAACATCTCCACTCTCATCTCTCTATTCCCAGCCCGAGAGCAAGTCAAATTAACAGCAGGAAGTCCAAGAAAGAAGAAAAAAAATTTAACAACAAGGCCGATTCTTGAGTAAACTTGTACAGAGAGTGATCAAATAGGCTTAAGCATTTATGTGACTAAGGTTAATAGACACTGAACATTAATATCCAAGCAACAGGGTGATCTATGAGCGGCAAGGTATAAAAGGAACTAAAACAAGTTACTTGGCAAGGGCAGGAGCACCACTTGCCTTGATTTCCGGAAGGTCCCGACTGACTTTTCTGCTTCCCCACGGACCTGACAGCAAACACCTAACTGAGCAAGACTGGACATTTTCGGAGAGGGAAAAGGGGTCAAACGAAAATCTACAACACCATAGAAAGACACGAAATGGAGAAAGCTAACCGTTGAAATGAAGATCTAGTGGAGAGCAGTCCAGATCTACCCTCGGAATGAAAATCCGACCGCTAGAACTCCGGGAATCGGCGGTGGAAGGCAAGGGCAGCCCGCTGGTTTTCCTCTCTTGTACAGGGACGGCGGTTATGCTAATTACGAAAAGACAATGAATAGTCTTTATTCTAAATTAAGACTATTTATAGACAGCGGCTAAGTCCCAAATACTTTCTATTCTTAGCCAACCCAAAAGCTGCCAGCCACCTTTTCACCATAACTGCTACTTTCTAAAAAAATATCTATATATAATATATAATATCACTGTACAACCCCGTGTCTGGCGAGTGAGGTCGCCAAGAACCACACCGGGCGGTCCAGATCGTCCAAGAAACAGGCAAGCCCCGCAATGGACTGAAGATTGTGGGCGAGCTCGGCAAGGAGATGCCGAACCCGAGCTCGGCATTCGTCAATCGCGAGCTCGGTATTCGCCGAGGTAGACCAGAATCGTCAAGCTCAGGTCAACTGATGGCGACCAATGGATTTGCGAGCTCGTCGTCCCAGCTCGCGCCCTCACAGAGGAGCTAGGCAATAGCAGGCGAGCAGGATCTGCCGAGGTGGCCAGGCTCCCCAGCTCGCCCAGATATACGAGGTACTTTTTACTGTTTTGCCCCCGCTGGTCTGCCCATAGCCCTTCAAAATAGCGGAGTTTGGCTATTGGCAGACCCGACCAAGGGTTTTTTTGGTAATTTCAGGTCAGTTCAGTTTGGTTATTGGCAGTTCAGATTCTAAAAACTATAATTATGACCCAAGGAGTACCCCAGAGGGCATGCTTCTTGTGCTATCCTGCTCCAGTTTTCAAGTACTTTCTGAGGGTACCTTAGCTTGGCCTCTGGCTAAGGAGGGGAAGCGCACTCAGATCTTCCGGGTGTGTGGTGGGTCCTCCCCGCCGAGCCCTTGGGTCGGTTCCTCTTGTTTTTTTATTGTTTTGCTTGCAGGAGCGAAGTAGGTGCGCGACCACCCCTTCCCCGAGGGCGAACTCCACAGGAGACCGAAGTTTCAGTTTCAATATTTTGGTGCGGTGAGCGTGGACCGTGGTCAGTGCAGAAAAGCTTCAGCAAGCCCGATGACGGGAGGACAGGGATCTGACAGGCCGGACTCGCCGCCCCCCCGCCTCTCGCCACAATGAGGATATTCGAGGATTTCAGGAGTGAGGTGCTGAACCTCGTCAAGTTCGCACTCAGCACGCGTGCCGAGTGCTCCACTCCAGCAACCCAAATCACAGCCACCCTCTCTCTAAGTGAGGATGCCCCCGACAGGCGAGCTGGGAAGGAGGTGGCTGAGGAACGCCGGGGGTGCGAGCTCCCCAGGTGCGAGCTCTTCCCTGGCTCGGCAGGCCGAGGCTGGTTCGGCGAGCTGGGCTCGCGAGACTCGCCAGCTCGCCCGGTGGGGGGAGGAAGCCCCTTCAGTGACTTGGTTTCCTCCGACATAGTTCCAGAAGGGTTCAGGGAACCCGAAATGTCCTACTACATCGGGAAGGGAGACCCGGTTCAGCACGTTCAATGGTTCGAAGATGTGGTTTCAATCCGGCAGAGGTCAGACGGGTTCAAGTGCCGACTCTTCGCTATCACCCTCAAGGAGAAGGCAAGGGAGTGGTTCCACCAGCTACCGGCCAGCTCCATCTACTGCTTCGAGGACCTACGCCGGGGATTCATGTTGAGGTTCACTACCTCGAAGAGGAGGAAGAAGGAGTCGGAATCCCTGTTCCACATCAAGCAGGGGGTGAATGAGACGCTGGGTAGCTACGTGGATCAGTTCCAGGAGGAGGTTACCCAGGTCCAGGAGATGCCGGGCCATAGTTTGATGATGGCATTTACCCTGGGCCTGCAGCAGGGATTCTTCAGGATGGAGCTAAAGAGAGTTCCCCCCTCTCCTACGAGGAGTTGATGGAGAGGGCGGCGAGAGAAGTTGACGGGGAGGCGTCAAACCCGGAGTTTGCGCGGAAACTGGCCAGGTGGGCCACGGAGGAGGAGAAGGAATCGAGAGGAGTAAGGGGACATGAAGAGAGGAGAGGAGAGCCCCGACAGAGGGAGCAGAGGTAGCTCTAGGGGCCGTAGCAGCCTAGGTGGGGGCGTTAGGAGCCTGACTGTCGGCTGGGCTGGAAGCCTGAGTGGCAAGGGCAGGGGCCCCAGAGAGGATACCCAGGAAGGGATCACCATCAAGGGGGGCAAGATCAATTCCACCCCACGGGCTGGAGGCAGGCCCAGAGGCCCCGACTCCCCGATCAAGAAGAGGCTATGGCCATAGCCTTGGGGGAGAGGAGGAGGGTAGCAAGGCGGAGGAGGAGAGAGGTTAGGGTGGAGTTGCCCTATTGTGACTTCCATCAGGAGAAGGGGCATGCCACGGCCACATGCCCAGATTTCCTTGAAATGAGAGGGAACAAGGAACAATAGCAACAACAGCAATAGGGGCGCCACGCCAGGAAGTGAGGAACGAGGAGGTCTTGCCTCGTGCAGAGGAGGACCGTTGCGAAGACCGGGTGGACGTTGGTACCCGAGGAGGGATCAGAGTGATCCACAGGGGGGTGGGGGTCGAGGCTTCCCGAAAGGCGAGCCTCCACACCATGTATCGATAGAGCGTTGCCTCCACATCCCAAGCCTCACCCCCAGAAGAGAGGATCACCTTCTCCAGAAGCGACATGCTGGATCACGAGGATCCATTCCGTGATGCGCTGGTCATCAAGGCAGCCATCAAAAATTTTACCGTCTCTCGGATTCTCGTTAACAACGGAAGCTCCGTCAACATCGTCTTCAAGAAGGCGTTTGATGCGATGAAGGTGGAGGCGAAGAGAGTGCTGGCCTCAGACGGACCCTTGTTCGGGTTTTCGGGGGATTGGAAGGAAGTGGAGGGAGGAGTCGGTCTCCATGTCACCCTGGGGGGGGGGGGGGCAGTACAAGAACTGTAGGTTCGTCATTGTGGACTCCCCCAGCAGTTACAGCGCCATCTTCGGGAGTCCCCTTATCAGCGCCTTTCGCTGCATCCCCTCATCCTTCCATCAGTGCTTGAAGTTCAATGCTGAGGGGATTCAGGTCAGGGTCAGGGGGGACCCAAGGTGGCACGGGAATGCTATGTCACCGCCGTGAACTCCATCTCTTGGCAGGAGGGAGCCGAGGAGATGGGGCGAAGAATGGAGGAGGCTAAGCAGGAAGCTGGAAGGGAGGAGCTGGAGGTGGAGAGCTGCGCTGAGAAGGAGGCGGCAGGAAGAGATCAGGAGGAGACGACCGAAGTGATGGCCATGGAGGAAGAGGTGGAGGTGGAGGTCCCCGTTCCGGAAGAAAGGGATGCTGAAGGATGGGGGAGCAGTCCAGGTTGGAGGCTGCAGAGGAAGTGGTGGAGCTGGAGGTCCTCACCCATGGAGGCAGGGTGGAGAAGGTCTGCGTCAGCGGATGGCTGACCCCGGAAGACCAAGGCAGGATGCTGGAGTGCATCCAGAAGAATGTGGACATCTTCGCATGGAATGCCGCGGAGATGCCGGGGGTTGACGCGGATGTGGCCTGCCACCGCCTCAACCTGGACCCGGGAACACGCCTCGTCCAACAAAAGAAGAGGTCCCCGGGGGGTGCGAGGTGCTGAACCTTGTCAAGTTCGCACTCAGCACGCGTGCCGAGTGCTCGACTCCAGCAGCCCAGATCGCAGCCGCCCTCTCTCTGGGTGAGGACGCCCCCGGTAGGCGAGCTGGGAAGGAGGTGGCCGAGGAAGGCCGGGGGTGCGAGCTCCCCAGGCACGAGCTCTTCCCTGGCTCAGCAGGCCGAGGCTGGTTCGACGAGCTGGGCTCGCGAGACTCACCAGCTCGCCCAGGGGGGAGGAAACCCCTTCAGTGACTTGGTTTCCTCCGCCCTAGTTCCAGATGGGTTCAAGGAACCAGAAATGTCCTACTACACCGGGAAGGGAGACTCGGTTCATCACGTTCAATGGTTCGAAGATGTGGTTTCAATCCGACAGAGGTCGGACGGGTTCAAGTGCTGACTCTTCGCTATCACCCTCAAGGAGAAGGCAAGGGAGTGGTTCCACCAGCTACCGGCCAGCTCCATCTAATGCTTCGAGGACCTACGCCGGGGATTCATGTTGAGGTTCACTACCTCGAAGAGGAGGAAGAAGGAGTCGGAATCCCTGTTCCACATCAAGCAGGGGTGAATGAGACGCTGGGTAGCTACGTGGATCGGTTCCAGGAGGAGGTTACCCACGTCCAGGAGATGCCGGGCCATAGTTTGATGATGGCCTTTACCCTGGGCCTGCAACAGGGGTTCTTCAGGATGGAGCTGAAGAGAGTTTCCCCCTCTCCTACGAGGAGCTGATGGAGAGGGCGGCAAGAGAAGTTGACGGGGAGGCGTCAAACCCGGAGTTCGCGCGAAAGCTGGTCAGGTGGGCCACAGAGGAGGAGAAGGAGTCGAGAGGAGGAAGAGGACATGAGGAGAGGAGAGGAGAGCCCGGCAGAGGGAGCAAAGGCAGCTCCAGGGGCAGCAGCAACCGAGGTGGGGGCGTCAGGAGCCCGACCGTCGGCTTGGCTGGAGACCTGAGTGGCAAGGACAGGGGCCACAAAGAGGATACCAAGGAAGGGATCGCTATCAGGGGGGCAAGATCAATTCCACCACCCCGGCTGGAGGAAAGCCCAGAGGCCCCGTCTCCCGATCAAGAAAGGGTATGACCATAGCCTTGGGGGAGAGGAGTAGAGCAGCAAGGAGAAGGAGGAGAGAAGTTAGGGTGGAGTTGCCCTATTGCGACTTCCATCAGGAGGAGGGGCACGCCACAGCCACGTGCCCGGAGTTCCTTGAAATGAGAGGGAATAGGGAACCGCAGCAGCAGCAGGGGTACTAGGAAGTGAGGATCGAGGAGGTCCTGCCTCGGGCCGAGGAGGATCGTTTCGAAGACCGAGTGGATGTTGGTACCCGAGGAGGGATTAGAGTGATCCACGGGGGGGGGGGGGGGGGAGGCTTCCCGAAAGGGGTTCCCGAAAGGCGAGCCTCCACACCATGTATCGTCGGAGCGTTGCCTCCACATCCCAAGCCCCACCCCAGAAGAGAGGATCACCTTCTCCAGAAGCGACATGCGAGATCACGAGGATTCATTCTGCGATGCGCTGGTCATCAAGGCAGCCATCGAAAATTTTACCGTCTCTCGGATCCTCGTTGACAACGGGAGCTCCATCAACGTCGTCTTCAAGAAGGCATTTGACGCGATGAAGGTGGAGGCAAAGAGGGTGCTGGCCTCGGACGGACCCTTGTTCGGATTTTCGGGGAGAGGAAGGAAGTGGAGGGAGGAGTCGGCCTCCATGTCACGCGGGGGGGGGGGGGGGGGGGGGCAGTCCAGAAACTGCAGGTTCGTCATTATGGATGCCCCCAGCAGCTACAACGCCTTCCGCTGCGTCCCCTCACCATTCCATCAGTGCTTGAAGTTCAGCACTGAGGGGATTCAGGTCAGGGTCAGGGGGGACCCCAAGGTGGCGCAGGAATGCTATGTCACCGCCGTGAACTCCATCTCTTGGCAGGAGGGAGTCGAGGAGATGGGGCGAAGAATTGAGGAGGCTGAGCAGGAAGCCGGTAGGGAGGAGCTGGAGGTGGAGAGTTGCGCTGAGGAGGAGACGGAAGGAAGAGATCAGGATGAGATGGCCAAAATGATGGCTGTGGAAGAAGAGGTGGAGATCCCAGTCCCGGAAGAGAGGGATGCTCAAGGATGGGGAGATCAGTCCAGGTTGGAGGTTGTAGAGGAAGTGGTGGAGCTGGAGGTGCTCACCCATGGAGGCAGGGTGGAGAAGGTCCGCGTCAGCAGAGGGCTGACCCCGGAAGACTAAGGCTGGATGCTGGATTGCATCCAGAAGAATGTGGACATCTTCGCATGGAACGTCGCGGAGATGCCGGGGGTTGACGCGGATGTGGCCTGCCACCGCCTCAACCTGGACCCGAGAACACGCCCCGTCCAACAAAAGAAGAGGTCCACTGCGGACAAGCTGGCAGAGCCCATCAGAGAGGAGGTGGCAAAGCTCCTCAAGGTCGGCTTCGTGTCCGAGATCCAATACCCCAGCTGGGTCTCCAATGTGGTCATGGTCAAAAAGGGAGACGGCCGGTGGCGAATGTGTATCGATTTCTCTTTACTTAATAAAGCTTATCCTAAGGACTGTTATCCTTTGCCTCGGATCGACGCGCTGGTTGACTCATCCATTGGTTTTTCTGTAATGAGTTTTCTAGATGCTTTTTTAGGTTATCATCAAATTAGGATGCACCCCCCGGACATCAAGGAAGTCTCGTTCATCACGGGGGACAGATGCCACTGTTACAAGATGATGCTCTTCGGGCTAAAGAACGTAGGGGCGACCTACCAGAATATGATGGATAGGGTCTTCAAAGAGCAAAATGGGAGGAACCTGGAGGTGTACGTAGATGACCTCATGATCAAGAGCCAGGATGTGGACTCCCTCCTCCAGGACCTAGAGGAGACCTTTGCTACCCTGCGCAAGTACAACATGTGGTTGAACCCCTTGAAATGCGTTTTCGGGGCTAGCAAGGGAAAGTTCTTGGGGCATCTCCTCACCCCTGTGGGGGTCGAGCCTAATCCTGACAAGGTCAGGGCAATCATAGAGCTAGGGTCACCACGGAACACCAAGGAGGTACAGCGCCTGATAGGGAAACTGGCAGGGCTAAGTAGGTTCCTCTCCTGGGCTGGGGAAAAGTGCTCCCCCTTCTTCAAAATGCTAAGGGAGGTCAAAGGTTCGAATGGACCAAGGAGTGCGAGGAGGCATTCCAAGCCCTCAAGATGCAGCTGACCCAGGCTCCGCTGCTCCAAGGGCCCAAGGAGGGGGAGACCTATTTTTGTATCTCGGGGTCGGGGCGGAGGCCTTGAGCTCCGTCCTAGTTCGGGAGGAGGGGAAGAAGCAGCTCCCTATTTACTACGTGAGTCGGGTCCGGAGGAAGGCCGAGCTTCGGTATCCAATTTTGGAGAAGCTGGCTTTCACCTTGATCATCTCAGCCCGAAGGTTGCGACCTTATTTACAGGCACACTCAATCCGAGTGGTGACCGATCATCCTCTCCGCAACATATTAAGGGGTGGAGCACTCTGGCAGGCTGGGCAAATGGTCGGTGGAGTTGAGTGAGTTCGACGTCTCCTTCATCCCCCGCCTCTCGATCAAAGCTCAAGCGATGACCGATTTCTTGGCCGATTATGCGATCAAGGTGGCGGACGAAGAGCTTACTCGTCCGACCCCTTAGAAAGTGAAGGTGGATGGTGGCCTCAGAGAGGCATTCCATAGGAGTGGGGGTGATCTTGGAGAGCCCATAGGGGACTAGGATTGAGCAGACGGTGGTGGTTCACTTTCCATCACCAACAATCAAGCCGAGTATGAGGCCGTGATAGCAGGGCTGCGCCTGGCCAGGGAGCTAGGGGTGTTGGACATGGAGGTCCTTACCGACTCCATGGTGGTAGCTTCCTAGATCAACAGGGAGTTTGAAGCAAGAGAGCCTACCCTGCGATTGTACTTAGCCAAGGTAAAGGGGGTTATCGGCACGTTCCAAACTTTTGCTATCCAACACGTGCCCCAGGAGGAAAATGAGCAGGTCGATCAGCTCGCAAAGCACGGTCCTCGGGTGGGGGTACCATCACTGACCTATTCCTCCCCTCCATCGAAGAGGGGGGCTCATGGAGATAGATCAAAGACTTCATGGATGACCCAGTTGTAACTTTCCTTTCCACAGGAGAGTATCCGGAGGGGGCAGATAAGAAGAGGCTCAGGAATAAGTCAGCGTACTACCTCCTCCAGGACGGGCAGCTGTACAGGAAGACACTCTCGGGGATGTTGGCTCGTTGCGTGGCCGAGGGGGAGGTACAAAGAATCTTGGAGGAAGTCCACTCCGGAGAGTGTGGGAGCCACTCCGGGAGTCGGATCCTGGAAGGGAGGATTGTCGGGCAGGGTACTTCTGGCCACCCTGGGCCACAATGCAATGGAGTTCACAAGAAGGTGTCACAAATGCCAGCTGTTTGCCCCCCTCCAGCTACAGCCGACCCAGCGACTCAAAAGTATCACGACCCCCTGGCCCTTCACCATTTGGGGAATGGATTTGGTTGGGCTGTTCCCCCAGGACAGTGGGCAGAGGGGGTTCCTCCTAGTATTGATCGATTACTTCTCCAAGTGGTTGGAAGTGCAGGCACTGGCCAAGGTGACCTCCCAGGTTATCAGAAACTTTGTTTGAGGGGAGATCATCTGTCGCCATGGGCTGCCCAGGCCATTATCAA